>JAAIXJ010000131.1:474768-488978 GCA_013403705.1 Heliconius hermathena
AAATTTATATTTCCATTTCTTCGCTCTGGTGTCGAGGTTAAGCGCGGCGTTGAGTTCTGCCACTCAACACGCAATGCCTCCAGAATTCGGCAGAAAGTGGGGAACGGAGTGTCTTAACACTAGGTTCCCTCTGCCTACCCTGCTGTGTGCGGGATACAGCGTGAAGCTAATTTAATTTAATTTTTTTTTAAAAATACCCTCCTAACTAAACTCTAAAAATGAGAAGAGGCTTGAAAAATTACTAATTTGGTCAAATCCCGAAAATATCGAAAAAACCGGGATCCGGGATTTTTTTGAAGTTGATATCGAATATCCCGGTTTTGCTTGAATGGTTCGCTCTAGTGTGTATTATACAAATATTTAATATCTGTATAATAATGATCTACAATAATAAATCGACTGATTTTGGATTAGAAGATATTTTATATTGAAAAAGGTCAGAGCCATTGTGGCGCAGTAGGCCAGCATTTAACTGAATACCAAATTAACTCTTCAGATTTATCGCATAAATAAAGTGGTAAAGTTGTATCAATAAAAAAAAAAATTAAAAAATTTAAAAGATCCAAGCGTTCCAAAAAGATCCACGCGTTCCGCCACTCTTCACTGAAATCCGTTTAAGTGTAATTGAAAGAGCATAAAACCATTTAAAAACCCCCGACTAAAAATAAATTATGTGACGAAAGATAAATAACATAACTTAATAATAATTTAGTTGCGATATGATATACGATAGAAATATTTTTTTGCTATGCTTATGTTGAAATTTTATTTTATTGAAATATTATTTTATTTATATAATTATGTTGAAATTTATATATTGATAGCTGCCTTCGACAGATTTGGGTTTGCACAAGCAAATGTTTACTGCAGCGTTCCCTGGTAAGTTATTACCATAACAGCTATCTAAGATCATGCACTAAACTCATAACTGAAAACCGCATCAAAATTGAACTAGTACTTTGGAAGATAGATGTAACATTGGTTTGCACAAACGAATGTTTACTGCAGCGCTCCCTGGTGACTTGTTACCGTAATATCTATCTAAGAACATGAACCAATTAAATCCAAATGAAAAATGGTTTTGGAGATAAATGGTAACGTTGGTTTGCATAAGCATCAACAAACAAACATCTTCTCACCCTAAAAGCGTATAACGTCTCCTTTCGGTCGTGGGTAAAAATTACAAAAACGAGTAATTGTAAGCAAAATAGTTAAAATAGATTCACGTAAATACAAACATGCTTAATGTATGAATTATTCGAAACACAACAATGCTTTAAAACTGAACCTAATGCGGATTTCATGCATCGTCGACATGATAAGCCTGAATTATTGCAAAACTCACGTTTGCTACTATAGTGATATCATCAGAGAATTGTTTAGAGGTCTAGCTATAGTCGCTTCAATATGAAATCTTAATTAACTGGGATTATCGTGATATTGAAAGTTAACTTGTATTTAACTACTGAAGTAAGTAATTTAATTTAAGGCCAGTCGTGGTGCAGGGGCACGAAGTGTGATTTTAAACGCGACTGGTTATGGGTTCAATCCCATCTCGAGGAAACGAAATGAAGAAAATGAAACTGATTTTTTTAACTAAGTATTATAATAATACTAGATTTCCTCTGCCTACCCTGCTGTATGTGGGTTACAGCGTGAAGATGAAAAAAAATATTTTCCCTAATATTAAAATGTATTTAAATGTGCATTGAAATGTATAAGTTGAAGTGTATTTAACTAGTGTAATGTTGGCAGGCAATCTAACACCTAGTTGAGTGGCCACGCTTTGCATTGTTAACAGAACGAATAAATGAAAATATAATTAAATAATAATTTTGAAATCGAACCTACAACCATCATGTTTCCAGTCACACTTTTGTGCCCCTGTAGGACTCCCCGGCCTCTATTCTATTCTATCTATATTAACAAAAAAAAATCTTATTTTTTTCAATTGTAATGATTAATTTTATTTTATTTAATACACTACATATAAAATATTATATTTTGATGATACCTCAGCCGTTTCATAACCACAAAGGTTTAATGGACTGTAACGACATTTGTCAATAACTTCAGTACAACACTAATTGCCAAGTTGTATTGCTCATCGCAGAGCTGTCATCCTTCACTCAACGAATCCCTGTGGAAATAAAACTTTTAACCAGTTTCCTATGTAACAAATATTATATAACATTATGTTTTGGAGGATAAAGGTAAATGATGTATATTTTTTTCACATCGCAGGTAAGGCAGAGGGAAACGAAGTGTCTTGCCACTACGATACTCTCTCTCACTCTGTTCCCCACGTTTTTATTATTTATTTATAGGTACTAGAGATTCAATCTATTGATTTGCTTAGCGTAACAAACAAACTTGCAGTCGCGTTTATAATATTAAGTAGAATGATGTGTAATTAAATTTCTATTACCATATTATACATATTTATTCAACCAGAAGATAAGAAAACCAGAAATCTACCTCGCTATAGAGAATCAATTTAAGCGTACAACACGCGATGCCATAGAAACGTGTTTGTCAATTTATACAAAAGTGTATAATATTTATTAAGTTAGTCAAGTAAGTCAGTCAAGTAATGCAGAATGTTATTTTTTAAATGGGTAACTATTCAAAAAATAACATTCTGCACTCTTCCATAATAAACTATAACTGTGCCAAATTTCATACTCCTCCGTGCGTTACAATTTTCGTAAAAAGGGCTACAAAGTTTTTACTTCGCGTATTAACTAATGTGTAGAATAAATTTGTATTATTTTAGCATTTACTAAACTAATATATCATTTTAACTAAACTTAAGTAATTTATTACAACCCTGCTTGAAAAACCGACATTAGCTCTAACACAAAATACATAACTACTAAACTACTTTTATTGAAAATCTCAACAAAATATTAACTCAGAAAACCGTAGTTGTTCAAATTGTTTCTATTTACAGTGCTTCGTATACGAAAGTTCTGCCTTTGCGTAGAGGACACGGATAAGGAGGTAATACACTTTGACAGTTACCTTGAGCTAACAAATCTCTTTCTTACATTATTCCGTTGAAAGGAAACTGTTCTTTATTTGTTATTTATTACGTGACATGTAAAAGATTTAGCACATTATCATATTAAAATATTTTTTTTAGTGTATTTTTTTATTTCTAGCGTACAAATCCGTACATAATATATTAAGTTTTGGTAGGAGTCAATACATGGGGTGGTATATAAAAGATTCTTCAAAAAATAGACTTCTAATTTTTTTATATAATATAATAATATTCTAAAAATATCAGAAATAAAAAAAAGTAAATTTATAAAAAATCACGTTTACAAAAAAAATGAAGTGTTACTAAAATCAAAATCAAAAAACAATCTACTTTTACTATTTAGAATAAAAAACAATACAATCATATTAAAAACAATTAATTGAAAGCCGGTGCAGCTTATCCGTGCTTATCCTGCTAGATCCTTTAAAATGTCGTATTTATTGCAACGCTTCATTTTCGGGCATACAACAGCTGCTGGACACGCTAGCATACTATATACGATATACCGGGTGGATGCGACTGCGCCTCTTTTACGGAAGCAACATATAGAGTAAAATATTTCAAACTCGTGCTTAAAAATAATAATTAAGAGTCGTCAACAGTTTAGATGTGGGAGTAATATTTTCATTTCATGATTTTTATCCATACAGTTATGAATAGATACGAATAACCTAAATATCTACTACTACAAAAATACTAGTAAGCGTTGCCTATGTGTCACTTTTCATTCTCAAAAAGCATACTAGAATGCGAAATAGATATTCCTCGTTTTATTTTACACAATGACTTATTTTCTTCAATAAAACTAAACAACGTTCAACTTCACCGCAACTACCTACGACTCAATTTCGTGAATGAGTGATGTGTGACGTTGTCGTTTTGACACTAACCTATAGTGTCTGTAGGCGGCATTCTTAACAAATGTTTTATTGTTTTATTGTTTATTTTGTTTGTAAAAAAATATATTTTTTATTTTTGGTACAATCTCTTTTGTTTTAATTGTATCGGACTTTTTTAGAGAAGTTTTTTTACTATACAAAAATGCGATTAAATAGATTATATGCATATTCTCCTTCACTAATTTAATAAAAAAATTGGATTAGAGAAAAAACAAACAAGATCTAACAATATTTTAATACTTAAAAAGTACAATAAACAACACATACCATCAACATCAGCAATACTAGGGAAAGGCAGGCAGGCAAGGCCTTTCGCTAGTATTACGAGAATAATCATTTCATTTCATAAAAGTGTAAGCATTTGAATAGTCTGTTTATTTACTACTCCTGCCTTCTACCTTGATCACCGTACTCAACAAACAGAAAAGTTAGAAAAAGAGATCAATGCTTTTCTAGAATCCAGAATCGAACAATAATGAGAAGTCTACAATCCCATCTAAAAATCGGGAGAGGCAACGACAAGCTACTGAGGGTCCAATTCGATGAAGCCAAAACGGCCATACACAACAACGGCACATCCTAAGTCATCCGACTGAAACTACAATATCTGCTGCTTATACCATATCCGTCGTATCGTCTACTCCCTGAAGCCTGAAAGATTTACTGGCCCGCAAATACCGAAAAACAAAGAGCTACCCTATATTTGGTCCATACATAAGAGAAACAGAGACTCCTGATGGACCAAGGGTACGGCATAGGATAGCGGTGGCGCGCCATGATGATCCATGAGGCGCCAAGGCAATTATTTTTAGACGTCATCATTGTCCGTATTAGAGGTATAAGAATCCGCGTTTAAGAAAGTATCCCCCAAGTCGTCGTAGCAGTAACCAGACACATTAACACCTGTGTCTACCTCTCCTATGATAATTGTGATGCTATCGGTACAGGAAAAAATTAAATATAGCCTGAAGCTGACAAACGGTGGATTAACAACATTTAAAAACACGTAGATGTTTAAATTATTGACAAACACAATCATTGTTATAGGCTGGTTAGGGGTTAAGTATTATAATATACGGAAGTAGCGAAATATAATAATATAATCAAATAAAATAAGTAATAATGGCAAAAAATATTTTTTTGGAATTATTAGCTTATAAGAAGCTAAAGAAATAAGTCAATGGTCTAGTAAAAATACATTATGAGCGCCAATTAAAAAAAAACCTAAAAAAAAGGCAAGCAACGCTGTGAACATGTGGAAGTAATTTTTCTAGAAAAAAAATATAAATATACCCATCTTCCACATTGTAATAAAATCAAATTAAAGTACTTTAAAATTTATATCATCGCACATGCTAAAATAATTCGTAAGTGAATAAAATTAGGAACAAAATCGCAAAATCTCAATAATATAATTAAATCAAACTTTTGGATCCGTATAAACCCAAACTAGAAACGTGATACCTCTTTTAATTATATAACTGCCACTGACCCGAAAATAGCGATAAATGTTCGCAAAATTACCTTAATAGCTATGTGGGCATAGGCAATGTCAAACAAAAGTGATTTATTTTATACACTTATCATCTCAATACTAGTAAAGGCTTTTTTTTAGCTGCATATCAGGGTAAGCAGATATATCTAAGTGACACTCTGATCCCCACTTATCATGTTTAAATAATTAATTTCTACGAGTGGTGGTAGATTTGACATTTTAATAAAAAACCTAACTATTGTGACACAGTTTATTAAAATAAAATCAAAATCAGCTTCACGCTGTATCCCGTGTAACTGATATCCCAAACTCCTTTGAAAATATTATTTAATAAATAATGTCTTGGCTCGTGATGTGTCTAGTGGTTAGAACCGTTTATAGTTGTGATCGTGAAGAACCCAAAACCTTTTAGAGATTCAGAGGTAACAGTATTAAGAATTCCATATTATGCCATTAGAAGGTATCGCTTTAGTAAGATATAATATTTGCCATCAGAAGTTGTTCTTGTGTCAGTTATTTAGATAACTGGAAACTCGACAATATGACATTGTCATATCTCGAAGCTCGTCCGAGGAAAAGCCAAGAGCGCGTCTTATCTTCCTCTCCACTATAACTGCGAACTAGTTATAATAGAAAGGAAGAAAGAGTACGGGCACCTCCCCGCCCCTACACTGTGAATTCCGACCAGACCGTAGGTTTACAGTCATCGTTGAACCCTCCGAGACGTTTGTGTGTGATCTTTCCGAAGGTACTTGTTACGCTTGTTTATATTAAGATTGTATTAGAATGGTGATTCGTGATGTTGATTGATTTGTGAGATCAATATAAGTCGTTGGAATGAACGTACTACCGCTAGGCGGCCGATATGTTAAATAAACGCACGGCACAAACCCCACAGTCGTGTCTCGAACCGTAGGCGGACACTTCTACATACACCAGAGTTCCAGGACATAAAATAGCACCACACACCCGTACAAGACAGGCAGACACTACTACATACACCAGAGCTGGGAAATAAAATAGCACCACACACCTACTAGTCGTATACCAAGTCGTAGAAGTGGTATATAATAAATCAATGACCAACGCCATACAAGCATAGCTTACGTATCGCGAGCGTACTGTGAGACGGCATCAGCCACGACATAGTTAATGTCGCTATAACAGTTCGCATAAGCCCATCACGTCAGCCTTCGCGACGTCAAGCAACATTCAATTTCATAACATTGGTCAAAGATCACTTGGATCCACAATATGTGTCGCCCCTACACATATATTGCCTTTATAAGAAATTCGATCCTAAAAGATCGTGCCATCATAGGCTTCAAATTATTATATTATATTTATAATGTGTTTGGTACGAGTCTTTATGTGCATCATATTCATTAGTACCGTAGTACTTAAGAGTTCGACTCGACCGCTGCCTTCCAGCATCACCACCACCTATATAGACAGAACGACGGTCGCGACACTCGGGACGACAATACACGAACTCGTCTCGATTAATATTTTATTCAAAATATATAGTTTGTATTATTCATAATTAACTATGTTATTTATGTGTATTGCCATGCATATTTTATTTTATTTATTTATTTATTTTAAACTTATACTCAAGGTACATACTGTTACAATACCTACGCTCCCGTTTCAATTTTCTTTCACCTCCCTCACGCTCTAGGATGTCGTATATTGTTTCGGCGCATAACATCTAAATATTTGTATTCATATAATATATCTTAGTATATTGTATGTATTTTTTACAGAATATATGTGTAGTGTGTATATATTTATATAAGTGAATATCATGTTTTTTATGTTATATTTTATTTATTATTTTATTTTACTGTTAATTGCACTGTTCTCTCCCCACTGTTTGATTTTTACGAGTAGTGTCTTATAATGAGTAGTTTCTTATGAGTAGTTTCTTATAAGTTAATATTTCCACTGGTTGGGTGGAAGAAATATCTTTTAGAAATAATTCCACCCTTATCAACTAACTTTGTCATTTTATATTTCTGTATGTTTTGTTTTGTGGAATAAAAAATACATAAAATCACATATGTGGATGTGTAATTATTCGTGTGGATGTGTTATGACATATATGGATTTGTGATCACATATGTGGTATGTTATCACGTGTGAGAACGTGTAATTATATATATTTGTTAGGTTTACGCTAGTCCTGCACACATCAGGATAGGCAGAGGAAAAATAGAAACCTAGCGTTAAGACACTCCGTTCCCATTAAGATACTTCTTTGCTCCACTTTTCACTAAATTCTCAAGGCGTGTTGAGTAGTGGAACTCAACGCTGCACCTTAGTAGGCAGAAGGAACCTGGTAACACTCTCCGTTTCTCACTTTCGAATTTTTGAAGCGTATTTGAGTGGCGGAACTGAAATGAAAATATTAATATTAATAAATAATAATTCATTCCCCTGAGTGGGAATCGATCCCACAACCGTCGCGTTTCAGATGAAGTTATATAAAAAAATATTTATTGAATTCAAATTAGAATGCAAAATCGTACACAAACTACTAGGAATCGCAGTCGCCAGAGCGAAGAAATTTGCAAAAACAGAAGCAAAACTGGCACAATAAATATAGCCGATAGTGGAAAGAGGGATTTAAATTTTCGGCAATTTTACAAACGACAAGTAAGAAGAGAAGTCATTGGAAAAACGTGTCGCTAACTTCTGTCTGTCTGTATGGCATGCGAAAACCATCATACAAAAATCTTTTTAATTTCAATGTGATAGTAAAAGTCAATTAGTTCTGCCACCCAGAACTATAGGCCACTCAGCCATGCTGGTAAATCTACCACTGGGCTTTTGTGTCACTTATATTTTATTGCTTAGTATATTGTTGTTGTTTTAAACTGTTTATAAATATTGCAGTAGAGGCCATTGTAGCGCAGTGGTATCAGGGCGGACCGTAAATATAATGATTGTGAGTTCAATCTCGACTTACAGTAATTAATTATTTTCATTTTGTTTCTTGCTAAAAGTGGAGGGTGGAGTGCCTTAACATTAGTTTTTTCTTTGGAGAGTATAGGGGGGCTTAGATTTTAAGACATAATATTTAAAGAGGATTTCTATATTATCTATTCCATAATATTTTTACGTTGTTGGTAATTTAAATGATCATTGAAGTACCTTATTATTTATATGCCATATTGATGTTAATGAATAGTAAGTAGCGTTACTTCTTTATTATTTAGTCTTTGTTTGAAGTATATTTGTTTAGAGTTCAATAGAGTAATGTTTACTGAATATAATAGTAATGTTTACCAAGTAATGTTTACTGAAGGCTTATTTTCATTTACATTAAAAGCGAATGAGTTCCGCCATTCAATACGCAATATCTCAATTTTTGGCAGAACGTGAAGAACGGATTGTTTTGATTCTTTGCCTTCTCTTCAGCTTTGAAGTATTCAGTTATAGTTCACGATATTGGCATATTGACAATAAAAAAATATTACAGACAGAATAGAAATTAATATACCTTTTTTGTTCTGTTGTAGGTACCTAAAAGCATATTGCCCTCAATCCAATTGTTCCATGGCTTATTCGTAGAAATGAAGACGGACATTCTTAATTGGGTTAAAATGAAATGCGACTTGAGTGTTAGGTTCTTTTTATACACAGCTTCTTTAAAACTCTTTCTTGAAAAAAATGTTGAGTAAACTTTTTTTTTAATTTTAGGATTGTTAGACGTACCAATTTTATTCGTTCTTGTCAATCCAATTTAGTCTATTTAAAATCCAAGGTTTATATAGTAGTATCTATACAGTTACAATATTTCAAAATAAAACTTCCCTTCACTTTTATATCCTATTGAATGGAACTGAGCGCAGTATATTCTGCGGTTTTATTTTAAGTCAATCGGAAAAAACCTTAGCATTAACTATAATCGCTAATCAAAACAAAATAACGTTCAAGAGAACATACATAAGAAAGTATAGTGACATTTATGCAAAGAACCTTACATCCGAAGATGTCATATATTTAGAAATAAGACTAAATAAAATATAAATATATGTAAATTATGCTAATGAGACATGGGACTGCTTTTAATTTTGAATTTGGTAACTAATTTTTCACATTACACACAATTATATTAAATTCACTATTTTTAATTTTTCAGGCATTACTGCGTGCTTAAAAATAAGGCAGGTGTGCTATGATATTTTTTTAGCTAGGCGAGTCACGCTATATCGTTAAAATTGGCACTAGTGTTCTAGTGCCAATTTTAACGTTCGTCACGTATTCCAGTGCCAATTTTACTAAAAATCTGTAATTGGTAGGTCATAGCCTAAATTTATTACATTTCTCTTCCTCATTTAGTTTAATTAGTAACCCCATATTGGGATTTTTTTAAACGCTAAATTAAACAAGTGGCGATTATTTTGAAACTGTCTCCGTGGAAATATAGTTATTTTATTTGGAAAAACAAAAAAAAACATACGGTGCAGTGATCGTAAAGTTAGAATTTAAAGTTTTTATTCGCGAAAGAATAATAAGAGCGAAGAAATGGAAATATAAATTTTAAGTAAATATTTCATCTCCTCGAGTGGAGATCGAACCCACAACCAGTCGATTTTACAGTCACACCTCGTGCCGCTGCGTATATATTAATATAAAGTAAAAACAAAAACTATATATTTATATCAATGTTAAGGCATGATAATATTTGTTTCACGGTTCATTAATAAAAATTGACGAAACTGAACGATCATTAACAAAGCACGCCAGAAAAGTATAGTTGTGGGTTCGATCCCCACTCGAGGAGACAAAATATTTATTAACATTTATATTTTCATTTCTTCGCTCTGGTGTCGAGGGGAAAGCGTGGCGTTGAGTTCCGCCACTCAACACGCAATGGCTCCAGAAATTGGCGGAAAGTGGGGAACGGGGTGTCCTAACACTAGGTTCCCTCTGCCTACCCTGCTGTGTGCGAGATACAGCGTGAAGCTGAAAAAAAAAGTAAGTCATGAAAAAAACGCCGTATGTGCAATTACCTTAGTTACTTTGAGAATACAGAGTTCGTAATAAGCATACCGCAATACAAAAGTTGTTTTCTTCGTAGAATCTTAAGTATAATTGAAGTAATAATCTTCGTGGCAGTGGCGCAGGGGCACAAAACGCGACAAGATATGGGTTCGATTCCTACTGGAAAAAAATATATATTTTCATCATTCGCTCTGGTGTCGAGGCAAAGAGGTTGACTGCCGCTGTAATACGCAATGCCTCCAGAATTCCACAGAAAATGGGGGACGCAGTGTCTTTACACAAGTTCACTATATCCCACACACAGTAGGTTAGGCAGAAGCCTTAGCTATTGTGACGCTAGACTTTGATTTTACTCTGTGAAAAAGCTGTGTAAACGCGACAGGTTATTGGTTCGATTCCCACTCAAGAAATTGAAATATTTAATTTAAAAAAAAATCAAATATTCATAACATTCTATATAGAAGCTTTCTTAATTTATTAATCTAATACACCAAAGCACTCAAATAAACTTATTAAAAAGGAAGCTGATTCTGTAGGCAGTTGTTGAAAAGAGCCAACAAGGAAAGTCGCTCTTTTCAATGGCTTAATATATCTCACGGCTCTTCTTTGGAAAACGAATATTGAATTTATATCAATATTTTAATTTCTTCGTCGCTCAACACGCAATTCCTCGAGAATTCCTTTCGGCAGAAAGTGTGAGACGGAAATATCTACCCTGGTATGGGCGGGATACACCGTGAAGCAAAAAAAACTAATCTGAAAAGCCGCCGAGTCGACCATAGCCGAGTTGTCTGAGATTTAAAGCTCAGGTTCACAAGAGGGAGCGTGGGTTCAAATCTGACAAAGTAAAATCTGTTTTTTTTGTTTACATGTTGATAATTAAAAAAAAGTAAAACTAAAGTTATATCTATTATGTTTCATTACGGTTTTTAAGGATTTCGTATCTTGAGCCCTTATAAGATCAATTTATTGTCCGTCTGCCTGTATGTCTCTTTGTATAATACCGACGTATTATACAAATAGACATACAGGCAGACGTCAAGAACATTTTCAAGATAGAGGTATCAAGCTGAAATTAAGTTTCTAGTATCTAGGAGCACAAAAAAAATAAGATTTTTAGATTTTAAATCAAAAACTTTGAGCGTCTATGCATCGTTCTGACGGCATTCGTTATGAAATTCACGGCGTAATGAAAATGTACACTTTCCTCTTTCCGTGGACCTAGTTATAATATTTGGCAAGAATTGAAAACTTAGAATACAAATAAAGGAAAACAATCCTAAAAATCGGAAATTATAAGTACATCATAGAAATAAATAGTTACAAATTTGTAATTACAAATTTGTAAATAAGTGCGTACTGGCATATGCCAGCAAATTTAAATTTGCCATCTTTATTCGCCGTGTTACCAAAATTTAGAAAGTGAGTGTTGATATATTGTAAAGGAGCCCTGGAAGCCTACACTTCAAGTACCACATACTGCTGGACTCAACAGTAGCACAAGCTCAAGAAAAGAAGTAGTTATATATAATGTCAATTAAAGAATTGATATTAATAAATAAATTTGGAATAATACTACTTTTTTGATATCATTGAAATAAAGAAGATATTTCAAAAAATGCTAAAAAATTACGTGAAAAATAGAAAACTAACACAAAAATACTATAATAAAATGTAAAATGTTTTACTTAAATAACTTATTTTATATGTATAATACAAAAAGCTCTTTACTGGAGGATAGACTAAAATACTACAACAAGCCCATTTTGGGTAATTAAAGTGTTACATTCACTTAAATTCAACTTCAGTTAAATCCTTAAAAACGTTTAAATTTAGAGCTTTACCAATGAATGAAAGCAAGTGTAAAAGAAATCTTTTCTTTATCTCCACAAAGGCGATAAAGAAAAAAAAAACATTTGGTTAGTTTTTTTTTTATTGTTTTATTTAATTCTGCGGGGAAAATTACTTTTTTAATAGTTTTTTACAGTGATATGAAGAACTCAACGCAGTATATGCAAAAAAATATATAATCAATTGATATTATAATATATAACATTGTTAGTTTATAATGGCACTCTATTGTAATATTATGTTTTTTATTTTAATAGCATGGTTGACCTCAATTGTTAACTCTTCTAACTATAATGAAGTTTTAATAATTCCAATAATAATTTGTTCTTCCATTTTTTAAGTTGAAACCATTGTAATTATGATATACTATTTATAATTGTAATTGATATTAATTGAGGCTATCATGGCGCAATGGGACGTCGACGTTTGATACTCAAATCAAATCTCAAATTGAGGTTAGAAGTGGAGAAAAGAATGTCTTGCAACCAATTTCTTGCTTACTCCGCATATGCGAGATAAAACGTGCAGCGATAATAAATAACTGATATTTATAAATTATTAACTGACGCTATATATGTGCTGTTAAGAATCTGAGTATACACAAACATTTCTGCTTGCGCAAACATTTCTCTCTACCTCCAATCGATCATGCTGTAAGTAAAAAAAGCAAATAAAAACATTTACCTAAACGTTCCTCTTAAAAACACACAAATGTATATTTGTGTACGTTGTTATAAAATTTAACTAGCAAATTATATGTAAATCATAAAAGTCGCTCTTATTGCTAATTAGCAATTTCTTCCAGACAACCTTAGGGTTATGGAATGTGAAACATAAAAATAAGGTGGGCGATGTTACGCAATAGGTACAAACGAGGATGTACAATTAGATATACAAGTATTTATAGTAAATAAATCATTATTAGTATTTTAGTAAATAAATCAGCGCCACGCTGTATCTCGCTCACAGCAAGGTAGGCAGAGGGAACTTAATGTTAAGATATTCCGTTCCCCACTTTCTGCCGAGTTTATTCCGTGTTGAGTGGCGGAACTCAACGCCGCGCTTTGACTCGACACCAGACAGAAGAAATGAAAATATAAATGTAAATAATTATTTCATTTCCTCGAGTAGGGATCGAACCTACAACCAGTTGACTTTACAGTCACACTTTATGCACCTTCGCCACGACTGGCCTCACATAGAATTTAATATTATAATATTAATATTTATACGCTAATAGACAAATGTACTGTGTATGTAATGTGTCTTTTTTGGTAAGACACAGACAAGCTAAGTAACAGAAAATTTAGTGTTAAAACACTCAGTTATGAAGAAGACTGTAATCCGCAAATACAAGTGGTAGTAGATTCATATTTTAGGCAACATAATAGCTGAATCTGATGCATACATTGAACGGCTCTTGATGAAAATTATTTTTCATTTTATTTTATTTTATTTACAGCTAAAAGTAACTAAATAATGTTTTATATCACTTATATATTTAATAATCGGAAAATCATTCGGAATAATTGTACTCAGACATAATAAAAGAACACACAAATAATTAAATAAGCATATTAACAAATATTTACAATATTCACCAAATTCTTGTAAATACAATTTATGTCCATATATAATACATATATATTTTATAGGCGATATGTTAGATGATGGTAACGTGTCCGTGTTTAATGAAGACTTATACTTATTTAGAAAACGTATAAAAATTTTTGAACGCAGCGGGACTCGAACCCGCGCCTCCTGGAAACCGACCAGGCGCTCTGACCACTAAGCCATGCGTTCTCGCCAAGCTACGTCGAAATTTTTATACGCTTGTTACAACTTATTTATGTTGTTAGCATCTCTGTAGGGAGATTTTTACAAATTTCCGCTACCCAAAGATAAT
>JAAIXJ010000131.1:489037-503680 GCA_013403705.1 Heliconius hermathena
ACGTAGCTTGGCGAGAACGCATGGCTTAGTGGTCAGAGCGCCTGGTCGGTTTCCAGGAGGCGCGGGTTCGAGTCCCGCTGCGTTCAAATTTTTATACGTTTTCTAAATAAGTATTTTTCTTTCCTAAGTGTGGAATAACACTTTAAAAATGTTTAAAAATAATGAAGACTTCACAACATTATAAAGGTCAGTTGTGTCGCAGGGGCAAGTGAGAGTATAAACGCCAAAAATATTTATTTTAATTTACATTTTCATTTCTTCACTCTGATGACGAGGCAGAGCGCGCCATTGACACCACTCCAACACCACTCAACAAGCAATGCCCCCAAAATTCGGCGGAAAGCGGGGAACAGAGCATCTTAACATTAGATTCCTTTGCCTACCTTGCTCTGTGCAGGATACAGCGTGATGCAGATTTTTTTATTATTTATTTTGCATAACATTATAAACATGATACGACCTCTTGAATAATCTGTTCGTAATTACGCGAATGCACTCTATTTAAATAAATCTAACAACATCTATTTAATCCCAGTACCATTTTGTTTCTTTCTACATTTCATTAAAGTGAAATGTGGGTAGGTATATTTTGAAATAACATTTTTTTATTATAATACTTAGCACTGTGACATTTAGTGTAGACATTAAATATATAATGCATTATTTTTTATTTATTTTTTTAGTTATCAATAAAAAAAGATTTAAATTGTGGAATAGTGCTACTACCTACGGCAGTGTTTCCGGGTCGATACGACCTGGATACGAAGTTCAAGAAATCTATCTCCATTTTAAACGCACCTGTAGCTCGTCTAGTGTTACGCGAGGTTGTTGGCGGTGATCATTTACCATAAAGTGACCCGTATGATCATTTGCCTTGTCTTTTCCGTAAAAAAAACACATAATATATACTATCAATAAAATATAAACAAAAATTTATTCTCACTGTGCCCCAAATGGCCATTCCTAAATGAAAATATAAATAGAAGACCCAATTTCTCCACTTTCCCTTCGAAACCTTTACAAAGCCATTTTCAGAAATCGTCTATTCAATATGGCTTATTGTCGTTTAAGCAATGACATCGTAGCCATAGTATTGTACCGTAATATTGTATCTAAAGTTTATGTTTATTTGAATTTTAACATTTTTTTTTTGTAGGGTCTGATTACATTGTGATGGGTTCAACTTCCACTCCAGGGATTGATTTAATTTCTCAACTGTATAATAGATTGAATGCGACGTTGAGTTCCGCCATTTAATAGACAGTGTCTTTGAGATACTGGTAAAGTGTCGTGGGAAAGAAGCAAATGAATGTATCATTTTTTTCTTCAAATTTAGGACACGTAACAACTAATTGGCTCAATTTTATATTATTTAATATATATATTTTTAAATTCTCTAATGCTTTCCCAATTCATCCCTTTTTGAAAGAAAAACCATGTGAGAGCAGACGGGATGGTTAAGAATGTGAGTTCGATTACTGAGTGGAAATCGAATTCAAAATCATACCGTTTGCACTTACACGCGGTGGCACTGCGGCACGACGACCTCATGAGGATAACAAAAACGAAATAATTCTGACGTAATGGAAAATATATTTCTAATAATCATTACTCAAAAAGCACCTACGCATACATTTATTCTTATATAATCAAGTAACCTTAATGTAGTCGTAGAACTTCTGTGAAAGGAAAGGAATTGGTTGGTTGGAGTAATGAGATAAGTTATAATCATAATCAATATTGTACTGAGATTATATATTACTAGCGGCCCGCCCACGGCTTCGCCAGCTTAAAATACATGATTATTGTTTTAATAAGCAGAATTGATTGACAACTATAATGACTTCTAATATGATTTTTTATTATAATACTTTAATCTGTAGTATTCTAATATGATTTTTTTACGACATTATCGTAATTTCTATAAGAATGTTTGATTGTTTCGAACTAAAAAATACGACTAATGTTGATATTTGATATTCATAAAATATACATAAAGCTAATTATTAATTATATGTATATATTTTTGTAACATTACGTTCTTTTTACCTATGTTATGTTTTTCAAACTCTGTTAAATGTGCTGATGTCAGTTAATAATTTATTGTACTGCTTTAGAAACAGCCTTAAATGTTAATTATTGGTTTGGGTAAGGATTCATAATATTCTATGTAAAATAACTGAAAAATCTATGTATTTTCTTGATATTTCTGTGAAGATCAAGTCGTTCTTTATCTCTGTGTTGAATTAATTACGACTTAAACTTAACTGTTATGATTTATGAAAGTAGTCTCCACTAACAATTCAATTTTGTTTACTTTATTGTATAAAATATTATATAATAGTGCTTCAAAAATATACTTAGAAATAAACTTTAATTGTTAAATTGAGTTAAGGCAAAGCTATTGGTGAAATTATTAAGGAAATCGGTTTAGTACTTTCAGAGAAAAACATGACCATACATATCCACAGACAGAGAACAGACAGACAAGAAAAAAAAATCTTTTTGCTTTCTATTATTCTTTTTAAGTGTCCATCTATCCATTTCAGTCGACATTACTAAATGTACAGACAAAATATTTTTACTGTCTTATTATATATAGAGATTACTTTCGACCTGTTTTGCTTCGCCCACTTAAACTACTAAATTATTTACTTTAATATAGTGAATTGAGGCCAGTTGTGGCGTCTTAACACTAGGTTCTTAGCACTAGGTTCCCTCTGCCTACCCTGCTGTGTGCGGGATACAGCGTGAAGCTGATTTAATTTATTTTAATTTATATACTGAATTATGTTCCTGTTTTAAATATCTTATGTATGTTTGCAGCGGATTTAAGATTTGTTATGTAAAAATTATTAAAATCTTAGGTTGCATTTTCGTTCCCATAAGGATATTGAATTGTTTTGAAAAAAAAAGTATACTTATAATCAAATCATAACTCATCGGTGTCTATACATGGCAAATATAAAAAAAATGTTGTTGGTGGCATTTAACAATCTTAAAGTACCTACTCGGTTGATTTGGCTGTGCGTTTGTACAAGCTAATCTCAAAAACAGCACAACCATTTTAAGTGTACGTTTTGCCGTTCAAGCGAGCGAAGACGCGCGCGGGTCGCTAGTGTTGATATAATTGATGTAACTTTACGCATTGAAAATTGGTTTATTTCTTTTATTGAGTTTTTTTTGTAATATCCGTCAATTTGAACGAATTAATTAATTTGCTACTATATAAACAGATGTAATGATAACTGACCTTGATAAGTAATCATTTATATCGTCATAGAGATATAATCACTTTTTTGTGCAATTTTTATTTCTGAGGATAAATTTGAACAAAATACATTTATTTTTAAATTACAATCACATGTTTTATCGTCAACTTTTAAATTTATATAATTAAGAATATTTAATATTTATAGTATTTTTTTATTTAATATGTAGATACAAAATGATATTACAACGCCTGCGGAAAAGCATATTTTAGGCAGTTTTAAATTCTTATACTTTATGAAAAACTACCAACTGGGAATTGAAGGTTAATTTGGTTTAGTAATAGTAGGTAACAAACACACTTCTCATAGAAGCGCAGTTTTTATTAAAATTAGGTATATATCAAAATTTGGGGTATTCGTAATAATTAAACTACGGGTGATAACTTATCTGCTGAACTGGATGGTGGCCACAGTGCCACGGTACCCACGGTGCCCACGGTACCCACGTTGCCCACGGTGTCCACGGTGGTATGTTCGGTTCTTGGTTCGAAAAAATTTATTCACATGGTGATAGATTTGGACTTTGTTGTGGTGTATCTACCTTATTAAAATTTTGATGGTTGATTTCGTTGATAAAACATTTTATTATTAAGATTACTATTATTAGTTTCGTACGAAAATCTACGTTATTCTGCGATTTGAACCTGTATACTCAGCGTGGAAGAATTAGTTTGTGTTTAATTAGTATGTATTTATTATGTATTTGGTGATGGTGCCTCTCTAGTACATATAAGATATTTTTTATATAATTAACTTTATTTAGCTTTTATTTGGCCCCACCTCCAAAAATAACATGTTTTTAATAGTAAAAATACTAAACAGGTATAAACTTTTAATATCTTTGCTTTGCTTTTTAATTATCTTTACTTTGAAGTCATTAAAATATTGTTTCATTTATTTTTATATCTTTTTTAATATGTGCATATTTTCGATACCGGAGCGAAGAAATTAAAATATTTCATTTCCTCGAGTGGAAATCGAACCCACAACCTGTTGCCCTTACAGTCCCACCCTGGTATCCATGCGCCATGACTGGCATTACATATACATTAGTACACCTAAATAAATAATATGCCTGAATAAAAAAAGGGAGCAATATTAAGTAAGTACAAACAGTGTAAGTATTACTGACATTGAATATTAGCTTAACCTCCTGCTTTTTGAAGTCGCCTAAAAATACTCAAACAAGATTTAGTGTTTTCAAACACGACGTGATTGCACGTAACTATTTAATATTATAATGATTTATAATAGAAAATAAAATAAGATTTATTTATGTGCCCTGTGCATGATTTATATAGGTAACCAATTTAAACAATACCCCATTATATTCCGTTTCTAAATAAGTATAATACAAAAAATAATAGAGAACAAAATAATAATATCAAAACTTGCAATTATGTTATAGCTAAAATTTGTCCGCAAGAGTACAAGGTGTACACTTGCGGATTACAATTCGGAGAACTTGATATATTGTCGCAGTTCCCCGAAAAATTGCTTTCAGATTTTATTTGCTCCTTACTGAATGATGGCGTCCTGTTGTAATTTTTCCGAAAGATACGCCGTATTTATTTTCTTTAATTGGCTGACATAATAGATTTTTTTAATATTTTTTTTTTCAACTCCAGGTTATCCTAGTAACTAGTGTCAAGAAACTTAGTTCGCGCGGCGTTCAGTTACATCACTCAACATGCAATGTAGAGGCATTGCAATGACCGTAAAGTGGGGGGCGGAGTGACTTAACACTAGGCTTCCTCTGTCTACCCTGCTACATGCAGGATACAACATAAAAGGCTGAAAAAAATAATCTTACGACAACTATAGTGTTCACTCAATCCATCGCATCCAAAATAATTAATAATAGTAAATTAATATTGTTACAAAAGTTTATAAAATGCCCTTATTTTTAAGTTTCAACATGATTGCGCAGTGAATTTGTAAATTGAATCAAAGGTTTCCATTTTTTTCCACTAACTAGAAATATTAGTTATTTTTATGAATTATTCTTAATATTTTTCATATAAAAATTTAATCTAGCTGATTATTCGTTTTTTAAACTATTATATTTTTTAATTTTATTTTATTCTATTATATCTTTTAATTTTATTATATCTTTTAATTTTATTTTATTCTAGTTGAATAGTTAGGGGAAAGCCAGCAAACTGCACCACAATGGCTCAAATAGGATAACAGAAGATGTATCAAAATAGTAATTTCAGTTACTTTAGATATTACTATTAATATGGCAATATTGCTGGTACAATTTATTAAGATTTTTTAAGGCGTTATTCACGCTACGTTCAAATTTTTGTATAATACGTTTTCTTAATAAGTATTGCTGGTACAAACCTAGTTCTATAAGGAAGTACCGTCTTCATCTACATTATTAAGAAACATCAATCATACACAGAGTATACTAATATCTCTCATACTAACAAGTTAAACAAGACAGCCCAACTTTAATTAGAAATCAGGAATGTATATCGCCGGTATTTCATCTCCATACTACAAGTAAATGTAACAGTCGGAGTATTTTTTCATACACACTTAAGGATTTTTTTTTATTTTTTTTATTAGTCTTTGCCTGCCACACAGTTTGCATAGAATTGAAGGTATAAAATAGTAAATCCCGTAAGAATTTCGAGTAATCCTCTATTAGGGGTCTAATATTCTTTAAACTACCTATGAAGAAGAAGAGAAAGAAGGAACCTAACAATATTACACATTAACATTTTTTAACATTTTTAAAGTATTATTCCACACTTAGGAGAGAAAAATGTTTATTAAGTAAACGTACAAATATTTGAACGTAGCGGGATTTGAACCCGCGCCTCTTTGGAAACCGTCCTAGCGCTCTGACTAACTAAGCCATACGTTCTCATCGAGCTATATCGAAAATCTTATGAGTTTGCTACAATTTATTTATGTTGTTAGCATCTCTGTAGGGAGATTTTTACAAATTTCCGCTACCCAAAGATAATTACTTTAGAATTATCGTGTGGCAACAGAGAATACTATTTTTTTAATATTTTTATATTTAATATGCTAACTTAATCTTAATCTTTACGCTTATAATATATAGTATCAATAACTAATCTTATAATATATCATATTGTCATGATATATTTCATTTCATCAGGCGATTTGGACTAGGCACTAATTAAATCTGAAGTACTTATCTTTTAAATATGTTACTATAGGTACTGTACTATAAATATGTAATTTGATAATACAAATGCGGTCTTATTATGTAATAATCTTATTTTTATTAATCTGGGGCCACGGCAGTGTCCCCACCAAGTCGAGCAAAAAAAGCGGCACGGCCCACTATGGATAATGGTAGAACAACGGCAGATCAAAATTATTTTTTACTAAAGTCGTCCCTGACGCACTTTTTATTTTTTTTTAATAGTATAATAGTGGACCTTTAATGTAATGAATTATTTTTTCGTGAATTACATTTGGAATATATTTTTTTTTTATTGTGAGAAATTGTAATACGTAAGAATGTCTATTTCAGGTTGTTCGCATCGATATTTTAAACTTAATTTCCTTAAAAAAATGTGCAAATAGGTATAAAGTGTTATATATTTTTAAAAAGCCTATAGTATGTAGATTTTAAAACAATTATTATATTGTGGATTTTGTGACTATATTCCTATAAAAAATATTAACAATGAGTGAAGAGAAAAAAAGTACATACTTAAAGTTCATCGAGACTTTTGACAGTTACCGACGTCTACCGACGCGTTACATTTGATGTTGTTTTATAGTCCAGATATTCATAAATAACATTTATAAAAATCAGCTGCGGAAACGTGCGGTTTTAGAAGTTATCACGAAAACTACGATACAAGTCAGGGAACAAGAAAACTCTATCTATTGAAATTTCTAATGTTGTACTATTTAATTAATTAGATTGCGGTAAATTTCAGTGAAATTATTGTTATTTATTAATAAAAGAACGTTTTATCTTCATTTTGCACATATTTTGTGGTATAACTAATTAATAAAATGCACAATACCCTCATTTATAAAATTATATAAATGGAGCGAATTAATTTAATAAAGCTCTTACAAATTAGTAATAAAATTACTAACAGACGTTTGATTGTTAAGTAACTTCACTAAATTTCAAAGTGGCTAATACTTTCAAGTGCTCCAAGCGTGAATTATTACTCCCATACATTGAAGGAGGAAAAAAACTTGAAGCAGTCAATATTAGCTATTAATATTTCTTAAAGAAAAGTATCATGTTTCTGTAGACAACATATGTTTTATTATCAGCAACATTCAAAGGAATCTTATTCGTTCCTTTAATAAACAATGGACAGAAGCGTCTCGGTAAAAAGATTCGTTTTTTTTTCAAAAAAAAACAACGACAATTGGTTTGATTCTGAATATTTGTTAATCTTACCAATCATTAAGGAAGTAGCACCTGAGAACTCATCATCGACGTCTTTTGGAAAATGCGGAAGACCCTATGGGGACCGATCAGAATCAACGAAGAGGCGAAAAAATACCGCGCAATTTAGTGAATATGGCTTTGAACACATTTGCAATGCCTACGTTCAGGGCTTACGTCCTATAGGAGGAGAAATAGAAGCAAAACTCGTGGAAAAATTAAGGCTTGCTGATCGAGATATAATGTCTCTATATTTGAATCTCATAGAAAACGCAGGCCAGAGCAAAATGCTATCGGATCAAGAGGCATTAAATGTTTTTATTTATTTGGACTTAACAAAAGCGCAATACATGTATTTAAGGAATTTAACGAATGAGATCCCAAGAATGCACAAGGTGCACAAGAATCCCGTAATAAGGATTATCAAAAATTTCGCCTATATCATGCCAGAAAGTGCTCTCGATCAGCTACAAATGAGGATGTATTTCATACTCTTATCTACACATCAGATCCGTATATTTCCAGTCATAGAAAAACATACGAGTATAGCAAAAGTAAAGTCGATCTATTTGTTTAAAACGTAAAATATTTTTAATATTGGCCTGATAATAACTTATATATTAACTTAAGACAGAAGGTCCTTTAAGTAGAGACTAACGCCCAGTATTAATAACCTATCTCCAACGTCAATCTTAGATTGTTTCATACATCTATTCAATCACTAGATTGGATAGATGTATGGAACAATCTAAGATTGACGTTGGAGATAGGTTATTAATATTAGGCGTAAATAGATTAACCGACTTGGTATTACATGGATCTCACAACTTTTTACGGTAGGAAGACTGAGCTGCGAGACTGGGGTTTTTTTACAGGATATTTTTGATGGCATAATAGTTAACTGCAATGATTATTATCGTTATTACGTTGTAATTGTTTTTACATAGACATTATAATTAAAAACAACTTTAAAATTACATTGGTTTCAATTCTTTTTTATGTTTTTTAAAAAGTCAAGTTAACAAAATTCTATTTTAATATTCTAAATTAACTAAGCTTTTTGTTTCCAATAGGACTTCCACAGGGTGCATCAAAGTTTCCTAGCCTTCAACCGCATTCAGTTAAAGCAAGCAATTTTCTCTATCTCGTTTACCAACAAGCTGGAATGCGCCCCATGCTACACTTGCCAATCGGTGATCATAAGTACTTATCTGTTCTAACAGCCATCGGTCCTTCGATAGACATGCCCAGCCCATTCCTACGGTAACGTCCAACGTCAATTTTGCAAATGATGTCGGCAACACCAGTTGTTTCCTAGATACCCTCTTTTCCGGTTGTTATTCTTCAAAGGAACTCCGACTATAGCTCCTTCCATAGCACGTTGGACGACTGTAAACTAGTGGACTAGACCGGGTGTTAGTGGTGGTGCAGTATAAGTGACGAGAAGATTTAACGCAGCTTGCCAAACGCTGATCAACTCAGCTCAATTCTTCGATCAGCCTCCCTCTCAATGTTCTTTCTACCAAGCAGAATAGCTTGCCGAGTTTGAAAGCCGCTGCCTCATAAGAAATAGAATGGATAAATAATTTTAATTCACTGTTAATAACGTCTTGTCCAGAACAGAGCGTGATGGCGGAGCACTGTGGAGGCTCTACCACACCTATGGGACACAGGACTATAAGTTAAGTAAGTCAAAGTAACTAATCTCTTATTGTTAAAAGACAATAAATTTTATAACAAAAATGTGTCAATATCAATCAAAAGAGGAAATATAGAAAGATAAAAAATGCGGCTGGGGTACATAATTCTTCGGAAGATATTGAATTCTATTAGGCAACAAACACTCTCCTCTCTTTCATTGTGTTAATAATCAAAACGAATTTACAAATAGCATCTAAATCAACTCAACTAAAGATATTTTTCAGCAGAATGAAATCATAAGAATGTGAAAGGCAAGTGTTTTGAAAAATAATGATAATATGCTTACTTTATTTTTAAAACTTTATAATAAAAAACATATTTCAAATGTCAGGTTTTTATTAAACTTTACGTGATCGTCATTTTTAAGTAATGATATTACAATAAAATTATAGTATTACTTATCATTATATAAAATAAATAATTATTATTACGACTACGAAAATGTTATAATATACAACTAACCCCTAGTAACATAACGTGGGGTCAATCTGACTTACAATATTACTCGATTAGGCCATTATTATTTTATCTAGAGTTCAGTTTCTAACTCTACATGCCTTAACTCTATGTACAAGCCTTAATTTACCTAACTACACTTTCACACCATCGAAATTTGTGGGGTAACAGGATTTATTTTTTATATTTCTTCATTGCTGATTTAGTTAGCTAAATTGACCAATACTAATTCAGTTATTCTTTCCCAAACAAACATTTTTATTATCTAAAATTGTTTTACACCCCAACAACTTTTAAATATGACTTTATTGACTAACAGATATTTAAAGAGCTAAACCTTTGACGTTTTAATTATTTTTTAATTTTGTACTTAACGTAAAACACTTAAATGTAATAGAAAATATTTTTTTAACAATTAGCACTAAGGCAGCTAAAATGCACGCTAAGATGGTTAAAACAATAATTATAAGTTTGAGTTCATAGTATTGTGTCCAGGGCATATTGGCTGCGGGTGATTGAAGATGATTTCCTCCATATTTAATTATATGTTCTGTCCACCAGACGGCGTTGTCAAGAGGCTTAATGGGATATTCTCTCATAAGAGTTTTTAGCTTTAAAATATTTTCTTTGTAGCTGAAAATATAACCAAAAGATGGTGTAAATACAAAAATAATATTAGTACGTCTATAAATATATTATTCACAAGACAGAAATAAATGAGTACATTTTCGATTTTTGGAACGATATTTCTATATGAATAATATGTTAACAGAAAATTACCTTTTATTTTCAATAACTGTTTTGATAGATTCTTCCAATTGCTCAGCTGTCAACGTAGTTATATCATGCAGGTGTCCAATTTTATAAAGAACATACTTTTCAACATTGTACCATTGGTCTGCTATCATTGGTATACCTATAACAGGTACTGCAGCGTCTATAGTTTCATCAGTTGATTGAAGTCCGCCTTGGGTTATGAATAATTTTATTTTTGGATGTTCTAAAAGTAAAACCATGATTATAATTATTTTCTTGCTTATGATTTAGTGTCAGTTTAGAGGCCAAAAGAGAAAAAGGCATAAGATATATTATACAGATTATAAAAGTGATATGGTCATATATAAAATTTTTAGTTATTAATACTTTGGAAAAAATCAAAAATCAAAAAGGCCAGGCCAGTCGTGGCGCAGTGGCACGAGGTGTGACTGTAAAACCGACTGGTTGTGGGTTCGATCCCCACTCGAGGAGATGAAATATTTACTTAAATTTATATTTCCATTTCTTCGCTCTGGTGTCGAGGTTAAGCGCGGCGTTGAGTTCTGCCACTCAACACGCAATGCCTCCAGAATTCGGCAGAAAGTGGGGAACGGAGTGTCTTAACACTAGGTTCCCTCTGCCTACCCTGCTGTGTGCGGGATACAGTGTGAATCTGATTTAATACTTTGGAAATCAGAAAAAAACAAACATTACCAGTATTGTAAATTAATAAACTCAATTTCTAGCTATATTCCACAAATATCGATCTAAATGACATTTTATTACTGTTGTTTGTATATAAAGATACTTATTCGTTATCGTTATCAATCACAATCAATAAGCTTAGTTTAATCTACGGAGATAATCAACGTTATTCATAGTATTCAAAGTATGTTTCTTATCTTTAATGTCCTGGGGGTAGCCCTCCAATCAAAATTCGTTAATTTCACCACATGGATTTTTTTATATAGAAATCTTCTTATAAGCTAAACAGAATTAAGATATTTCCCTAGTAATTGCAATTAACCACTATAATTTGTTTATTTCAAAGACTTGCTTAGACTTACTAAGAAGATCAGATTGTGGGAACCATTTTAATATTTTAATATTATTTGATTGTCCTGGAAGTACATCTTTATCCCATTTCCACAAAACGTTATAAGGCAGTTTCGAAAAAACGCTCGCCATCATCTCAATCTTTTCCGGAGGTAGGAGAGAAGGTAACACATTTGTACCAAAACTTACATATATTACACCATGTTTTGAAGAATCCAAATAAGCCTTGAGGTCCTTAAATTTAAATGTTTTTGTGAAATAAAGTTGTTTTATGAAATAAAGTTTTAGTATAGTAAAAAAATAATGTCTATAAAACTTAAAAAATAAAAATAATAAATTAGCTTCACGCTGTATCCCGCACACAGCAGGGTAGGCAGAGGGAACCTAGTGTTAAGACACTCCGTTCCCCACTTTCTGCTGAATTCTGGAGGCATTGCGTGTTGAGTGGCAGAACTCAACGCCGCGCTTAAACTCGACACCAGAGCGAAGAAATGGAAATATAAATTTAAGTAAATATTTCATCTCCTCGAGTGGGAATCGAACCCACAACCGGTCGGTTTTGCAGTCACACCTCGTGCCGCTGCGCCACGACCGGCCTATAAAACTTACAACAGACAAATAATAGTCTATTAAGATATTGTTTACTTTGTATTCTATAATACAGAGATTCTCAGCTTCACCCTGTATCCTGCACACAGCAGGGTAGGCAGAGGGAGAATCTAGTGCTGTATCCTGCACACAGCAGGGTAGGCAGAGGGAGAATCTAGTGCTAAGACATTCCGTTCCCCACTTTCTGCCGAATTCTGGAAGCATTGCATGTTGATTGGCAGAATTCAACGCCGCGCTTTGCCTCGACACAAGAGCGAAGAAATGTAAATATAAATTTTTTAATTAAGTAAATATTTCATCTCCTCGAGTGGGGATCGAACCCACAACCAGTCGGTTTTACTCATTTTGTGCCCCTATGTCACTGGCCTCAATTACAGAGGTTGATTAATTAAAAAAAACCTATTCTAAGTTTAGAAAAATTATTTAAAAAAAAGTCAAAACTATATATAATAATGTCAAAACTATATACAGTAATGTCTTTTTGGTACATCATTTTTTGTTTTCACAGGTCAAAAGCAACAAGTATCATTAAAATTGGTCAGAAAAAAGTTCAGAGTTAGCCTCAACTGTATGTACTCTTGTTCTATTAATGGTGTAACATTTCATACCTGTGGGAGCTGTTTGCTTTCTGTTTGATGAATACCACCAATGTAAATAATACTTGGTGGAACTGGATGATTATCAGCCCATATAGGATGCTCATTTAAAAACATCATTTTAATTTTGTTATTCATACTTTTGAAATTTGAAACACCGAAATGTTTATTTACAATTTTTAAATCATGGTCTTCCATTGTGCTCACTAAATATTCGAGTGCCATATGTTTAACATATTCAAAGCCTTTTTCGACTAAAGTTAAATTATATGATCTTTGTCTTCCAGGAGTAGGATATAGCAACGGATGCATAGGTGCTCCAAACAAATTATATTGCATTGGAACTGCTCCAAATGAACTGATTAGTATGACAGGAGCGTCAAATATATTAGTTAGACCCATAAGGGGACGACTCCACGCCTCAAGTATTAATAGATCAAAATACTTTTTATCTTTATTTTTCAATACATTTTTTACCTGAGGTGATTCAATTTGTTTATCAAAAATGTTAGCCAAAGTTTTGAGAGTCAATTTTATTTGAAGGATAACATTTTCTCTCTCTCCATTTTTATAATATTTTAATAAATCTCCCCACATATTATAGGAAATATCATGAACATCAATTTCAGTTAGATTAGCAGGTGCTTTTCCTGGTGGAAAAAAGGGATCGGTGGTGACTGTGATGACCTCATGTCCACGTTTTGCTAAAGCTTGTGTGAGTGGGCGAAACACAACTTGATGACTAACAGACGGCGTAGGAAAATATGCTAATATTCGTGCACTTTCTATTCTTGTCACTGCTAATAATAATACTATCAATAAAGACCTAGTTACTTCCATTATTATAAACTATATTAACACAACTGACAATCATCATATGATATGCTGCTAATATTTAACAAATTCATATCGCTTTATCTGAGTTAACCAATATATTGATAATAATGAAGTGTTAAGCATTTAATTTATCAGATTTAATAGTATTTTTAGGGTAACGTACCTCAAGAGGAATAAACGAATCTCTAATAAGATCACTTTGTTGTCCGTCTGTCAATATAATTTATAACAAGATGGCATGAATGTATAAAACTGAGATGATTATTTAATATTCAAGTCTAAGGACTCTTGGAGTACAGAAAAATTCAAGCTTCTAAGTGCAACTAATTCAATGCAAACAAAAGATATGAGCATTTTTTCATTGTTTTTGCTGCATTTTATATGAAATTAGCCACGTAATTAGTATTTAGGATAATTCATGGATCTATAGTTATGAAGTCATGTTTGAAAACAAATAAAGAAAAAAATCCGGAAAGTAAATATTTATATTAGTACTATACCACTACAGACACTTGGTCAGTACCCCTTTTTATCTTACTATTATATCAAATTTCCTTATCATATATATTAATTACATTATTATTAGTATGCAGATTTTATACCTATAGAAATAAGATATATAATTTCACACTATATTCACTACTATACTATATAATATATACAAGTATACATACTTAATTACACAATTATTTTAGGTAGACATTTCAATAGTCTGTATATCTAAATTAAGAATTACTATAAATACAGACTAAACTATTATAATAAATAAAAAAATAAAATAAATTAGCTTCACGCTGTATCCCGCACACAGCAGGGTAGGCAGAGGGAACCTAGTGTTAAGACACTTCGTTCCCCACTTTCTGCCGAATTCTGGAGGCATTGCGTGTTGAGTGGCAGAACTCAACGCCGCGCTTAACCTCGACACCAGAGCGAAGAAATGGAAATATAAATTTAA
>JAAIXJ010000131.1:503880-514656 GCA_013403705.1 Heliconius hermathena
ATACTAGAGGGCGCGCGCGGCTTCGCCCGCTTATTAGGAGTGAATTCTAAAAAAACCACGAAACACGTGTTCAATAAAATATTTTTAACAGTCTGAATTTAAATTTTTATAAAAATCGGTGGCAATTTAAAGATTTTTCCATATAAACTTTCAACCCCTTATTTGAACCCTTAGGGGGTGAATTCTTAAAAACCATGAAACACGTATTCAATAAAATATTTTTAAGAGTCTGAATTTCAAATTTTATAAAAATTGGTACAGATTAATTTTTTTTTCCATACAAACTTTCAACCCCTATTTCATCCCTTTAGGGTTAAAATTTTATAAATTCCCTTCTTAGTGGATGTCCAGAATATGAAAATAAACATCTGCCCAAATTTCACGTTTCTACTATCAGCGTTACGGCTCTGCGTGCCTCTGTGAAACTATTGTGTGTCAGAATTTGAGTGTACCATCAAAAATGCACTCTTTTAAGACTAGAAACAAACAAATGTTAAGTTTTTAATACAGGGTGCGGCACATAGATCTCCCCGATTGTAAAGACGCACAGCTGCGCGATGAAATGTAGCAGAGTGGTGGGGGAGGTCACCTTAAAAAGGTCTGTACGTGCCATTGTCAGGCAATTAGTTCAGAACTTATTAAAATAATCAACATAAGAAAGAACGAAACCATATAAATGTTTACACTTGTTCGTATTTAAACTGTTTGTCATTTTCAATAATTATTTCGCCTCTTTTTATAAAGGTGTATTATTTATTTAGGGATAGATGTACGATATACAGCGTGAAGTTAAAAAAAGAGAGAAAGAAGTATATATTGAGGTCGCGTCCGCATGTCCGCTTCACTTCTGCTCACTTACCATTGTTTTTCCTTCCATTTCATACCATGCATTATGCAAGATGGGCAAAGTAAAAAAATAATAATTCATAAAACAAAAAGTTATCTCAATTGGCTATTTGAATTTTTGACAGTATATTTATTCTTCCTTTTAGCCTTTTAGGGTTTCAGGTCTTAAAAATGGAAGAGTATTTTTATTTATATATTTAAATAAATATATCTATTATATATTTTTTTTAAAAATGTAAAATTTATTTTTCTTTCATGAAGAAAGTATATATTATTGGAATTATACAATTGAGTTTAGTCGTAGCGAAGGGATACGAGCGTGTGACTAAAAAAGGTTGTGGGTTCGATTCCAACTCGAGGAAATGAAATATTTTTTATTTTAATTTCCTCGCTCTAAAAAACGAAATATCGCTACATTTTTCATGTTTATCATCGGATCGCTGCAAACACTCGAGCTAACTTAATAGCCGTCAAACAACTCACAGGACATATTTGCGTCATCTCAGTATTTTCCGTCATTTTGTTGTAATGGAGATGTTGCACGTCATTTTGATTTATAATTGGGCTTAGTGTAACTTTTGGTTACTATTTGCAATTTCTTATTATTCTGATTTATTTGAGTTAATTATTTTGTTTAGCCAATTTTCTCACATATTATAATATTATATTTTTAGATGAAATATAAGACAGTAGTCCCGTCAATATTTGTACCAGCCCAAGTTTTAGAAAATGACGACGTAGCTCTCCGTTGGATCCAGATATCGAGAAAGAAGATTGTATAGTTAAATATGATGTCAGGAGTAATAATGGAGATCTGGTAGTCGACTACACAAAGGAAAGAAGCCAAGAAGTCTCTGAAATCAGCCATTCTTTTGATAGATATGTTCCTGTGTCTAGTAACGGAAAAACTAATAGATGGCAAATGGATACCTCTATCTTACGGGATACCAAATAAAGTTTTTCTGAACTACTGTATAATAAGACAAATGAATAATAAATACCAATGAGTCGCATAAATTTTATAAAAAAAGAGCATATTTTTGATTGAAAAACATAAATGACTGATCGTAATAATTTTGAGAAGGACTTTGTGTTACCAACATTTCCAGAAAATGCTATTGATTAGCCAGAACTAAAGAAAGTTATTGCGGATTTTTTTATATAAAAAAGGGCGGACGACCAATGATCAGTTTTGCAAATGGGAAAAAGCCATAAAAAGCCATGCGGAGATTACAATATTCATATTTGTCAAGACTTTCTATAAAGACAGATTTTTTCTATGAGACTAATTAGGTATTATTTCATATTGATTGATGTTATTTTAAAAAAAAAGTTAATCTAGTTGATTTTTGTAAAAATAACTTAAATATAAGCAAAAATATATTTATAATATATTTTTTTCTAATTTACCGTTGATTGTTAGTAATGGTTCAGTTGTAATATTGTTATTGTATTAATAAAGAGTATATATTATCATAAATGTTTCTTACTTATTAATTAAAACAGTATTTTTAATATAATAATTAATGCAAAAAACAATTCATAACCAGAAAACAGTGAGAAAATGGGGATTTTATTTTTACACGTCATTTTAACGTATGATTGGGTTTTATAGCCGGTTAAATATGATTGGCCTTCTAGGATTAACACTATAAGCGCCCCTGTCCCATTTTTATCACATACGCAAGTTTGATTGTATGTAACTTTTTTATATGTTAATTTAAGTCGATGAGACTTTTTGACTTTTACTTAATTTTCTACATTTTCTACATTTATATAATTTAAAATATATTTAATTTTATAGCAGTAATACTTTGTGGAAAAAATACGTTTTACTTAGAACCACCGCTGGGTCATTTATGTCTAGTCAATATTATTTCATTATTTGAAGATACCTTCAATTATATATATTAAATTTTATATATTCTCATTGCTCTGGGACGATACATAAGTTAAGGGGCGACGCGGGGGTGCAAAAACAATAGAACGTTGCGTTCAGCAGCCAATGCCCAAGTTTGTTATATTCTAGAACCATACATACTATTGACGAAGAACTTTTCCATCTAAGTGCTTTTGCCGATACACTCAGCTTATGAACTTATGAGACTCCAAATCATACAAGTATGTTAAAGGGTAAGGTAAGCAGAGGGAAAGCTAGGAACTTAGTATTAAATATTCCGCTAGCATTTTCTGCCAAATTCTGGACGCATTGCGTGTTGTGTGATGGAACTCAACGCCGCCAGTAAAGTCAAAATGCTCAAATTATAAATTATTTGTAAAGTACCACATATGTAAAAAAAACTATATGTAATTAATGCACAGATAAAGAATATTATTGAATTACTTGGTATAATCATAATACTAATTTTATAACTTAAAATTTTAGAAGTGTTTCAGTTAGTTTTTACGATTTTATAACTAAATATTTGATGATTACTGTGTGTTTTGTTTTTTTTTGCCACTTTTATGTTTGTTAAAGAATACCAATTTGATTCAAATTAATTATTAAAGATTTTCTATATTTTACGAATTATTTTAATAATAACTTTCATACCATGTACAAACAATCATTATAATAAATAGTCAAAGAACATATTATATAGGTATAATTGCGTATAAAGAAACACGTTTCAAAGGAATCGAGACTAATTAGGAGCAGGGGCAAAGAAAGGTTTCTTTGATTACGCTTCATTATTAATTACGCTGACCTGATTTAAATTTTTTTGTCGTTTACATAGGTTTTAAATTTATGTATTTAATAATGCTAGTGGTAGTTTTAAAGGTAAAGTGGGTAATCAACAGTATAATAATATTATATAAATTGAAAAGATGTTTTAAACTAATTTATATATTAAACACGATTTGTATTATAAATATTGATAACCTTTATTAATCTTTAAGTTTTTAACCTTTATTATTTTAATACTAAATTGATTTATTGTCACATATGTATAAGTCAAAGAGACGTCATGTAAAATTGAGAAACTTCCTAACTACGAATAGCGTTAAAATATGTTTTTTAGCTTCACACTGTATTCCACGCATAATGGGGTAGACAAATGGAACCCGGGATCCTAGTGTTAAGACATTTCGCTCCCATTAAGACATTTCCGTTCCTCACTATCCTAGACCTCTAAAAGTTAAAATATTTATTTCTTAAAATGCTGAATTTCTACTTCGACCCTGGTTATCTTTCGCATTAGGCGTCATAGGCACGAATGAACACAAGATACGTCGAATGGATGGAGTCTTGGCGAAATGCCAAGTGCGAATCCATAATACTCACCTGTATACAATCGTGCATTACAAATGCATACGAGAGTGCTAATAACACCCGTCGTTGGCTTTTTACGTTTTTTGTTTGATGAGGTCACATTGTTACAGTGATTGATTTTTTTTCAAATATTTCTTACTTTATCTTGAAAAAAAAATGGTATATGTTTATTTTTATTGAGTTTGATTAAAATAAAAATAAATCAGTTTGATTATTGTGATTATATATTACATTCGGCCACGGAAATGTGGATTAAATATAGAGCGGAGTGTCTTAACTCTAGGTTCCTTCTGCCTTCCTCGCTATCCAGGAAAAATAAAGTAAAAGCAAAAAATAATTTTAGATTCTTATACTTGTCTTAAATATTATATTACTATTTATAAAAGTGATTATTATTTTCTTTTTGATTCAGAGGCTGAAACTGAAACTTAGAATGGAATATAAGGATATAACCGCCATATGATCGAACCCCCTCGCCCGTTCGACGGCCCCAAGCCTAAGTTCGAGTCCCGCAGCGAACGCCCTTGACGTTGACGACTCCCTTCGAGTATATACATAGTGCTTGAAAACTCTCAAGGACAGATTTCTCCTTAAATATAAATGTCAGTAGAACTTAAATCATTTATCTCAAGAGTTTGTATCTATCATGTCTACATGCATGTCTTAACTATGCAACTTTACGTTGCTTAACGGTATGCAAAAGCTTGCGTTTTTAGTCAACCTGGTACTTAGTCACTTACCATCAGGTGACCTGTACATGGCTGGCCCGTACACCCGGATGGCTCTGTGTGGTAACCATCCTAACAAAAAATAGTCAACGCCGTTCTTTGTCTCTTTACCAAAGCCAAAAATAAAATTAAAGTATTAACTATTTCAATTTCTCAAGTGGGAAAAGAACCCACAACCTGTCGCATGCTTGTACCCCTGCGTCAATACAGGTCTCAAATACGCAATATTTTTGTAATATATACAGATTATATTAATAGTAGATAGGTATAAATTTTATAATAGAGGTAGGTACAACAAAATATTTTTATCATGTACAAAACCAGCACGCATTTCTTGGAATTGCTAAAAAAACTAATTTACATTTAAAGAATGCCCGAAACTTTCCCACTTTAACAGATTAGCTTTTTTTTCACATCCACTGGTAGAAACAACAAAGAGTTGCTGTTTTATATTTCATTTATTTGAACTCACATTCATATGTCTCTAACTATAAACACGAAGGTTACGTGTTTGATTCCCATTAGGGGAAATGAATTATTCAATATTTTTTCTCTGGTAACAAGACAAAGCGCCACATTGAGTTCCGCCACTCAACACGCAATGTCTCGAAAATTGTGTCTTAATACTAGGTTCCCTCAGTCTTGAATTAGTCTGCTATCTGGGGGATGGTGCGTGGAGTTTAAAAAATATTAAGTCAAAAAATTACATATTTCACAATTTGCTATTGATATCTAAAAGCGCAAACAGAATTAGTTAGATTTATTTTAGTATGAAAGTTTATTCGTTAAATTAAAGATCCTAATGATAAGGAAAATCGTCGTTAGGGAAATGAAATTCATATAACTCAAATCTAGTTTTATGTTCGTGATCTTCATTTAGGACGGTATGTGGTATAAATCGATGTCGTTATACCATGTTTGGCCCTCTTACTTTATCATACGTCACTTCAAAATGACCTTGTGTCCCAAGGCATAGACTGTTTTATTGATTTTATTTTGTCCGAATCTTTAAATTGAATTTGTAGTTATGTACTAAAATTTTTGAGTAAAGAACTACTTACTTAAAATATGGCTGAACTAAAAATATTTTTAAATGATTGGATCTGGCTTCTAAAAAAAAGAAAATATGGGAGGAAAATTTAAAATTTTAAGGTTTTATTAAAATATTTTACATATTCAGTGATAATTCATTGAAAATTATGACATAATAAAGTATCATAAATATTATGCCACACTGACTTTTAATGTTTATAAAATCAAATCAAAATCAGCTTCACACTGTATCCTGCATTCAGCAGGGTAGGCAGAGGGAACCTAGTGTAAAGACACTCCGTTCCCCACTTTCTGCCGAATTCTGGAGGCATTGCGTATTGAGTGGCAGAACTCAATGCCGCGCTTAGCCTTGACACCAGAGCGAAGAAATGGAAATATAAATTTAAGTAAATATTTCATCTCCTCGAGTGGGGATCGAACTTACAACCAGTCGGTTTTACAGTCACACTTCGTGCCGTTGGGCCACGACGCCACGGTTTATAATTACTCGTAAATATATAGGATTTGGCAGATTTTTTGTCAAACAAGGTAAAATTTGTTCATACGATTGTATTAAATTATGCAGGGTTCCTGGTAAAGATTTTATTGATTGAATTGTGCTTGTATGGCGTTGGTCATTGACATATTATATACCACTTCTACGACTTGGTATACGACTAGTAGGTGTGTGGTGCTATTTTATGTCCCAGGTCCGGTGTATGTAGTAGTGTCCGCCTGTCTCATACGGGTGTGTGGTGCTATTTTATGTCCTGGAACTCTGGTGTATGTAGTAGTGTCCGCCTACGGTTCGAGACACGACTGTGGGGTGTGTGCCGTGCGTTTATTTAACATATCGGCCGCCTTGCGGTAGTGCGTTCGTTCCAACGACTTATATTGATCTCACAAATCAATCAACATCACGAATCACCATTCTAATACAATCTTAATATAAACAAGCGTAACAAGTACCTTCGGAAAGATCACACACAAACGTCTCGGAGGGTTCAACGATGACTGTAAAGCCACGGTCTGGTCGGAACTCACGGTGTAGGGGCGGGGCGGTGCCCGTACTCTTTCTTCCTTTTATTATAACTAGTTCGCAGTTATAGTGGAGAGGAAGATAGGACGCGCTCTTGGCTTTTCCTCGGACGAGCTTCGAGTTATGACAATGTCATATTGTCGAGTTTCCAGTTATCTAAATAACTGACACAAGAACAACTTCTGATGGCAAAAATCTTATAAAAGCGATACCTTCTAATGGCATAGTATAAAATTCTTAATACTGTTACCTCTGAATCTCTAAAAGATTTTGGGTTCTTCACAACTATAAACGGTTCTAACCACTAGACCCATCACGAGCCAAGGCATTATTTATTAAATAATATTTTCAAAGGAGTTTGGGATATCAGTTACAAAGTGCAGAACGCTAATATTTTTCAGTAACAATGCTTATAAAGTACAATAAATCAGTAAATAAAACATTATACACACTACCACGCATTTGGCAATATGGACAGCACTTTCGTATTTATAAAGTGACACACACGTTGCTAGGGCACGTATCATTATAATATGCGTCAACAGTTCCTCTTAACATAAAACGCTACCGCTAATAACGTAGATTACAATCATTTTATCCGCCTTAAGCGGCTGGCAGAAAATGACCGGTCACATAATCTCCGGGTTATGACAAAGCATCAGTGCTCATCTGGACGCGATAGATCAACCGGCTATTGTTTGCTCAAACACTATTAATATAAAGTCACAAGCCCAGAATAGAATGGAAGAGAATGAAATTTATTGAATGCATAAGTAGCTCAAAGTCTCAATATGAGGCCAGTCGTGGCGCAGCGGCGTAAACAAGCGTGCGAGTGTAAACGCGACAGTATGTGGGTTTGATTGAAACTCGAGGAAATATTTAAATTAAAATTAAATTAAATTAACTTCACGCTGTATCCCGCACACAGCAGGGTAGGCAGAGGGAACCTAGTGTTAAGACACTCCGTTCCCCACTTTCTGCCGAATTCTGGAGGCATTGCGTGTTGAGTGGCAGAACTCAACGCCGCGCTTAACCTCGACACCAGAGCGAAGAAATGGAAATATAAAGGAAATATAATAAAGGAAATATTTAATATTTTCATTTTCTCACTCTGGAAACGAAGCAAAATGCGGCGTTGATTTCCGTCATTCAATAGCCAGCAATGGTTGGAAACTGCCAGGTTTCGTCTGCTCTGCAGGTTAAAGAAAGCTTAAGACTAAATAAATACGTAATTTTTTCTTTATATTATTAACTAGCGAACCCAGCGCGATTTTTTTAGCTTCACACTGTGAAGGGAACCTGGAAACCTAGTGTTAAGACATATCGCTGTCATTAAGACGCATTTATTTATATCAAATATTCAAGTCTATGGTCCTTGAAACACAGAAAAAATCAAACTTCTTAGTCAATGCAATCAGAAAATATGAGCATTTGTCATCATCATATGAGCATATGCATCAATTTTGGTACGAAACTCCTGGTATTCAAGTCCGACTTTTGTTTAACCGAATGTTTTAATTAAAATAGCGTACTTTCCTATTAATACAAGAAGCGCCCCTGTTTGTCCCATACGCAAGATTGATTGTATGTAACTTTTTTATTTTACTAATTTTATACACTTACGAGTATACATTTTAAAATTTATTTAATTTTACAGCAGTAATACTTATGGGGTTCAGTAATACTACTGCGGGTCCAAGATGGAAGGCTTGCCCGTAGCGACCCCTGCCAGCCCTTACGAGGGCTGCAACGTTCCATCGGCCACGTGCAACTCGCTAGAGCGCACTGATAGGGCGTCCCCCCAAGGCGACGCGCACCAGTGCGTCCCCGCTGGTGTGTCAAGTGGCGACGAATGCGGCGTTGGCGACCGCCACCCAACACGCCATGTCCGGAACGGCGGGAGGTGGAGGACGGAGCTACAAATAGCTACGTGGAATGTTCTTACATTCCACGTAGCTAGGAGGGATGGAAGAAAAGATGAATAAACTATTAGGTGTGATGGATGATAGAGATTTGAATGTCGTCTGCGTGACTGAGACCAAGCGGAAGGGCAATAACATTACCGATTTACCGGGCAGTCGGGTCGCTTTCTGGGGATAACAAGAGTATTCTTGTTAGCGGCGTATGCGCCAGTATCTTCAGCTCCATTAGGCGAACTCGAGGAGTTTTGGGAGAGTGTCAGGAATGTTCTAGGTAGCGTCAGAGGGAATGAAAAGTTAATAATATGTGGCGATTTGAACGGATGGGTCGGAACTGCGCGAAGCGGTTACGAGGGATTGCTAGGTCAGTATGGTGACAAGAGAATAAATGAGGCTGGAAAGCTTATATTGAAAATTTACAAGGAAAGGAATGTTTGTGGCAAACACGATGTTTGACCACAAACAAATTCACATATATACATGGCGAGCGAGCGGAAGGGAAAAATATGATTGATTTATTCCTAGTGGATCAGCGTATTCGAAGCCAAGTTATGGATACGCGAGTATTTAGGGGTTCTGAGCTGGGAACAGACCACTATCTAGTCGTTTGCAGGTTGGGGCAACTACACAAGGTGTCCAAACTTGGAGTCGAATTATCACATAAGAAGCTGGAAGCTTCAAGATCCACCAATTAGAGAGGAATATCAAGAAAGAGTTTCCAAGAAGCTAGACAGCAGCGAATCTGGAAATCAAATCAGTTTTTATATTTTAAAATTGCACTAGCCCGTTTCTCTTAAGACTAATTTCTTTCTTCAAGGGTTGTCTGTAAGAGATTGCTATCAGCAATAAGACCGCCTTTGCACGCTCTGGAATTATTTTAAAATTATTCTCTATTTTTATCTGTAACAGCTTTGTGTGCAATAAAGTTTTTCTATCTATCTATCTATCAAAATATTGAAGTATGCTAGCAGAACCTTAGGGATTGTATGAAGAAAGCAGCGATAGAGGTATGTGGTAAAGGAAAAAGAGGCATTAGCAAAAAGCGTGACGAATGGTGGGATGATGAAGTGCAAGATGCTGTAGAAAGGAAGAAGAAGGCATGGCAGGATTATAAGGCCTAAGGTAAGGATAAAAGTATGAGAGAGATAAAAAAGAAAGAGTATAAGCTGCAAAAGCACCAGACGAAAGTACTGATAAAGATGAAGAGTGGAAAGGCAGAGAATGAAAGAGATGAAAGATTAAAGAACAATTTCAGGGAAAACACGAAGCTTTTCTGGCGAGAAGTTAATGTTTCTCGAGGTTGCTCGCTAACCTGTAGAATGAAAGGGATGCTTTCGAAGGACGGTGAAATTTTAACAGAAGAACCACACGTTTTGCAACGATGGGCGGAATTTTACAAGGAGATGTATGAATGTGGTAAGTCAGCGGGAGCAGATGGAGTTACTGCCGAGATGATCAAATATGGTGGGCCACGCGTCTTGGACTTGTTCTGGTTTTTGTGCAATTTATGCTGGAAATCAGGGGAGGTCCCAGACGATTGGCGAGGTGCAGTCATCGTGCCTTTGTATAAAGGCAAAGGTTCACAGATAGACTGCGCAAGCCATAGGGCTATCAGTTTGATTAGCTTAGGTAGTAAAGTTTATGCTAAAGTTTTAGCGAGAAGAATGCAAGAGAGATCTGAAAGGCTGTTGTGGGAGGCCCAAGGAGGCTTTAGACCTGGAAGAGGGTGTATGGATCAGATCTTTTCCCTCCGCATGATCACGGAAAAATTTTTGGCCGTTAACCAAAAAGTTTTCTGTGCTTTTGTGGACTTGGAAAAGGCGTTTGACAGAGTTGTAAGAGCGAAATTATGGGAGATACTACCCCGGTACAATGTGAGCGGACCCTTGCTGCAGGCTGTAAAGTCTCTTTACAGAGATCACTCAGCCTGCGTGCGAG
>JAAIXJ010000131.1:516204-526941 GCA_013403705.1 Heliconius hermathena
GGGGCCCGTACTCTTTCTTCCTTTTATTATAACTAGTTCGCAGTTATAGTGGAGAGGAAGATAGGACGCGCTCTTGGCTTTTCTTCGGACGAGCTTTGAGTTATGACAATGTCATATTGTCGAGTTTCCAGTTATCTAAATAACTAACACAGGAACAACTTCTGATGGCAAATATCTTATTAAAGCGATACCTTCTAATGGCATAATATAAAATCCTTAATACTGTTACCTCTGAATCTCTAAAAGATTTTGGGTTCTTCACGATCACAACTATAAACGGTTATAACCACTAGACACATCACGAGCCAAGACATTATTTATTAAATAATATTTTCAAAGGTGTTTGGGATATCAGTTACAAGTTGAACACGATATGGAGTAATATGGTCATACTTCCTCAATCCGAAAATGAACCTAATTATTATTATACATTTTGGAGACGTTCGAGCTTGTTTAGTAATTCCTGTGACAAATCTAGGTAACAGGAATCTGCATAATCCAGAATGGGAAAAGGAAGAGATTGAGCTAACGTTATTTTGGTTTTAAGCGGCAATAAATTTTTCCATCTCTTTACTCTCCCAACCTAATAAAAAATCATATTAGAAGTCATTATAATTGTCAGTCAATTCTGTTTATTAAATCAATAATCATATAGTTAAAGCGGGCGAAGCCGCAGGCGGGCTGCTAGTATTATACATAAATAAATAAAAGTAGCCTTTATTTCTAATATCATACCGTTAAAAAAATATTTAACGTATCGTACGTTAAATATTTTTTATATTTAAATAATTGCATAAATATATGTATTTTTAGATTATTATTTAATTGTGTTCATTAAAATCATTATCAGTTGTCATTATCAATTATTTTCGTTTTTGAATATTCTTAGAATTATCAGATTAAGTGAAGTAATTAGATTAGCCAAAAATTACGAGAAGGATTAATTGATAATACACAAAGACTACAAATCGATGAACACATTCTTGATTACAAATTGCAATTTTCGTTATAAACACAACTTTACAAATAAAGGGCAGTCATAGCGCAGGGGCACAAGTATGTCACTATACACGCAACTGGTTGTGGGTTCGATCCCTACTCGAGGAATTGAAATATTTAATTATATTTCTTCGCTCTGGTGTCGAGGCAAAGCGCGGTGCTAAGTTCTTAATTTATGGTGCTTCGAGCGTGCCAGTTGAGGACCAATCACTTTGCCGTAGGGGCACAAAATGTGATTGTAAAATCGACTGGTTGTGGGTTCGATCCCCGCTCGAGGAGATGCAATATTTACTTAAATTTATATTTCCATTTCTTCACTCTGGTCTCGAGGCAAAGCGCGGCGTTGAGTTCTGCCACTCAACATGCCTCCAGAATTCGGCAGAAAGTGGAAAACGGAGTGTCTTAACACTAAGTTTCCTCTGCATATCCTGCTGTTTAACATGAGACTTTGCCTTAAGGTAAAGTACACTTCACGTAAGGTCCACGTGGCGGATGGAACTTTGCAGCTCTAAAAAGGGCTCCCATTATACATATATATTTTGTTATTTTTTTTATTTTATTATACTTTTATCTTGATATAGATTAATATCATTAATTATAGAAGTTTTTTAATACAAAATCATGGCTCAATTTTAAAAGATTACCTTTTAATATTGCAGATTTTCAAGGGTCATCTAAATGATAATGTTTTTGTACAACATTTTTTTATGTATCTCATAACTCTGAACGCATTCAGAAACTCCATTTTTGGCCACCTCTAAGTAAAACGATGAAATTCTTAAAAAAAATAAAACGTAGCTTGCTAGCTAGCTAGCTGTTTATCCGAAGATCATCAAATACCTCTATGTAAAATTTCATCACAATCGGTTCAGCGGATAACTACTTCTGCAGGGTATGCAATGAAAACATGTTTTACCCCTTGGTTTTTACATTATTAAAGTTTTAATAAGAATTCAAAATTTTTAAGTAATAAATATAGGCTATGCTACTAAGCGACAATGTAGCATTCTATAGTGAAAGAGTTTTTAAAATTGGTTCAATAGTCTTTATGTTTATTCACTACAAACGTACAAATCTTTTCTTTTTCTTTTTTTTATGGAAAAGGACAAGGCAAACGAGCGTTCGGGGCACTTGATGGCAAGTCATTACCGCCGCCACGACCAGTGCAACACCAGAGGAGCTACAGGTGCGTTGCCGGCCTTTAAGGTGTAAATAGACGCGCTTTTTGAAGGTACCCATGTCGTATTGATTTGGAAGTATTTCCAAATTTTCAAATATTTGCCGCGAGTAGGCCATTCCACACTTTTGTGGCGCGTGGAAGGAAGTTCCTACGAAACCGCACAGTAGTGGATTGCTACGTATCCAGGTGGTGTGGATGATATTTTAGCTTCTGACGTACTGTGCGGTAAGAAAATTCGGCGGCAGGTAACAGGTCAAACCGTTCTTCAGAACACTCCCCATGATAAATGCGGTAGAGAACGCACAGCAAAGAGACGTCTCTACGCAAAGCCGAAGTGTCAAGCCATTCGAATGGCTCTACGTTGTATGCGATTAAGTGGTTCAAGGTGATACTGGGGTGCACCAGCCCAGAGATGAGAACAGTACTCCATATGAGGCCGTACCTGGGCCCTACATAGGGCCAACCGGTGTTTTGGCGTGAAGTGCCGTCTCGCTCTGTTGTTGACCCAGTTTCTTCGACGCCAACTTGGCCTTGCTTTTCAGATGATTGCGATTTTGCCAGTCACTCGAAATATTAATATACTGATACTGGGCGCAGCTGTAACGGGAGTGTTTTGAAAGACTGGCGATACGATAAATGGGATTTTTTAATGGTTAACGCGAAAACTTGTGTCTTCAGGCGGTTAAACTGAACTAAGTTCCTTTCACCCCATGAGGATACATTGTCGAGGGATGCCTCAACAGAAGACACAAGTTTATTTCGGCACTGTTCAGCGTTTTCCGGAGAAAGGCTTGCGCGGCCGGAGTAAACAGCGTCCACTGTGCTGTCACATGCAATGAATGCTAGAATCCTCTAACAAGTCATTGATATGCAGAAGAAACAGCGTAGGAGACAGCACGCAACCTTACGGAATGCCAGCGTTCACGGGCATATGTTTGAAGCAAACCGCGAACCGTCGACAGCAACCTTGATGCTGCGCTCAGTGAGAAAGCTGGCGATCCACTTGCATAAATTCTCCGGAGTTCCATAGGATGGAAGTTTAGCAACGAGCACCTAATGCCACACTTGATCAAAAGCCTTCGCCATGTCCAAGCTAACTGCCAAGCCCTCTCCTTTGCTTTTAATAGCCGCAGCCCAGCATTGGGTTAGGTAAACCAGAAGATCACCGGTGGAGCGATCATGGCGGCAGCCATATTGTCGGTCATTAACCAATGGTTGATCCTCTAGATAAACCAAGAGCTGGCTATTGATGATGCTCTCCATGACTTTTGAAAGTAGGGAGGTGATAGCAATAGGCATGTAGTTAGATGGATCGGAACCATCGACTTTCTTCGGGATTGGGTGGATGAGAGCGCTCTCCCATGAGTCTGTGACTACGTCGACTGAGTAAAAGTGCTGAAACAAACGCGTTAGAGCAGGTGTCAGCTCAGGAGCACAAGAACGGAGCACTAAGGAAGAGATGCCATCTGGCCCGCTCGACTTGTGGATGTCCACTTTATATAAAAGTATAAAAGTATAGATTTCCAGTTTTAAATATAAGATCATCAAAATTGTCTGAATTACATCCAAATCTTTTAAATGACAATGTTTTTAAGCTACTTTCAACTGAGTTTGACAGGATTTTTAAGACGAACAATAATTATAAAAACTCAAATTTAAAATTCAGTGACTGGTTAACCTCTACTATAACCTGGAAAAGTTTAGTGTCGCCAATAGTAATCCTAACCATAGAAGCGTAATTGTGGTACATATCTCTGATAATCTCAATATAGGCCTCAGGAATCCTTTTGGGTAGCAATGCCCACTAAATACACTGCAGATCTAAAAAAGCCACATGCAGAGCTGTCTTTTTTTCTTGTATGCCTTCATCGAAGTTCTGAGGGCAATAGTGGCGTCCATAGTGCCCAATATTGGCTGAAATCCGTATTGAGACTCGGAAATAGTACACTCTAGGCGGAGTCTGAGATCGATCATGCATCGAAGAACTTCATGGTATGACTATAACTACCATAATCTTGAACACTGCCCCACTGGTGTGGTATCTTTACAGTGTTCAAGATATGGTTATAAGAGCAGTAACTTTTCGTGCGTCGAAGGCAATTATGAGTTTCGTCAAGGGTTATTGATGCAATAAGTCCGAGGTGAGGCGGTGGGTCGTGATGAACTTACTCTAAGCTCAAGACCGCGCTTTGTCTTTGCTACCAAAGCGAGGAATTAAAAATATTTTATTCCCTTGAGTGGGAATCGAATCTAAAATTGTCGCGCTTACAGTCAGGTGCAATTGCAATTGCGCTACCAAGGTCTACAGAATGTATAAAATTCAATTTCCTTTAGCAAAAACTACTCTACACGCTATTAAGAAATGAAGATAATACATTAAGAGAATGATCGAGTTGACATTACAAAGTAAATATGTTGAAGATAACAAAATCAAGATTATGAAAGTATCTTGAAATCTAAATATTAAAGAGTGATTACGCGAATGCTTTAATTTACAATTAAGATTTATAAAATCTATATAAAAAAAATCTGATATAAACGTAAACTCATATATTTTAGATACATTGAGTTTTAACGTTTCGCCCATCCTCGCATATAGGAGAGTAAGCAAAGGCAATCTAGTGTTAAGGTACTCCGTTGCTCAAGGTCCACCCAGTTTTGGAAACAACGATGGCGACCAGTGGCGAACATAACACCGCACTTTATGTTTTTGCCGGATAAAAAAAAATAATTTTCATCCTGCATAATATTTTTTTAGGTACAAAATAAAAATATAATATAATATCAGTTTTAGTTGTTATATGTATAATATATAATTTTTAGTTGTTACATGTGTTGTAAAATTAAATTTGGTAGGTAGTGTAACAGTATGTACCTTGAGTATAAGTTTAAAATAAATAAATAAATAAAATAAAATATGCATGGCAATACACATAAATNCTGTTACCTCTGAATCTCTAAAAGATTTTGGGTTCTTCACGATCACAACTATAAACGGTTCTAACCACTAGACACATCACGAGCCAAGGCATTATTTATTAAATAATATTTTCAAAGGAGTTTGGGATATCAGTTACAGTAGGGAAGAGTCAAAATACATGCGGAGTAATGTCTGCCTGATCTACACGTGGCAATAAGTTTTGTCACACAACACAAAATGCAAATACATTGGCTTTATATTTTTAGAGTTCCGTACCTCAAACAGAAAACCCTTATAGAATCATCGTGTTGTTCATTTGTCCGTCAGTACAGTTCTTTTGCTAAATCCTAAAAATTTTGACTTTCAGGATTTTTTATCTTCATGCTATGTCCCGCACATTGTAGAATAGATAGAGGGAACCTGGGCATCTAGTGTTAAAACACTTCTGTACCATTAAGACACCTCCATTCTCGACTTGGAGTCGATGCATATTACTACACCGAGCGATTAAATATTTCATTTCCTCGAGTTGGAATCAAACCCACAACTTGTCGCGATTACAGTCGCATGCATGTGCCCCTGAAAACAAAAAACATCACAAACTTGTAATGATAGTTCTTTTCGTACAAAATGAGTGCATACTCGCCCGCAAAATTTAGTTTGTTAACTTTTATAACTTGTTCTTACCGTTGATCTACATTCCTGAAATTGGTACAGAGGCGTATGTAGATATTTTTCCCGGGGGGAGGGCTAGACTTTATGTTTGAACAGATATTTTCGTGCAAATGTTCTTTTTTTTAATTTTTCGAAGATTGGCACGGTCTTTTCGGCCTCCCTTCTTCCTACGCCCATGTACATAACCCACACTCCTGGGTGAGTTTGTAATAGTAATTTTAAACAATAATGATAATTATAATAATTAATTTAAACTGTGTTCATTAGATATTCTGAACTAAATGCATTCATCACATACGCTTAACAGATTCAGATTAAATTTGAAACAAAATGACGTTAAGAAGACAGTTAAAAAATAAACTGCAAATGCATTTCATCACACGTGTTAAATATACGATTTAACTTGATGTAATATCGGTTAGTGTCGAATCATACCTACACTAAATAAATTGCTTCAGTACAATTTAGGTTAAGATTGATCACGTACTTTTATGAAGTATAATGGAATATTTTTTTAATTTTGAAAATGTTATTTCACGCTAAGGTAAAATAAAAAATTACTTGCCTCTTGGAAACCGTCCAAGCACTCTAACTATTAAGTCATACGTTTTTAACAAACTACGGCAAACTTCTTATACTCTCGTAACAACTTATTTATTAATATTAATATCTATTTTTAATTTTAGGATTTATTCACATGTTATAAACAATAAAATAATAATTTATTCGAGGCCGTCCTGGCGCAGAGACACAAGCGGGTGACTGTAACGAGATGGTTGTGGGTTCGATTCCCACTCGAACAAATGAATGTTAATACACATATTCATATTATCATTTCTTCGCTCTGACATTCATGCAATGCCTCGAAAATTTTGTGGGGAATAGAGTATCTCAACACTAGTTTCCTGCTGAATATAACAATTAAAATTAAAATGTAGGATTCATGAGGAGGACCATCAACTGACTCTAAATGCGATGCCACTCAAACCTTAGTAAGCAGGTGATATATTATTAGACGTGAAAAAGATTAAGCATGTGCAGTCCACAGATCAAAGCTAAGCTTTACATTTGTGTAAAAATCTCCCTACAGAGATGCTAATAACATAAATAGGTTGTAACAAGCGTATAAGAATTTCGACGTAGCTCGATAAGAACGGACGGTTTCCAAAAGGCGCGGGTTCAAATCCCGCTACGTTAAAATTTTTGTACGTTTTCTAAAGAGCATTTCATCAATCTACCCTCTGAGAGCTATCTTGACGTACATTGGATTTACATAAAAATAATGTAACGTAGGATAGTTTGTCTTGAATAGTTCTAAGTTAAAATCCGCGACAGCATATTTAACCAATTTTTTTTATGACCAAAATTGTGAACCATAAAGTTAATTAAATTGGATACTATTTTACAATGCACATTTTATTATCAAACTCTTATCAAAATTAATACATTTGTCGTTATGAGTTTATTCACGCTAATCTCAGAAAGGAAAGAACCGATTTAAGTATAGTCTTAAATTTTGTAAAAAGGCTTCTCTTAACATTTAGTGTAAGTTTTGTTTAAAGCTATGCCATTCATTCCATCCATTCCGTTTACCGTTACTAGCGGTCGTGGCTTCGCCCGAATACCTCTTATAATTCTTTTATTGTGCTGCATTTGCCAACACATAGAAAGTGCAAGTACTACGTGGCTGCATGCGAGGACGTCGTCGGCGGCAAGGGCGCCCCCCGTGAATAATAGAATGTTGAATTATTTTAATTTAAACATTTTCTCGAAAAGTATACTTCCAAATTATATGCTATAAATGCCGAAGATTTTCTTCATAAAATTTTCTTGATGATGGAATAACTTTCATTCGTAAGTTTTAATATCTTCGTCAAACCACCTTGGAGCTTTTAATTATTTTTTGTTACAAAATGTCTTACTGTGACTTATTTATAAAAGATATAATAGATATACAGTATTGCGGACTTTATTTTTGGACTAATATGTTTTTATAGTACAATGTACTTACATATATTAAACTATTTTTGCGGCTCACGCACTTAGCAATTACAAATGTTATTAGTCTATAGTACTCCTGGGAAATGCAGCTTTCATACAAAAGCAAAAATAAGTAAATCGGACCAGTAGTTCCAGAGATCTTAGCGTTTAAACAAACAAAATGGATTGAAATCTTAGTTTTCAATGTATGGACTTTAAAATGATAATGTTATAAGATCACAAAAGTAATTCAAATGAAAAATTAAATAATTGTGTTGTACACGCGGGCCAAGCCGCGAGCGGGTAACTAGTATGTATGAAGTGGAGATGTGATGTTGATTGTCAAGCGCGAAACATCTTTTACACGCCATAATTAAAGAATCAACCAACATCTTTTACTTAGCCTAAATCGATTTTTACTGCTTTTTTTCAACCGGTTTACACCTTTTTATCATTGTCTTGGCACGATCATGGCTTCAACCATACTTATATCTTATATTATCATACTATTAAAGTGTTATTGCACACTTAGTAAAGGAAAATACTTATTTAGAAAATGTATAAAAATTATAACGTAGCAGGATTTGAACCCGCACTTCTTGGATGGTTTTGAAGAGGCGCTACGTCAAAATATAAAAGATACGTATATCTTTAGCGCAAGACTACAATAGCACGTTTTAGCTATTCGTTTATTTCGGCACAGAGATACGGAGTGATAAAGTTCGAGGACATACATAGGGGGCGCATCTCGCGCGTCTTCTACTGAGTCACAGGCGTCTCTCTAAACTAATAAATTACAAGCGTCTACTAATGTAATACACTAAAGTTACATGTATAATAGTAACTGACAAGAACAATTTATAATAAGAATAATATATAATTTTAAATAACTACTGTGTAAAAAATATTATTTGCTTTTAATATATTCGTAGGCGCTTATAGCTTTTAATTATATATTTGGAGGCTGGACTGGCAGGAAGTTGAAACCATGCTAAGTGTCTGCCAATTGACAACGTCATTTTTAATATTATCTCCAAAAGAATATAAAAGAATTGAGCTTTATATTTTCACCAAAGTTACTATTTATTTTATCTTAGTTGCCAAAATAACTGACAAAGAAACCACCACCCAAGATACATATTCCCTAATAGAACTTACCGGAGTTGGGTGTATGCGCACAGAAACTTTGCGTGAACAGCAACTGACGTGGTATTACCATTGACACCGTGAGATATAGTACCTTCAGTACCTTACTGTAATGAGCTTATGCGCCGGATAGTGTATGACAGGACGCCGTAGCGATCCCACGGGTACATAGAGAGGAAAAGTCACCATGACACATCTCTAAAAATTATAATCTCAGTAAAATGGTTATATTTTCATACTGTCTTTTTTTACATAATGTGTGTTTTTGTTTTATTTCGTGTTATTTTAGAATTCAATTTTATTTACATAAATTATATATATTTAAACTAATATTAAATATAAAAGTATAAAATTTTGCTTGTATACACTGGTCAAAACCTAACAAAAATTTTTTTTTTCTTATCCTAATCGAAAAATGGAATGATACTATGTCAGTATAATTTTAAAAATTTGAGTCACATCAGTCGCAGAGGGTTAAATCAGGGGTCAAAGTCAAAGGGTTATCGATTCGCTTTGTTGAGAAGCTTAGTAAATTTATAATACTAAAAATGAAATCTTTTATTTTTAGTAAATTTACTAATATTGTCAACACCATAAAAACATTTATTCATTAAAAATCTTAACTATCATACAGTTTAATATCAATGGGATGCGGCTACTAACGTGGTATCGTTGGTTTCCATTACGAGGAGGCTATCGTGGCGTAGGGGCACAAACGGGCGACTGTAAATGTGACGGTTGTGGGTTCGATTGCCATTCGGGAAAATGAAAGATATGATATTTTACTTCCTCGCTTTGTGTTTGGCAGAGTACAGCGTTATTTCTAATATTACTGTCGAGGAAATAGTACTTACCGGTGTTGGGTGTATGCGCAGAAAAAGCTTTCAGGCTTTATACATATAATAAAAAAAGGTCTGGCTTGCTTTGGTTCTAGGGTTATAAGACAAAACGTGGCGTTCAGTTTCACTATACACACATAGTGTCTTGAATTCGAGCGGAAAGCGGAGGATGTGATGATTAAAAATAATATACTAAAACATACAAACCGCATAAAAACACTATTTTGTGCGTGTAAAACACCAATAATAATAAATATGTTTGACGTAATAACAATCGCCAGTCATTTTTATTTTTATTAAAGTAGTTTTAGTTTATTTCTAAAGTAGGTGCTTAAAAAAGATAAACAAAACTTCCGCATTACGTTATTACCTCTACATCACTCGTAGTTTGCGTGACTATGATGATTTTGTTATTTTCGATTTGGTTAACGTATGACGCAGTAGAAGGCGCATTGCTTTTAAATCTTTTTAGATTCGTGCTTCGTGTTTTGCTTTGTATTATTCAATTTACGATTTTGTTCTTGAAGCTTGAAAAATATTCTAGTGACACATTTCTATCTTTCCACTTTTCATTTAAGCTACCATCAGGGAGAAATTATAGCGTTTTTTGGCAAAATCCAATGTTAAGTTGCCAAATCAACGCTCCGGTTTTATCTTACACTAGCGACCCGCTCGCGGCTTCGCCCGCTTTGACTACTGTATTATTCATATAATGTACCTATGTTTGCAAAGCACTTAAGATTACTAATGTGAAAATTATTGAAACCTTAATGCAACCCACATTTTCGTAGTTCCAATAAGGATGTTCCAATTGTTTAAAAAAACACACACCTAAACAAATGACACAAACAACTTAAACGAAAGAAATTATAAACAACAGACTACCTACTATTCTCTTACCCAAAAATACTTAAACGAAAGATGTAACCAACAATGCCGCGATGAAATACATTATAATTATTGGATAACTCCAAAATACGTGCAATCGCTTCTAAATT
>JAAIXJ010000131.1:527195-593759 GCA_013403705.1 Heliconius hermathena
AAAAGACAGTTTTGATCTCCATTAAATGGCCAACGTAACTAATATACTTATTTATATGCTGAGAGTAAGGTAATAAATGAAACTTGCGCCAAAACTGCGGTTTATAGCCGGCGTGATGTGTCAACAATTAAATGCGTTTTTCTCTAAAACTATTCGTAATTTCAAATTAGTGTAAAAAGCAAATTTTGTCTTCGTTTAACGTAGAAAATTAATAAAGTATTTAAAAGGATAAGGATTGATACCATTATGGACAAACATCCCTCAAAATAAAAAATATATTCAAATTACTATTTTTAGACAGAAATATGCTCACTGTATGTTATCCTTAGAAGATACGAATATGCTGTCGCTGACTTTTTTGTAGATCTTATTAAGAGGAATAATACTCTAGTACATTGTTTTCATGTAAGACTTACCATTAAAGCAGCGCATGCGTGAAAGTGTCTCAACGGGTAGGTACTTTATACACATTTATTATATTTATGTCAAATTACAATAAAATATACATATAATAAACCATATATAAACCTTCCCTGAGAAATACTCTACCTAATGGTGAAAGCCGGATCAAAATCCGTTGGGTGGTTTAGAAGAAGAAAACGTAGAAAGGCCAGACAGAGACGAAATGCGTTTTTATTTTATAATATATAGAGATGCGCGGGGAAACTAAACTAAACACTATATGGTTTTAGCAGTCACAGCCATCGAGTTTACAACGAGACGATCCATCAATTATATCCTCCTATATATGAATATATGTATATATTATATTTCAAAAATCAAATCATATTTTTCTCATTTATAGTAAGTAAGGAAATGTAATATTTTAGTCCCTGTACAGGGCTTTTATGGGCTACTTCCATTGACATGAAGATTCAATTTTATGTCAGAGCAATGATGGCCTGTTTTAAATTCCCAGAAGAAAAGAAGTTTTATTTTTAGCTTTACAGTGTATCCCAGAGTATGCAGAGGGCATGGTACGCAAGAGTATCAGGGAACCTAGAATTAAGACACTCCTTTCCCAGTAAGGCCGAATATTTGAGGCATTGCGTGTCGAGTGGCGGAACTTAACGTCGCACTTTGTCTGTCTGTTAACAGAGCGAGGACGTACAACAAATATATATTTAATTTTCTCCAAATATATATTTAAACAAATATATATTTAATAATCTGGGAATAGAACTCATAACCTGTCGCGCTTACTGCGAGTCGAGGTCGAGATTGATATTTGAGTATGATCTACTGAATTTTGTATGTGTATGTTTGCCAACAAATTTATCTGAAACTAAAAGTGATATCGAAATAATTAATTTTGATTTAAATGAAATATATACTAATATAGAAAACAGACCAAGTTTCATCAAAATCGGTTTTTGAGATATGGGCGCCCTAGAATTTCTGGGGAGAACATATTAATTGTATAGTATAGTATGTACATACATACATACATACAAACATACATACATACCTAGTATGTATGTGTGTATGTACACACTATAAGTATGTATACTTAAGTAAATGACAAAATATTTTTTATTATTCTTTTGTAAAATTTAACTGAACCCTAAATTTTTGCGTGTTGAGAACACGTCGCGTGTAGTCTATTAACCAAAATGCGTGATACTTTTTCTTTGCGCACGTCAATGACTAATATTTTTGAAAACCAAATTTAACTATAGCTTGTCATGCTCCCCGCTGAATAAATAGAAAATTATGTAAATGTAGTCAAATATATTTGAATATTGTGTACTTAAGTGAAAGATGATTACTTCTTAGTAACAGGGTCCCGCCGTGACGCCATAGAGACGAAAGCGGGAAAGGGATAGTTGAAAAAAATTCTTTCTGTAACTTCAGCCATCTCCTGCTTAAAACAGGCAAGGTATTGAATAAGTATACAGACACCACCCACACCCTCTGTTTTGAAAAAAAAATTGAAAATTATATTTTGATTTCTGATTTTAACTGGATATCTGACTATAAGAATAAAGATCAGTATAATACCCTAAGTGGGTAGGTACATTGTATCCTATAATTGTAAATTTTTAATAGAATAAATAAATAAACCAGCTTCACACTGTATCACGCAGAAGGGTAGGCAGAGGGAACCTAGTGTTAAGACACTCCGTTCCCCACTTTCCACCGAATTCTGGAGGCATTGCATGTTGAGTTGCGGAACTCAACGCCGCGCTTTGATTCTAAGAAATGAATATTTAAGTTTAAATAAATATTTCATTTCCTCGAGTGGGGATCGAACCTATAATCAGCCAAGTTTACAGTCACATTTTGTGCCCCTACACCACGACTGGCCTCCATTAATAGTAATAATAGTAACAAATTATTAAATAACTTTAATAATTTGTCCGAAAGTGAAAGTATGCTGGATAGCGTCCTATTGTAAACGTGATGGTTGTCGTTTCAATCTCATTCGGAGGAATTAATTATAATTTTCATATTCTCGCTCTGCTAGACAAGGTGCCACATCGAGTTCTATCACTCATTACGTATTGTCATGAATTCAATACGTATTGTCCGAATCTCGCACTTAACAGAATAGGCAGCGGGAACCTGGAAACCCAGTCATAAGAGAATTGAATTCCCATTAAAACACTTCCGATCACCGTTTTCCCTTGAATTCTCTTATTTGAAATCTACATTCGGTCAGTGTTACTCGTTATTTCTGACAGTCTTTGTAAAAAAGCGAAAGCCACTCAATATCCGGTAGTGTCAATCTATAAACCACAAACCGTCTATCTAAAGCAAACTTTACTTTAAGCTTTTACATTTTCGGCTGAATAGATAAGTAAGCTTCGTCAAGTCATATTTGAATTTTATTCTCTGTAGAATGATATTATTTGCATATTGCATTGATTAATTTGCACAAGATAACGATGTCAGTGTTGTGACTATTTGTGCTAGATCTTTCATATTGGAAAATATTTTTTTCAGGTTCACGTTAGGATATAGCACATATAATTGAGTAGGCAGAGTTAACCTGGGAATCTAGTGAGGCATTCAGTTCCCATTAAGACACTTCCGTTCCCCACTTTCCGCTGAATTCTGGAGACATTGCATGTTGAGTGGCGGACCTCAACGCCGCGTTTTACCTCGTTACCAGAACGGGAAAATGAAAATATTCAATATCTCATTTCCTCGAGTCGAGTAGAAGATCGAACTCATAATCAGTCACATTTACAGTCGCACGCTGCGCCATGACTGGCTTCAAACATACAATACGTACTAATTACAAAATTACAAAGTTGAAGACCTTGTACACGCTAACCTCATGAACTACTGGTTAAAATTGTTAAACTATTTTTGTATTATGTTCCATTACATTATATTAATCGTTTAGATGAAACTCTACTTCACTTGAGGCAACTCGGGGAGGCAACATTTGTCGGTGCGTACATGACACACACTGACAAATGTTGCCATATTCGTCTCTTAGTTTTGTATTTCCATTTGACCACGCGGACGAAGCCGCAGTTATTAAAAAGAAACTAAAGGTTTACGTTTTATATTTTTTATTAAAACACATTCATTGCACATAAACCCTAAATAATAGGCAATGAATCCATTTATCTATTTTTTATGTCTCGTATTATATATTTAAAGATACATTTTACCATACAATTTTGTACCAAATATTTTTTTTTGGCATTGTTGCAGTGATGAGTGGCGGTACTTAACGCGGCGGTTTGGCTAGTTGCTATTATACTAAATATTAACATCTATTTATTTATCTAATTAAAATATTATATCCTAATTAATAGAAGAATTTAAGAAGTGCCTATTGTGGTCCAGTAGTACAATGTCTGAATGTGAACGTTATATTTGTGGATTATATCTACTCTCGGAGAAACTAATAACTTTCTTTAGCGCGATGGCAATTTTGTCTGTGTGAAAGAAAAAGCGGGATATTTAGGGTTTTCGTATTTGTATTACCCAAACGATAAAAAGTAAGTAATACTAAGACTCCGCTGGCTGTTTGTCCGTCTGTCACCAGACTGTATCTCATGAACCGTGATAGTTAGGCAGTTGAAGTTTTCACAGATGATGTATTTCTGATGCCGCTATAACAACAAATACTTTAAAACAAGTATAAAATAAATATTTAATGGGGCACCCATACAACATACATGCATTTTTGCCGTTTTTATAGAACATGAATGGTACAGAATCCTTGGTACCCGAGTCCGAATCACGCTTGGCCGCTTTTTTAATCTTAATATTAATGATATAAAAGAACCTGCGTTTACACACATTTACTTAGTTTTTAAACTTGTATTCCTTACTTTGCTCCAAGCAAAAAATATTATTTAACATTCATATCATTTAGTCGTCAACATGAAAATGTTTTCTAGCGTACTCGAGCGTACAGAATGTCGTTGAGAGCACTTAAAAAATAAAGTTAATTTATTCATTTTATATTTAAAAAACTAAATTAAATTATAAATGTAATATTTTTATTTTTGTAGGTATATAATTTATCATAGATAATAATTTCTTGTTTTATGTTTTATGTTTTTTTATGCTATATTGCATATAGCAGGGCACCCTAGTGTCAATACACTCCCTTTCCAGTTTTCCATCCAAATTTCGAGACAATATTTCGTATTGAGCTGAGGAACTGAACTTCGTGATTGATCTATCAGAGCGAGAGTAGTTTAAAAATAATAATTTCCCCGAATGGGAATCGAATGGAATAGCCAATTGATGACACTATATCGAGACGGCCATATTATCATTATAACAGCTAAAAACATCACAACAGCTTGAAAACAATTCAGACCTATAGTGGCATTAACCCAAATCTCATTTTCACACTTGACTTACTTCATCAGTTTCTAAGGAGTTGAGTAAATAAAAAGGCGATTAGTGAACATCAGATAAAACTCTTAATTGGATATGTGCCAAATAGGATAGTTAAGATTTTTGACGCCAGCGAATGTATCGTAGACGGCTAGTCCGATTTTTTTATTTCTTTATTATTAAATTACGTTATCACAACATGTTAAATTATGCCAAGTCCTACAAGACTAGATCTTTGTTTGTAGGAACCATCGAGCTTATTATCTAAGTAATTCTAGTCTATTATCAATTATTCAGATATATATACGTATACATACATATACATATACATATATATACATATACATATACATATACATATACATATACATATACATATACATATACATATACATATACATATACATATACAAATACATATACATATACATATACATATACATATACATATACAAATACATATACATATACATATATATAGTGCGTTTATTTGACGTATCGACCGCTTTGTGGTACGAATGACAATTGTAATACAATCTTAATATAAAGAAGCATAAAAAGTACCTTCAGAAAGATCACACACAAAAGTCCCAAAGGATTCAATAAACTGTTACAGCCGCGGTCTGGTAACAATTCGTGGTGTACGTTGGTTAAGCTTTCTTTCTTTTATTATTATTTATAACTAATAATAATGACACGACGTGGTCACGAGTGAGTGATATCAAACTACCGCCAACGATTTCGTAGTTGTTTCGCATACTGCCCTGGATTCTTGCAGAATGAACTGACTGTATCTCGCCCACAAGTATGGTGGATTTTAGACTTTATGAGTGTATTTCAGGTGCTAGAAAGATTCCAATAGTACCGCAAACGGTAACGTGAAAGCTCTAAAAAAACCTATTAATTAATTAACAGAGCATTATACGTGGGCATTATCCGTTTAATATATACGTTATTATACAGGGGGAAAGCGTCTGCGCTTCTTTTACAGGAACAGCATATAGCGTAAAATATTTCAAACCCATGTCTAAAGAAATTAATCAAGATACGTCAACAGTTTAGACGTAGGATTTTTATTTCATTTTGCGATGTTTATCAATACTGTATTTCGTGTGACGCAGTTACGAATAAATTCCAATGACGTAAACACTTACTACTACAAAAATACCACTAAACGTTGCCACTTTTCATTCTTAAAAAATATACTAGATCGAGAAAGGGATATCTCTCGTCCCATTTTACGCAATTCAATATCGCCTGTATTACCTACGATTGAATGAAGTGTGTGCGGCGTTATCGCTTTGATAGGTTTGTGTCTGTGTGCGTCATTCTTAACAAAGTACGTTTAATTTTACATCGACAGTTATATAATATTAATTATTTTGTTTTTTATTTTTAAACACTTTTTTATTTTTGGAAAAATACAAGTAGACCGTAGATTTAATTGTATTAGGTTTTTATAGAGTATTTAAAACCGTGGTTTCATTTAAAGTGGTGATGACAAAAATACTGTATATATTATCAGCTTCACGCTTTATCCCGCACATACCAGGGTAGGCAGGGGGAACCTAGTGTTAACGGTGTGTCTTACACTCCGTTCCCTACTTTCCGCTGAGATCTGGAGGCATTGCGTGTTGATTAGTGGAACTCAACGCTGCGCTTTGCCTCGACACCAGAGCGAAGAAAATGAAAATATAAATGTTAATAATCCCTCGAGTGGGGATCGAACCCAGAACTATACCATTTTACAGCCACACTTAGTGCCCCTGCGCCACTACTGGCTTCAATAAATACCAGTGGTTCTCAACCAGTGGTCCGCAGAAGCCTAAATATGGTCCGCGAACGATTAAAATTTTATGATAGGGATGGTGAGGCGAAGTTTCTGTTTAATAGTCACAGGTAATTTTTGTTTTTTTACATGCATGGTGGTCCCTGCTACCAAGAATCATATAAAGGTGGTCCTTGATCAAGAAAAGGTTGGGAACCCCTGATATATACAATAATATGGATATACATTATTGTATATTGTATTGTATGGGCAGATTTGAAAGATAAGACAAAAAAGTTAAGATAAACACGCAAAGCTAAGCCTACAGTTATCAAGTTTTACAATAAAGCCTCCCAAAATACTTCGATTTCTAAGGAAATGTCAATATAGCTGGCTAGCGCTCGTAAAATTTTATACTATTGTTTCATCCATAAACGAATAGGCACAGTACAGATGGTACAAAATGGCTATCACAATCGTTTTAGGAAATTATTTTCATTTTCTATGTAGGATCTAGTAATAAGTAAGTATTGCCTTTTGTAAGCACCAGTGAAGGAAAGGAAATTATTAATTAAACAATTTAATACCTAAGTATATGAATTTATTGTTTGTTCATTTTTAATTTATTCTTAGAGATCCGTAGAACCCTATAGCAAGGAATAAACATTAACGTACGCCCTAAGTAACCCTTATAGGATCACTTTGTTGTCCGTCTGTCAAGATCATTTATTATATTATATCTTGAAATAAAAATTAAAGGTGAAAAGTGAAAAAAACATTACAAGCTTATGTTTGTAGTTTATTTCAAATAAAATAAGTATATACGCCAAAAAAAGAGGTTTGTCAACTTATGAAGTTTAGCAAGAAGTAGTAACTTTCAATGAAAATAAAGGGAAAAAATCGAAAAATGCAATTTCATATTTGATTATTATAGATAACTAGCGACCCGCTCGTGGCTTCGCTGGCTTAAGCTACTAAATTATTTACTTATTACATTGAAATACGATCCTGTTTTAATATATAATGTATGGTTGCAAAGCACTTAAGATTTCTAATGTGAAAACTACTAAAACCTTAGGGTTGCATTTTCGTAGTTCCCATATAAATATACAATTGTTTTGAAAAAAAAAAAACAACTTATCTATAAATACTTAAACAAATGACACAAACAACAAAATTTACCCGCAAGAGATTATAAACAACAGACTGTCTACTTCTCTTTTAACTAAATACTTAAGCGAAAAAATGTAACCTAGTTGGTTACATTTTTTCGCGCTGAAATAATACATTATAATTATTAGGAGAGCTCCAACATACATGCAAACGCTTCTAATTCTGCTTTGCTATAGAGCCAGGTGCAATATTGAAGCATTTTCTCTTCCAGCTTCTTTCTTCTGGCGCTGGGGAACCCATCAATATGGGTGCTTTGTTGGGACTTTATTTTATGGTATTATAGATAGATAGAAAATTAATAAGAAACTTATAATTGTAGTTCCTATCATACAAAATGAGTGCATACGACAGCAAATTTAAGTTTGTCTAATTTTATAAATTGTAATTCCCGAAATTGGTACGGTACTCAGTTCAATTCCAACTAGCGACTCCAACTAGCTTCTTGGGTTTCTTGTGGATAAAATAGTCATGAAGGGTATGTATGCTCAATTGTCACATTAAATGGGATTGGCACAGAGAAACTAGCGGTAAATAAAAGGGCCGTACTATATTTTACCAGATTATGTTAATGAATTTAATTTACCTGCTAACATTAATCTGTGTCATTTTAAATCCATAAGCATCGATTTTAGTTAGACGCTTCTCAAACTTTATTATTGTCTTTATGTATTGTTACTATTTATAATATCTACCTAATATGAACAAACGTATTGTACTTGTTCTCAACGAGCTCTTCATTAAAGATAAGGCAAAGTCCGGTCACACATGAGTAAAGATAAGAATCTACGTCTTATTATTAATATAAATGTAAGAAGGTTTATTCTTATACAGATAATTCATTAGTAATTATGTTTAAAATTAATATAAAATTTTAATAATTAATAGAGACAATCTTAAAGGGAGGAAGATTGTTTCGTGGTCTTTATAAAAGATATACAACAATATTTTCTTGTGTATATTAACATAAAGTTTCATCTAAATCTGCTTAGTTTTAGTGTGACAGTTAAACCTCCAGTTCATTGAGCCAAACCTTCATATAAAAACCAGGTTCACGCTGTATCCCGCACACAGCAGGGTAGGCAGAGGAAACCTAGTATTAAGACACTCCGTTTCCCACTTTCTGCCGAATTCCGGAGGCATTACGTGTTGAGTGGCAGAACTCAATGCCGCGCTTTGCCTCGACACCAGAGCGAAGAAATGGAAATATAAATTTAAGTAAATATTTCATCTCCTCGAGTAGGGATCGAACCCACAACCAGTCGGTTTTACAGTCACACTTCGTGCCGCTGCGCCACGACTGGCCTCAACTGGACTGGACTTTATTTTAATCGGTTCACACAAAGTTAAAACCAGATCCACGCTTTATCCCGCCTTTAGCAGGGCAACTTAGTGTTAAGATATTGCGTATAATGTGTGACTGATGTGCGAAATGAAAATATTATTAAACGAAATGAAAATATTATTAAATTATAATTCAATCCTCCAAGTGGGGATCGGACCCACAACAGTCGCGTTACAGTCACAACTTTGTGCCCCTGTGCCGCGACGGCCTTTAACAAAGAAGAGAAGAGAAGCGTCAGCGCTCCATTTACGGAAACAGCATATAGGGTAAAATATTTTAAACCCATACCTAAAGAAATTAAGCAAGATACATCAACAGTGAAGACGTAGGTTTTTTTTTCATTTCACGATGTTTATTCATATCTATATTTCGTGTGACGCAGTTACGCATAGATACCAATAACGTAAACACATACTACTACAAAAATACTACTAAAATCTTTAGAACTTTGAACTTTGCCGCCAATACCTACGACTCGATTTCGGAATGAGGCGTATGCGGCGGTTTCCCTTTGATAGGTTTATGTGTGCGTGCGTCGTTCTCGACAAATTATATTTTATTTTACAACGATAATTTTATTATTTATTTTGTTTGAAAAAATAACTTTTTTATTTTTGGGTTTTTTATAGAGTAGTTAAAACTGTGGTTTCATTTAAAGTGGTGCTGACAAAAAAACTCTGTATAATTGAGCATATTTAATATTTATAGTATTTTTTTGGTTAATAAATACCAATAGTTATTACAACACTTGCGAAGAAAGCATATTTTAGGCAATTTTTAATTCTTATACCTTTTGAAAAACTACCAATATTCTTATAGTTAATAAATTATTTTTTCAAATTAAAAAATAGTCTATGTTTTTCATCATAATGGCGGGAAAATATTCAAAATGTTCAAAATTACACTATAATACCAAATAGTATTGACATTGTAGTGTTGATAGTAATTGAAAATAGTTATACTACAGGAGGATACCTTCATATGCACTGTTTAAACCTGTTTTTATGATATAATGTAGAATAATATATTCTATAGAGGAATCACACATTCTTTTTATTCTTTAACTATAACACGTAAATACATTTTTTAGAGGTTACTCTGTACTAAGATGGCAGCTCTGTTCCCGCATTTACGGCCCTGATATATCGATATAAATAATAGAAATATAAAATATTGGAAAAAAAGGAGAAACGCAATTATATTGCATTTTTTCTTTTTTTCATACTTGAAACGTATTAATAAATTTACATACAATTCATTTGTTTTGAATATAACATTAAGTTTAATCAGCTTCACGCTATTTTAACAGATGACATTAATATATTTGATACTTCCTTAACATGATTATTTAATGTATTTTTTATATATAAAGTCTTGAGAAAGTTCTCTTGAGAAATATATCTACTGTAAATGAATGCAACGTATATATAACGCCAATGATTAAAATGTATTGACATCACCGCGTCATCTAAACACAATATAAAGTTTTATAAACTATGAACTCACAATCAGAATTTACTTTCCAAATACATATACAGTAATACCCCGGACTTACGCGGTAGGTGGGACCGAGCGATTGCCGTGTAAGTCGAATTCGCGTAAGTCGGGGTTCAACTTTGCATATAAAGTTTCTTTAATCAGGACCAGAGTTTAAAAAAAAACATAATTTAGAAGAAAAATGTTTAATAAAGTGTAGGATAATAAAAAAAATTACATTGTTATGAATAAAGTAACCTAAACCGGAGTTATTTTGATGTCGAAGGCTTCATATATTCTAACAATGTTGCCTGCCGAGTTAAATTTTTCTTCTTTTCCAATTCACAAATTTTCATTTTTACTTCAAAGTCTTTAATTATATTTAGTTTACACTCCAAAGACAGTGTTTTTCTTTTCTTGTTATGCTCAAATGACTCATTTTTCGTTCTTTTAGACGACATAATTAGAGATTATAAGTAAAACGCACTGCGCACGTAAAACAATTTCACGCGGAACATGTTTAAACCTGTCGCAAACTGAACACTGAGTGGGCAGAGCGAGAGAGCCGATGCGCGGCAATCAAAATGAAAAACCGCGTATCTCCGAATTCGCGTAAAACGGGGTAGCGTAAGTCGGGGTATTACTGTACTTTTTATTGCAGATATCGCCATTTGAGCTAGTCCCGAAAAATATACCTACTTTATTATTTTTGTTAATGTCACCAACGTTGACGTTTAAAATAATAATTATGGTAGACTAAACAACTATTAATTGTACTTCTTTTTTCAGCTTCACGCTGTATCCCGCACACAGCAGGGTAGGCAGAGGGAACCTAGTGTTAAGACACTCTGTTCCCTACTTTCCGCGGAATTCTGTAGGCATTGCGTGCTGAGTAGTGAAACTCAACGCCGCACTTTGCCTCGACACCAGAGCAATGAAATGGAAATATAAATTTAAATAAATATTTAATTTCCTCAAGTGGGAATAGAACCCACAACCAGTTTACACTTTGTGCCCCTGTGCCACGAACGGCCTCAATTTACTTTCTTCTTTTAAATTGTGGTTAAATACAATAATCGTAATTTAATTATGTCAAATTTCTATTAACCGACTTCTTAAAAGAGGAGGTCATCAATTCGACTGTATTTTTTATCCTTGTTACCTCAGAACTTTTGACTGTGTGAACCGATTTTGATGATTCTTTTTTTATTGGTAAGCTAGTGCGTCCCGTATAGTCCTATTTTAATTTAGTTCATTTCCGACAATGGTATCTATGAGAAAATCATATAAATCTCAAATTTACACTAAGTATGTGCGCGACAAATGGACGAATAACTCAATATCAACTCAACCGATTTTAATGATTCTTTTTTTATTAAAAAGGGTACACATAAAGGATAGTTTGGTGAAAGTTTGGTGAAGTTCAGAGTATAAAATCCGATTGAAATTGAAAAAGTTGATTTTTTTTATTAAAAAAAATAATTATGTTATTTTTTCTAATAAAATTTCTTTGTACTTTATAATAAAAACTATTCTATAAGTTGCGTAAGCTTTGAACTTTAAACCATGCTAAAAATAATTTAATTTCATATAGTAGTTATCGGTATTTTAAGTAATTTACATTTTTCAGTTTTTATTTTTTTTAAAGAAAACTATAATGAAATTCGGAATAAAACCCAAAAAAAATGTACCTTGGGACCCTAGGCTAATACTATGCAAAAAATCATCAATTTCTGTCTGGTAGTTTTTGCGTGATTGACGAACAAACAATCCGACAGACAGACAGACAGACAGACAGACAGACAAGAATTCTGCTGAGTGGTTTTTTAGAGATAAGCTGAAAAGCGTTCATGTTCTAATATAATTTTTAAGAGGCATTGCGTGTTGAGTGGAGGAGCTCAACGACGCTTTCCTCGCCTCGGTGTAAAACCGACTCGCGCTTAACCGGTTTTTATTTAAAAGATAAGATTTACAAAAATGAAAAAAAAAACGAAGCTTGTATTGCGCTATTTTTATTCGATTTATTTGTATTGCGCAAGAAAGTTTGTCGGAAAAAAGCAAAATAAAATTCGAGGGGCTATCTTTTTTAGCCAGGGATGCCTTTTGAATTTTCAGCAAAAGAAACACAAAAAAATATTCCAATGTCCAACCAACGTGATTCGGAACATCTGTTTCGATCTTATTCTTTTACTATAATGGTACGAAGTGAACCGCCGCTTCAGTAATCAAGCCACGATTTCTCACATCATAGAGCACTGTTATAATTCCGATGGAGTAATTAATATAGCAGTTAAGTAGTATTATTGTAATTAATTCATTTAACAATCTCGACTTAGTGTAACATTTAATTAATCAATTGGTACAAATGAAGATGATATAGACAATGTTAATAACTGATGTAGATGATATAATATGGAGATTTCATGGAGATTGTAGATTCTAATCAAATCAGATTCACGCTGTATCTCACACACAGCAGGATAGGCAGAGGGCACCTAGTGTTAAAACACTCCGTTCCCCACTTTCCGCCAACTTATGGAGGCATTGCGTGTTGAGTGGCGGAACTCAACGCCGCGCTTTGCCTCGACACTAGCGCGAAGAAATGAAAATATAAATGTAAATAAATATTTCATTTCCTTGAGTGGGGATCGAACCCACAACCAGCCGATTTTACAATCGCACCCCCTGCAATCGTGTCCCTGCGCCACGACTGGCCAGGTACATTTTTATTTATCAGCAATGTTTATGTGCATTGAATAATACAAAAGACAAGTCATTTTACTATATGTGTAGTGGAATTCTTCCTCTATAATCCTGACACAACGGAAAAAAAATATTCTGTATATTGTTCCACAACCCCCCAAAAATTGGATAAAAAATCCCGGAGACTAGCCCGGACAAACAGAATGACAGACAGAATTTAAAAATTGTTTCTTTGTTTAAATAACTATAAGTATATTATGCACTTGAAAAAACTTGAGTGAGACAACGTGGGTTATTTCGCATTTATCTATATTATATAAGTGATAGTTACGCGGGATTTCTGGAATAAAAAAAGGAATAAAATTCTTAATCTACTTTTTTAGAAAACGCTTAAAAATAACGTAGCGAGGATCCCGCTATGTTAAGCGTTTTCAAAAAAAATAATTTATTTTCCTAAATATGGAATAACACTATTAAAATGTTAAAATATTTTATAGCTTTCTCTCTTGGCAAATTCTATGTTCTAGTCTTTGGGTAACGGAAATCGGTAAAAGCTTCGCTACTGAGATGTTAACAATATAAATATGTTGTACATGTCATATATGTAATAAATTAAGGTACACAACTAAATTACTAAACTACAGTCTTTCCTTCCTACTTTGGAATTACAAGCTTAGAAGTGGAATGTATATTTGAAAATTGTAACACACACACACACACACACACACACACACACACACACACACACACACACACACACACATAATTCCAAAGTAGTATTTTTTTCATATCAACTGTACTTATGTAAGATGTAACGTAACCTATTTTTGTTCAATTTGATTCTATCATAGTACGACGAATTAATTCTTGATGAATTAGCGACGATATTAGAAATATTCCAAGTATCTTTATTCATGGGAGCAATACTTAATAAATAATTTTCATATTATTTATATTATAATACAAGTAATAATTACGATTTTGTATACATTTCATAGTTTTCCAATTCTTTATAAGATAACATTAAAATGATGTTAGATGACCGTAGCCTGGAAGAACATTGCTCTCTTAACGATAAGGTCGCCTATTGTACTGATATAAATACATTTATATATTGTGTCTTTCTATTGTACAGTAAAGAGTATTTTATTTATTTATATCTATAATAATTGTACACTTGATTTTTTTAAAGAAAATTGTGTAATAAAACAAAATTTACTTTGATAAGAGTCATTTTGTCATTAAAAATATTTCTAGTGTACGTAAATATATATGGAAAAAAATTGAATAATAATCTTTCTATATCATGTACGTGGGAATCCTGAAGAATGCCTACATTGTACATCAACTTCCTTTTATTTTTTGTACTGTAGAGAGCAATGATTTGGCTAAGCTTTAAAAGTTTTTACTAATGCTTACTCCTCTTCCTCCTGGCATTATTCCCGGCGTTTGCCAGGATTTGCCTCCCAGCTCAACTTACTCTACTTAGTACGATTTTTAATGTTACGTATATTAATTTTAAAAAAAAAAATTAAATCAGCTTCACGCTGTATCTCGTACACAGCAGGGTAGGCAGAAGGAACCTAGTATTAAGACATAACGTTCCCCATTTTCCGCCGAGTTCTCGGCACTCAACGTCGCGCTTAGTCTCGACACCAGAGCGAAGAAATGAAAATATAAATATTTGATTTCTAGTGGAAATCGAATTCACATCCAGTCGATTTTACAGTTACACTTTGTGCCCCTGCGCCACGACTGGCCCCTGATATATTAGTTTAATACCCATCTAATATACCATATATCTTGAAATTGTTAACGTTATATTACAATATAGTTTTTCCTAAACCTGAAAAGTACTTTCTTCGCCCTTTTAATGGCTAAAGCGTACGTAATTACAGACTTTCTTCCTACAGGAATCAAATATGCTACCTTCAGATTATAAAAAACATATAATCTGAGCCATCCAATAATATTTACCTACCATATATTGTATGTATGTACTTGTGGATGTTGATGACGTGTATTGGTTGACATTTGTAACTAATGTATTGAAGCCATTACTGCCATAATCTTGGCCTGAAATATGTTTTGCCCTCAACAGCTGCTTGATCCGATTTCACCCTGATATTAATATTATATTGTAATAAGAACTATAATTTCCTTCTTTAAGTAATTGTGGTGGAGTTGGGTAGTGTCTGACTGTTTATGCTATGGTTATAGGTTTGGTTTTCATTCGGAAGACCGTTTCTACTTGATTTTTTTTAATTTCCACTATCAAATCAATAAAGTCAATGAAAAAGGGACGACAAAACATCGTTTTTTTGTATGTTTTTTTTTTAAATAATTATAATAATTAAACGTTTTAAACGTTTTCGTATGATAAAATATGTCATAGTTGGATAAGCCATTCCTATAGTTCGTATGTACCTGTTATATCGCAAATTTATTTTGTGATTAAAAAAAAGATTAATTTTAATTACACTTAATTTATTAGAATGAAATAATATTTTATACAAATAGTACCTATATAATATTTGAAATAGAACTTAGAAATCTTAAGCAACCTTTCTCTAAGGACGGCGATTGAAAAATAAGTAATGGTTAATATTAGACAACTACATATATTTATTAATATAGGTCCAAACTAACTGATAAAAGTAAGTTGTTCACAATTTCTTATAATTAATTAATATTTGCATTAAATATTTTTAAAATTTGGGTGTTTTTACACCTATTATAATCTTAGTGGATTATGTAATTTATTATAGCTCTTAAGGGTCAACCTCGTTGTAATGATGTTTTACATGTCGCCTATTAAATCAATAATGACAATGTATTATTTCCGTGATTTTTTTCTAGCTTCACGCCGTATCCCTAGCGGGGTAGCCAGAGAGAACGAAGTGCCAAACGCTAGCGCTCTTCATACTCTACATTCTTCTCTTGCCCCGTCCACTGTTATCAACCTATTCATTCATGCCCTCTGGGGTGTCCTCATACTTTTTACGTGACCTATACTATGTTTTCGAAGATCAACCGAGGTCTCCCTCTATCTCTCTTACCACTTTGACGTGCCTAAACCAGCTGAGCATGTTCTTCTTCATTCTTACCGTGATATCACTAGTACCTGCCATTTTGTGTATCTCTTCATTGCGGATTCATCAGCTAAGCTAATTCCGCTTATTCTACGAAGATATCGCATCTTTTGTTCATTCTTATTCTGTAATATCCACGTTTCGCTGCCATATTATGGCGTCGGTACCAACAATCAGTAAATTTTTGCTAATCAAGTAAATCAGCGGTAAACCTGAGTTGGAGAGAACTTGCCAGTCGGAAGCTAAATCGAAAATAAACATCCAATTCATAATAAACGAATTGAAAATTTTTCGACATCACTCATATGGTTTTATAAATTTAAAAGAATATTTAAATCTCTCTCTTCTAAATCTTTTTTAGCTCTAAAGACTTTAATGGCTTTTCTTTCTGAAATTTCAACGGCAACTCTACAAGATATGGAATTTCTAGTGAATCGCTTTTAATAACTTTGGGCTCCTTAGATTGTGCCATTGTCAGAAACAAAAATTAAAATTTACTTATTAAATAAAATTACGTTACGGCTAATACGTATACAAATAAAATAAGGAACTTATTTAAATGATGTATAATTTGCTTTTGCTTTTTCACATTAGAGGGCAGTCATAGCACAGCGGCAAGAAGTGTGACTGTAAAATCGACTGGTTGTGGGTTCGATCCCCATTCGAGGAGATGAAAAATTAACTTAAATTTATATTTCCATTACTTCGCTTTGGTGTCGACATTAAGCGCGGCGTTGAGTTCTGTCACTCAACACGTGGGGAACGGAGTGTCTTAACACTAGGTTCCCTCTGCCTACCTTGCTGTGTGCGGGATACAGCGTGGAGCTGATTTATTAAATTTTTTTTATTTACACATTATTACACATAGTTATAACTTATAAAACATATTTATATTTTTTTTATAATACAAAATAAAATAAAAAAAATAAATTAAATTAAATTTATATCGATTTTAATCCCTGTTTGAAATATTCATAATGGAACTTGTATCTAAGCCAAACTCACATAATGCAGAACGCCATGGTGATCCAGATAAGCGCCATTTCAGCTTAGTACCGTGATGCGGAGCCTGGGAAGCAAAGCGGTCCACGATTCTCGTAACAAATTTTCAAAAATAGTTTCTCAATTACACTTTTCACTTTTTTATAAATGTTTACAAATACGAGTTCGAGGCCAGTCGTAGCGCAGGGGCACAAAGTGTGACCGTAAAACCGACTGGTTGTGGGTTCGATCCCAACTCGAGGAGATGAAATATTTACTTAAATTTATATTTCCATTTCTTCGCTCTGGTCTCGGGGCAAAGCGCGGCGTTGAGTTCTGCCATTCAACACGCAATGCCTCCAGAATTCGGCAGAAAGTGAGAAACGGAGTATCTTAATACTAGGTTCCCTCTGCCTACCCTGCTGTGTGCGGGATACAGTATGAAGCTGATTTTATTTTATTCACAAATACGTTCCAGGGATTTATTTGTATTTCGAAAATCGATCCTACCAAAATGTTACGTCGTTTTTTTTTAAGTTTATTTATTAAAATGATATAGTATTTTCATAGATATAGTATATATATTATACAACACTAGAAAAAGACTTAAAAAACTTAAAAATCTTGAGCAATCTTCATCTAAGGCAATAGGACGGAGAATGAAAAATAATTATTAGTTAATATTATAAACACTATGCAATATTACTGACACGGCAGCGTAAGTGCAGGGGTTTGGAAATACATTTACAGTGTTCGGATATAACATATCTTTATTCTTTTACAACATTAACTGTCGGATATACGTAAAAATAAGAGAAAACTATATTTCGTACGTCCTTACATCAGTTTTTTGGTTTTATTTATTAACTACACTAGACTATAGGCTAGTAGCTAGGAGGCTTTGCTTTTGCTTTTTTTTATCGCGGATTTCATTAATTAATTTACGTAATTCTTTTTTTAGGGTAAATTGCATTCTTTTCTGTCAAACGTACGTCTTTTATTATTATAAAAATTATTAGCTTTAGTATCCAGATTAAAAAAAAAAACTTTATCCACTATATTTAAAAATAGCTTAACGTTTTTCAATGTATAGGCAAATGGAATCAAATGATTCTCCTTCCCTGGCTTTTAGTCCAACTTCCGAGATATTGCGTATTTAGTGGCGAACTAAACTCTGTGCTTTGTATATCAGAGCGAGGTAATGAAACATGATTGTTCAGCCGAGTGGAGATCAAACCACAGCCATCGCCAGACGCTGTTCCACTGCGTTACCACCATAATTATGCATAGAATTTTAGCCAGTAGGGCACTATTAAGCTAATTACTTTCTAGCTATGACATCTTGTTCTATTGATTACGAATACTAGCCCGCAACATCGTTTACGTACGCTATAAAATGTACGTCTCGCTTCTTACGATTCCTGTAGAAATTTTAATAAATCTTCTCTTAACGCTTACCTACACTCTCTAAGAAACCTACATGCCAAATTTCAAATTTCTGCGTGCAATAATTTGGGCTGTGCGTTGTTACTCCGGGCTTTTATTGAACTTGCATGTGTTAGTGTATATGAAATCTTTTAAGGTCAAATGCAATTAATATTTTCAGCTTAGTATGATTAGTACAAGTGCCTTTTGAATAAAAATTTGTTTTTAAAAAGGGTTATTAATTTATTTAATTTATTATTAAATATATCTTTCTAACTATGTAAATTTTAACATTGCAAATTCACTGAACAAATACTCGTATTATGAACAACGGCAAAAATATTAAATTTCAAAACTGATTTGAGTTTACAATTGAATAGAAAGCGATAGAATGTAACTTCAAGCAAATCCACACTTTGGAAACTCTCCAAACAACTTTAGATATATGAAAAATATCCGTCTCGCTGTTTTATTTAATAAAATGACAGAAATGTGCCCCTACAAAGTTTTTGTGCTGGAAATAAAATATATTGAAATTTGTTAATATATGTAAGATATATATATATATATATATATATATATATATATATATATATATATATNTATATATATATATATATATAATAAGTAACCTCTTATATTAAACCCTCTTATATTAGACCCTTCTAAGTTACGAAACCTTACCTTTTGAAAATTTTACAAATATATTGCACATCGCATAAACCGCACACCATGTTGCCAAATACGCACATCCGTGGTCTGTAACTGGGCATCAGCTTTCCTTCCACGTCCTCTCATTGTAGGGTTGAACGGTTCTTATATATTAGTGACGTATTACACATATATGTATGTCTGTATGTAACGTTATTATCCGACAAATACCTAAAAGTTGGGAAAAAATCTATAATTTTTAAATGTTTCATTAATTTATGTTGATTTCAATGGTTCAAAAAACATTCATGCATATATAGCTTTATATTAGTCAGTCATCTCTACCTACTTAGGAATATAATGCTGAAAGCTATAACGAAGTATTTATGTTTTAATTAGAATAATAGTAATATCCAATAAATTGAATATATTATTTAAAAGTTTTCCCCTAATAGAAGAGTCATCTAGTATAACAGTTACATCCTTTCAACACAGTGGGGTGAATAGTTTCTATTACAAAACTAAAATTAAAACTACTTGTACAACCCTAAACGTAGCGATTTCAACAAAATATTGGCTCTCTGATTTATGACCACGTTATAACTATCGATGATTTTTACTGACTTTTTAGGGTTCCACGGCGGATGTAAAAACGATGCGGATATAGATAGGGAACTTTATATTTGAAGATAACGACGGTTAACTCACGGGTCTGGGAAGGCATAAAATGTTCTTTACTTACCTTGAGCTGTCTTTTTAAGTCAAGAGGAATTTTGGCTCGGAAAAGATTTTGCTTTCGAGATTTTAGTACCCTGATATAGTTAATGGGTTTAAAAATGTTCTTGTTCCGTATTATTTTAATGTATAAACAATCAGCTTTACACTGTATTACACCGCATATGACAGGGTAGGCAGTGATAACCTAGTGTTGAGACACTTCGTTCTCCAATATGAATATAATATAATTTATATAAAATTATAGAGCTATAATATATTTAAATTTAATACATTAAATTATCTATCTATGGCTCCGTTCTTTTCAATATATTCATAAGCGACATCGTTGGTTGCTTTAGATACTCCACACATTTTTGCCGATGACTTAAATTGTATAAGAACTGTTATAGTTAATCTAATGTAAAACTAAACTTACAAACATGTATAAATAGTTTTTTTCGTAAGAGGCGACTAAAGTACGTATGGTAGAGTCACGTCGCCAGTAATTGCAACATGGATGGCCAGACTCGACCGGGTCATTACCACCCCCGGCATTTAAGATCGCACGGTAAAAAAGAGTCAATATTACATACTAGGAGAACAAGCATGTAACAAGTGTTATTGTAATTACACTTATTTGTAGTACGGGAGGCGAAGAGATTAATATAATGGGAATTCCTTCTACTCGGTTACATACTTTCACCAAATATTAGCCCCATATATATGGCCGCCCATCTAGGTTAAAAGATCATATTAGTAAAAAAAATGGATTATATGAAATTCTCGAGTGCGTCAGATTAAGATAGAGTAAGTTAGTTACATGCTAAATCGTGTATATTCTACTAATTTGACAACTTGAGAGTGACGTAAAGAAGGGGGAGGGTTACAAAGTTTTAAAAAAAAAACGGTATCTCGACATTCCCGAGCGTGGCTATTTTTTTTTATTATGAAGGGAATAATTCAAAGATTACGAAAAATATTTAATCTGACGAATGCCACCAGCCGAAGTAATAAAAATTGATCGATAAAGGTTAATGCAGTTACGAGTTGCCTATATTCCGCCCCCCGTGTTTTTATTCCTCTCTCACTCTTTCTTTATCTATTACTCCGTCACTCTGTCTCCATTTTGGTTTCTGTTGCCATGACAATGGAAGAGTTTGTAGGTTTGTTTGTTTAAACGCTATGATATCTGGACCTACTGGTCCTATTTACTTTCTTTTTGTTTTGTATGAAAGCTGCATTCTTCAGAAGTGCTATAGGCTATATAACAATACGGTGTAAATCTTAGTTATCCTTAAATAACGAAATAACAATAATAAGGAACGCCACAGAATTGCTTTTAAATTTCTTTAAGCGCGTGCGCTGCACATATGGCTTATTATATGTCAGTACGTTGTATGACAAACATATTCAATTTTATTAGATCTAAAATAAACTTCGCGACGCCATATATCTATCTCTTATAAATAAGTGACAATAAGGCAATTTGTGACAAAAAAAAAACATTTGAAAATTGTAAGGTGATATTTCATCGATTTTTATTTCACATGTATATTGAAACTTCTGAGCGAAAGTTATTTTATCATCAAGGAAATTTAATGTAGGTAACCTTCGGCTTTGTAAAATTAAAATAATTCAACGCTCTGTTACGGCCGCAAGCCTAGGCTCGAGTCCCGCGGGGGGCGCCCTTGCTGCTGATGATGTCTTATCATACAGCCACATAGTGTTAATGATTGAATGTATTAATCTGTTGGCAACTGCAGCATAATAAAAGTATTATAGGTGGTATGCGGGTGAAGCTGCGAGTGGGCCGCTAGTTATATTTATATAACTACTACCAGTCCACTCGCGGTTTCGCCTACCCATTCCCTTTTGCAACAGTCCTTGGCAGCATGAATTAGTACCTGTTTTAACTGGTGTAGAGGGTCCACTAACATATTTGAAATCTCTACCAATGTATTTAAAAGAAAATAATTGCAGTATCTAATAGCAAGCTAACTAAATAACTTTATTTTCTTTTTCGAATACATTTTTTTGTTTTTAGCATGTCGTGTCAACCTTCATGTAGTTTTACAATAATGTATATTTTTTTACTTATATATCCTCCTCATATAAAACACTAGCGGCCCGCCTGCGGCTTCGCCCGCTTTAACTACATGATTATTGATTTAATAAACAGAATTGATTGACAATCATAATGACTTCTAATATAATTTTTATTACTTTAATCTCTAATATTCTAATATGTTTTTTACTACATTTTCGTAAAATCTATAAGGACTTTTGATTGTTTTGAATTAAAAAATACGACCAATGCTGATATTTGATATTTATAAAAATATACATAAAGCTAATTATTTCTTATACGTATATATTTTTGTAACATTATGTTCTTTTTACCTATGTATGTCTCATCATAATTCTAAAACTCTGTTAAATGTGCTGATGTCACTGAATAATTTCATTTACTCTTTCAGAAACAGCCTTAAATGTTAAATTATTGATTTGCAGGATTCATAATATTCTTTGTAAAATAAATGTAATGATTGCATATTGAGGCCAGTCGTGGCGCAGCGGCACGAGGTGTGACTGTAAAACCGACTGGTTGTGGGTTCGATCCCCACTCGAAGAGATGAAATATTTACTTAAATTTATATTTCCATTTCTTCGCTCTGGTGTCGAGGTTAAGCGTGGCGTTGAGTTCTGCCACTCAACACGGAATGCCTCCAGAATTCGGCAGAAAGTGGGGAATGGAGTGTCTTAACACTAGGTTCCCTTTGCCTACCCTGCTGTGTGCGGGATACAGTGTAAAGCTGTATATATATATTGCATATTAATTCCTGTACATTTTTTAAATTAGTTACATATATTATTCTCTGTTATGATTTATGAAGGTAATCTCCACTAACAGTTCAATTTTGTGTACTTTATTGTATAAAATATTGTATAAAAAATATTGTGCTTCAAAAATATACATTTTTACCAACAGTCATATAACCAAGACGTGGCGAAATACGTTATGCTTTTTTTTAATTTTCCCATATGTTGCAGTAACACAATAAGATACTTTGACAGTCCATTCTTCACTTTCAGCTCGAATTTCATAAAGATTATATGTTGTACTAGTAGTGGAACTTTATGTATTTTCATTTCTTCGCTCTAATGTCGAGGCCAAGTTCAGCATTGAAATCCGCCAATCAACACGCAATGCCTTCAGAATTCAGCAGAAAGTGGGGAGAGGAGTCTCTTAATACTAGACTCCCTTTGCCATCCTTGATACATTCGGGTTTCGTGAAGCTGCAATTAAAAAAAAATCAGCAATAATAATCTTTTTAATTTAATAATCTTTTTAATTTAATAATGTATTTTCTTTGTTTTTGTTTTTGAAAGAGATGAAGAAAGGACGGAATGCAAAATCAGTGTAAATGGTAAGATATTAGAATAAGTGAAAGAAGTGGTATATTTGGGAAGTATGTTCAGTAGAGATGAAAGATACCAGATGGATGTGGAAAGGCGTATTGCTGCCGGTAACAGGGTGAACGGAGCCTTAGCTGCATTGATGAGACTGCGAAACGTCAGCACAGCTGCGCGTTTGGCTGTATACAAAGCAGTGGTGGTACCGACGCTGTTATACGGTAGCGAAACGTGGGTATTACAGAAGAAGAATGAAACAAAGATGAATGAGGGCATTTGTGAAGAGGTTTATGACAGTGGACGAGGCGAAAGAGGTATGTAGAGATCGTAGCGTTTGGCGCCCCATTCTCTCTGATTACCCCGCTAGGGATAAAGCGTGAAGTTAAGTTGAGTTAGTTACTTTTGTATAGAATATATAACATTGTGAAATTGGTAGACCTAGAAAAATTAATCATTATAAAGATATAAATATCTATAACCGACAGAAATTGGGGCGAAATACGTTATTCTTTTTAGGGTTTCGAATCTTTTAGGGAAAAAAAGAACCTTTTATAAGGTCACTTTAACGTCTGTCTGTCTGTATGTCTGTCAAGAGCCTTTATCTCAGGAACGCTTGAAGATATTGAGTTGAAATTCAAACTATATATCTAGATCTACGTCTCCATGATTTCCTGAAAAAAAAAACGTATTTGTACGTTTATTCGTATATATGGCCATATATATATATATATATATATATATATATATATATATATATATATATATATATATAACAAAAAACGAGTATTTCGACACTATAAAGGGAATCAAATATAAATTTTAAATTCTCTCTTTCTCTTCTAAATTTTATAATTGTAGGTCTACGAGTAGTACACTACAGGTTTTAGTTGTGCGGAGAATTTCATACAAAATTTAATAAAAATGATACATAAATGCTCATATCTTTTGACTGCATTGTAAAAGAAGCTTAATTTCTGTGCTCCGAAGAACTATGATATGATATGATATGATATCTTAACGCAATCTCAAGTAAAAAGATTTTGACAGACGGACAGATGGACAAAAAAGTGATACTATAAGGGTTCCGTTTTTTTACTTTTGAGGTACAAAACAGTAAAAAATGGATTAATTATTTTACTTTGGTTTTGCATAAAATAAATTTAAAATCGAAAAAAAACGAATCGATTTTTCTATTTAACATATTGTTCCACAAATCTACATCTATCATTGAGAAATTTCAAGCACTACGTGGCTGCTTGAGAGGGTGTCAACTTACATTGGAGAATCCTAAATCTTGAAATCTCAGTCTATACTATAACTAGTGCGCGCGCGCAGCTTCGCCCGCTTATTTGCACCCTTAGGAATAAATTATAAAAAAAACCACGAGACACGTGTTCAATAAAATATTTTTAAGAGACTGAATTTAAATTTTTATAAAAATCGGTGGCGATTTAAAGATTTTTTCAGTATAAACTTTTCAGTATAAACTTTCAACACCTTATTTGAACCCTTAGGGGGTGAATTCTAAAAAACCATGAAACACGTTTTTAATGAAATATTTTTAAAGGTCTGAATTTCAAATTTTATAAAAATCGGTGCCGATTTAAAAAAAAATCCATACAAACTTTCAACCCCTATTTCATCCCTTTAGGGTTAAAATTTTTCAAAAACCTTTTCTTAGTGGATGTTCAGATTATGAAAATAAACATCTGTCTAAATTTCACGTTTCTACCGTCAGCGGTTACGGCTGTGCGCGCGTCTTACCTCAGTCAATCAGGTACATGTCCTTTTATCTCTATATATAATAAGACAGTAAAAATATTTTGTCTGTACATTTAGTAATTTTGACTGAAATGGATAGAGGGATACTTAAAAAGAATAATAGAAAGCAAAAAGATTTTTTTTGAATTTCTTGTCTGTCTGTCTGTCTGTCTGTCTGGCTGTCTGTCTGTCTGTCTGTCTGTCGACATATTTCTGTCCGCATTTTTCTCTGAAAGTACTGAACCGATTCACTTGAAAATTTCGCCAATTGCTTTGTTTCAACTCAACTTGAGTACTAAATTTTAGTTCATCAAAATCGGTTCATTAAAAAAAAAGTTATCGTCATTTGAATGAACTCAAGGCATTACTTTGCCTGCGAATATTATATAGCAATCGCGCTGGTATGACCCTGGCTAAAGAATGACATTCGAAACGTCTGGTTTATATGATTGTTGATAAAAATATATATTTTTGAAGCACTATTATATAATATTTTATACAATAAAGTAAGCAAAGTTGAATTGTTAGTGGAGATTACCTTCATAAATCATAACAGTTAAGTTTAAGTCGTAATTAATTCAACCGGCCGGTCGTGGCGCAGCGGCACGAGGTGTGACTGCAAAACCGACTGGTTGTGGGTTCGATCCCTACTCGAGGAGATGAAATATTTACTTAAATTTATATTTCCATTTCTTCGCTCTGGTGTCGAGGTTAAGCGCGGCGTTGAGTTCTGCCACTCAACACGCAATGCCTCCAGAATTCGGCAGAAAGTGGGGAACGGAGTGTCTTAACACTAGGTTCCCTCTGCCTACCCTGCTGTGTGCGGGATACAGCGTGAAGCTAATTTTAATTTATTTTAATTCAACACAGAGATAAAGAACGATCTTGAAAGAAATATCAAGTAAATACAAAGATATTTTGGTTGGTTCGTTCATATAATATATGTAACTAATTTAAAAACTGTACAGGAGTTAATATGCAATTAATACAGTTATTTTACAAAGAATATTATGAATCCTACAACCTAAATTAAATTATTCACTGACATCAGCACATTTAACAGAGTTTTAGAATTATGATGAGACGTATATTATATAGGTAAAAAGAACATAAAGTTACAAAAATATATACGTGTAATACATAATTAGCTTTATGTATATTTTATAAATATCAAATATCAACAATGGTCGTATTTTTTTATTTAAAACAATCAAAAATTCTTTGACGATAATGTCGTAAAAAAAAGTCATATTAGAAGTCATTATAGTTGTCAATCGATTGTGCTTATTAAATCAGTAATCATGTATTTTAAGCGGGCGAAGCCGTGGGCGAGCCGCTAGTATATAATATAATCTGGAGTTTTCTCTATCACTATACAAATAATAATTTATAAATGATATCAAACAACAAAACATTAAAAAACTAAAGATTTGTCCGTCTCAATATTACAATTGTATAAAATAACTCTTTTAGAAAGTAGCAATTTTGTCGAAATTGATATAACTTTTTTATTATATCAAAATAGCCGTTATGTTGCTTCACAACCTTCTCTATATTTTAGTGTTAACCCCATAATAATTTGTTCAGCTCGTCCGGAGGTTATCCCGGATAAACAGAGAGACAGACAAAAATGTTAAAATTGTTTAATTGTGTTACGGTATAGTGTAAATAACTGCACAATAATACACTTGAAAAAACACAGTTATGTACATATCATAGACAGAATCTTTAATTTTATTTGTGTATATAGATATAGGTAAACAGTAATTAAAGTTTTTTTTTCAGCTTTACGCTATATCTAATATTCCACATAAAGCAGAGAATGCAGTGGGAATCGAGTGTTAAGACACTATTTTCCCCATTTTCCGCGCAATTTTCGAGGCATTGAGTATTGAGTAGAGGAACTCAACGCCACGCTTTGTCTTTTTACCAAAGCGAAGAAATGAAAGTACTAAAGCAAATTAAATCAGCTTCGCGCTGAATCCCGCACACAATAGAGTAGGCAGTGGAAACCTAGTGTTAAGACACTTCTTTTCCCACTTTCCAGCGGATTCTGAAAGAATTGCGTGTTGAGTGGCGGAACTCAACGCCGCGTTAATACCAGAGCGTAGAATGGAAATTTAATTTTAAATAAATATTTCATTTCCTCGAGTGAGGATCAAACCCACAACCGGTCGCGGGTACAGTCACGATTTGTGCCCCTGGCCTCAAAATATTAATAAATTATAATTTAATTCCCAGAGTGGGAACTGAACCCACAACTATCGTGTTTAAAGTCTTATGCCACTGCGCCACAACAACCTCATTAAGCAATTTAAGTCTTTGTTGTATTTAAAGAAAAATGTTTAGCTATACGGTACTTACGTAGACGGTAAGTACGCATGCACTCCGATCATTACCATAAATCTTGAAATCTCGGGGTTTTTAAAATCATGCAAATTGAAAAGATTTGGCCAATTCAGTAAAACATTTGTATAAAATAACTGTTGTAGCAATTAGCAAATTTATCAAACTAAGTACTTTAAATTGCCATATTTTTTTTATTTATGAACCTATTCTAATAAAATAAAACCTATATGTTAACGGAAGCTTGCCAAAATCCAATAGTGAAAATTTTAAATCCGTTAAGCCAATTCTGAGATTAGCGATAACAAACGCACAGACAAACAGACAAAAAAAAATTAAAAATCATTGTTTTGGGTTCTACTACATTTATAAAGGTCTCCAACAACATTTTTTCTGAAATATCTTCTAAGTACAGACATTGTTCCGTTACAATCTTATTATGTCTTAGTATAGATTTTTATTTCTTCGCCCAAATGTCGAGGCCAAGTTCGGTATTGAGTTCCGGTAGTCAACATGCATTGCCTTCAGAATTCAGTAGAAAATGGAGAGAGGAGTAATTAATACTTAATACTAGGCGCCCTCTGCCCTGCCTGCTACATACGAGATACAGCGACTAATTCATATTTTTTTGTATAGTAAATTTAAATTATCTTTTTTAAAGTTGGTAAATTTTATAGTAGCATAATTTATATAAATACTTGAATCATTATTGCTAACAATTATTATCATAGATACTACTATCAATAATCACCACGATAAAATATCCAAAAGCAGTATTGTAGATATATTCACATTGTAATAATGTGCATAACGCTAAAATTATTTATTTGGCTTATAATTTTTATTCATGGAAACTTGGCAGGAAAGATACTTGGAGTATTTCCGACACCATCGATTAGTCATCAAGTAGTATTTCGTCCAGTTATGATAGAACTGGCCAAGCGAGGCCATGAAGTGACTGTGATAACTCCTGATCCAGCATTTCCTCAAGGAAAAACACCGCCAAATCTTACAGAAATCGATGTTCACGATATATCTTACGCACAAGCAAATAAGGTGTTTGAAGAACATGGAAATTTGAGTGATCAACTAAAATTAATGACTCTAATGCCTGATTTGATGCTGAATCTCTTAGTTGAACAGTTACAATCTACAGCAGTACGAGAGCTTCTTGATGATAAAAGTAGAAAATTTGATTTAATATTTATTGAGTCATCAGCAAGGTCAGCGTTAGTATTTTCATATTTTTATAAGGCACCTGTTATTTCATTTAGTTCAGTGAGTGGTATTTTTGGAAATTTCGAGATGATGGGGGCATCTACGAATCCACTTGTTTATCCTAGTGCAATAAACCAAAGAATTTTAAATTTAACAAATTGGGAAAAGATTTTTGAATTAAAACTTTATTATCAAACACAACATATATTTTTAGCGCATGAGCTTAAAGAAAAGGAAAAATTGAAACCTTATTTTGGAAATAATATACCAGATTTTTCTGAATTAGAAAAGAATGTCCATCTGTTGTTTTTAAATGTGCATCCTATTTGGGATTTTAATCGGCCAGTCCCATCAAATGTTGTATATTTAGGTGGCTTACATCAAAAAGAGCAAAGCAAATTACCTCAGGTAATAAATAATGCTGTACTTCTTATATAATAATAAAATATTTTAGTTTAAATAATATAACCTAATACTAATTAAGTAGTTTAAAACTGCAAGTATAATATATATAATACATATATTTTGTAAGAAAATAAGAGATAAATAGGAAAACATATAATAAAAATATAATAGTTGTTAATAAAATTTCTTTTCTAAAAACATATATATTTTTTAAAACAACGTACTATGAAACTAATAGGATAGCTAAGATTTTTTATTTAATTTCAGGATTTTAAAAGTTATCTTGATACATCAAAACATGGCGTCATTTATGTAAGCTTTGGTACAAACGTCAGACCATCTTTATTTCCACCAGAAAAATTGAACATATTCATTAATGTTTTCGCTAAACTAAAGTACGATATAATGTTTAAATGGGAAAAAGATGAACTTGCAGGACGAAGCTCTAATGTTAAAATATTAAAATGGATGCCACAATCAGATTTATTGCGTAAGTAACAAACACTTATATTCTTTTACTAATAAGATTGATTCTTGCGAAAGATAGATTTTTTATTAGAAACATTTTTTTAAATATTACGAAGTATCCTGCAGGGTATAACAAGATGTATAGTGGTTTAGACAGAAACCTAGTTTAACACTCCGTTCTTCCCTTTCTGGTAGTGGAACTCGCCACTCGAAGTCTCGAGATTATTTCCAAAACAAATTAAATATCCTTACTCCTAAATAAATATCTTAAATATCCCTAAATATCCTTATTAAGAAATTTCGATAATGTAACCATATTTACGTTGTTATTAAAGTATTAAAAGTCTAATTAGTAGTCTCTGTAAGTACGCTACATTTAAATATGAACACGCCAATGGCTTCGCGTTATATATTTATATTCGGTCTGTAATATAAATAATGAAGTAGTTTAATCGGGCGAAGCTGCTAATTTCATAATACTATTAATGGAAAATGCCTAATACTTTAAATATCTTTCACTAAGACGACATTTAACTTTTTTTTATAGTTTACTTGGACTGTTATAGTTAGTGACCGGGTTCGGCCAGTTACGGCCAAAAATCGTAGGTTCGGCCATAGTTTCGGTTTCGGTGAAAATACGGGCGAACCTTCGGCTAAACAGAAACTAAATACTTGCTAACGCCTGAGTGTTACTCTGCTTATTATTATGGCCCATAAGTTATAAAGTCAGTTTATTCATTCCAAATTATAAAAATAAAATTATTTATAACAAATGCATCTAAATTTTGTTTGGAAAGGTTATCATAGTTGAGTGTTAATATTATACTTTGTGTGTCTTTTCAAAAACCATTACAGAAAAATGCCACAGATTTTTATTTATTCCGCGAAGTTGTTAGAGTTTTCAAACTTGGTAACATAGATAAATAAAACATAACTAATATTCAATTTGTCAAAAACAATATAATCCCGTAAAATAATTTTTCTTTACTATTTTATGGCCCAAATATGTTTAGTAAAAATAAATTTGTATGGCTTGTATGGCTAATAAAAATAAATTTGTGCATCTCGAAATGAGCCCTGTCGTGGCGCAGCGGCACGAAGTGTGACTGTAAAACCGACTGGTTGTGGGTTCGATTCCCACTCGAAAAGATGAAATATTTACTTAAATTTATATTTCCATTTCTTCGCTCTGGTGTCGAGGCTAAGCTCGGTGTTGAGTTCTGCCACTCAACACGCAATGCCTCCAGAATTCGGCAGAAAATGGGGAACGGAGTGTGTTAACACTAGGTTTCCTCTGCCTACCCTGCTGTGTGCGGGATACAGCGTGAAGCTAATGTGCTGAATCATAGAAAATTATCAGATTAGCCAAATTGGCAATTGACATTGGTTTGACACAAAAACTATTAGCTATTTCAGTAAAAAGAAGTACATAAAAGTACCAATACGCATTGAAAAAAAATTTCTTTTTATATATTATTTTTTATTCCTTACAAATAAATTTGTATGGCTTATATCTCGAAAATAATAAAACTATGGACCGTGCAATATAGGTTAAAAAAAGTTAGTAATGTACACCTCTATCGACAGTGATCAGTTAGTCTTTAATTATACTGTATATTAAAAAGTTTCGGTTTCAGTTTTGGTTTCGGCCGAACCTGAGATTGCTCTTAGCTGAAGGTTCAGTTTCGGTTTCAGTTTCGGCTAAAGACCTTGTTTCGGTTGGACACTAGTTATCGTAATTCACCATATGTTCCAGATGTTCAATTTCAATATGTCACTACTAAATGCACATCATGCTCAGTAACTTTTGTTACAGTTGCATTTCAATGTTTGTTATAATTTAGCTGGACCGTTATGGTTATTCTTCAGATGTCCCAGATCTTTAATTTCACTGCAAAATGCTTAACACGCTCAACAACTTTTGTTAAAGCGCCATTACATTATTTCTTATTGTTTAACTGGACCGCTGGTTATTCATCAGATGTTCCAGATCTTCAATTTCAATATGTCACTATAAAATGCTTATCACGCTCAACAACTATTGACAAAGCGGCATTTCAATAATTTTATTAGTTTAGCTGGGCCGTTATTGTTATTCATCAGACGTTCCAGATCTTCAATTATTATCTTACTGGAAGATGTTCATTACACTTAATAACTTTCGTTATGGACGCGTTTCACTATTTTTTAAAGTATAACTGGACTTTTACGGTTCTACATCAGGTATGGAAGTTTTCATAATTAAATATAGCCTAGATCCTGCCCAGACCTAATAACTACATAATAAAAAAAGTTTCATTCAAAATAGTCAAGTAGTTCAGAAGATACGCAAATACAAATAGACAAACAGACAGGCAAAAAAATTTAAAATATTAGATTTATGTTCTAGTAGTTGTTTTAAGCCTCCCTAAATTTTTTTTGCAAATATATTCAATGGTCAGAAATAAATATTTTACTGTCTTAATATAATATAGATATATATAAAAATACGAAACGAAATTTTCCTGTTTTCTGTTTACAAAAATAAAAATAAATAAATTAATAAATCAGCTTCACTTCATGTATTCCGCACACAGCAGGATAGGCAGAGGGAACCTAATGTTAAGACACTCCATTTCCCACTTTCTGCCGAATTCTGGAGGCATTGCGTGTTGAGTGGCAGAACTCAACGCCGCGCTTTGCCTCGTCACCATAGCGAAGAAATGGAAATATAAATTTAAGTAAATATTTCATATCCTCGAGTGGGAATCGAATCCACAACCAGTCGGTTTTACAATCACACTTTGTGCCGGATGTATTATATTTACAAAAATGGTGTGGCTAAATAATAATAATAGTAATCAGTGAAAAAGTGACTAACTAAATCCATTATTATTACAAAGAACACCAACTGTGAAAATGTTCCCTGGCGTCCGAGTAAACCAACGAGCTTGTGTGAAGTTTAGATACATAAAGGTACTTCCATATGATAGCACTAGCGGCTCGCCCACGGCTTCGCCCGCTTAAAATACATGATTACTGATTTAATAAGCACAATCGATTGACAACTATAATGACTTCTAATATGATTTTTTTTACGACATTATCGTCAAAGAATTTTTGATTGTTTTAAATAAAAAAATACGACCATTGTTGATATTTGATATTTATAAAATATACATAAAGCTAATTATGTATTACACGTATATATTTTTGTAACTTTATGTTCTTTTTACCTATATAATATACGTCTCATCATAATTCTAAAACTCTGTTAAATGTGCTGATGTCAGTGAATAATTTAATTTAGGTTGTAGGATTCATAATATTCTTTGTAAAATAACTGTATTAATTGCATATTAACTCCTGTACAGTTTTTAAATTAGTTACATATATTTTATGAACGAACCAACCAAAAAATCTTTGTATTTACTTGATATTTCTTTCAAGATCGTTCTTTATCTCTGTGTTGAATTAATTACGACTTCTTTCAAATGATGATAACTTTTTTTTTAATGAACCGATTTTGATGAACTAAACTTTAGTACTCAAGTTGAGTTAAAACAAAGCAATTGGTGAAATTTTCAAGTAAATCGGTTCAGTACTTTCAGAGAAAAATGCGGACAAAAATATATCAACAGACAGACAGACAGACAAGAAATTCAAAAAAAATCTTTTTGCTTTCTATTATTCTTTTTAAGTATCCCTCTATCCATTTCAGTCAAAATTACTAAATGTACAGACAAAATATTTTTACTGTCTTATTATATATAGAGATAACGGAACGTTTGACACCGTTTATTTTTTAAGAGGCGATTTTTCTTTTTAGTTTTTCTTGTTATAGGAGCTACAATTATTGCATGCTATTATAAAATCTGAATTTATTAGACAAGGTGCCCAGGGTAATAATCTATTTTAATTTACTACTACTACTACTTTTATTTTATTTTTTTAATTCGATAAATCATATATTATCTTAATAAAAATAAAATAATGGTAATATTTTCCATTTCAGGCCATCCAAATATAAAATTGTTTATAACTCAAGGAGGTCTACAATCGACAGACGAGGCTATAACAGCCGGTGTACCACTTGTTGCTATACCCATATTTGGTGATCAACATTTTAATGCAGAGCAGTATGTACGTCTTAATATTGGAAAGAAGCTAACCTTTGAAACTTTGACAGAAGAAACATTAACAAATGCTATACAAACTGTAATTGGCGATAATAGGTATACTTTAATTAAAATTCCTGTAATTTTTAATTATAACCTCAGTTTAATTATATTCTCAGGATAAACCGTTATTTAAAAATGTATAGGATTACAGAGAAGCAGGAATAGGACAACGTGATCGAGGCTCTGAATTAATTTTCTTTTCATGTGTTTCGTAGAACTATTTATCTGTTTAAGCTGTAATCAACAAATGCATAAACGCAGATTAAAATCAAATACTTTATATACAGTCTCAATATATTTGTACTTTATCGTATACAAAATAATGAATCGCACACAATATTTTATCTTGTTCAGTAAAACATACTTGTATTTGTTTTGGTGTAAATATTATAATAAAACTAATTTGTTATCATTATTTTTTTATTTGGTTGCAGTGAAAATAATATAAAATAAATTTATTTTGATAAAATAATGCTAATAATTATATGTTTTTCAGCTACCGTGAAAATATTGTAAAACTTCGTAACATAATGCATGACCAGCCTCAGTCGCCTTTAGAGCGCGCAGTGTGGTGGACAGAGTATATGCTACGACACGGTGGAACATTGCATCTCCGAACACCAGCTGCTGATATTCGATGGACCGAATACTATGAATTAAATTTAATATTAATTGTAATAAGCATAATTATAGTTGTCAAAATAACAGTTATGCTTACTTTATATAAATTTATATTAAAACTTAGAACCGGCAAATTGAAAGAAAAGAAAAACTAAAAAATTATAATATTATAGTATCAGTTTAACTTTAGTTATACTATTAAAAAAAATATTTTTTTATTAATTTTCCTATCGATATCCTATTTTTTTATTAAATTTCCTAAAATCAATCGAAAATGAATATACCGCCTTCCCTATTTCTCATCAAATAAATTGTAATTATAATGCAATTATGCCTATTATTTTTATACAAGTACAATTGTCACAATATGGGTATTAAATGAAAGAGATTGACCTGTAAAATACTATGTAAATAAATTGTATACTTGTAATATAATTTTAAATTGCCATCAGTACTACATTGAGTATGAAAGTTTCTTTAAAAAAGATTTTTCGCTCACGAATAACTTGTTTTGCCTTTTGTAAGCGACTGATCATTTTAATTTCAGAATTAATCAGACATCTAACCTACAAAACATTATTAAAATGCTGTTTTGTAGGATAGATGTGATATTATAATACTAGCGACTACTACCAGATCTGGAACGTTTGCGACAAGATGCTTATAGCATTGACTGGTCGATAGTTTCTATTGCACAAAAAGTAGACATACAAGTCTCGCTATTTATTTTATTTTCGTTATCACTGTTAATACAACTATTTGACACTCACACATCTGTTCGACCAGTTCGTATGAAATATGTCCCAGCTCCGTGGGTTAAGCCTGATATAAAAAAAAACTACAGTTAAAAAACATTTGGCTTAGTAAAAATTTGTAGCAAACCCAAGCGACATAAATAGAGAAAAGTATTTAAAAAGCCGTAATCTTTACAATAGAGTTTGTAGAGATAGATAACGACGCCATATTCATAAGTCAATTATTAAAGATTAAGACTCGGAAAACATGTGGGATTTTCTTTTAATTTCTCTCGTAGTGGGGAAGTCAAAACAAATTTTGCTAAATAAGCACTTTTCTGTTTGGGATACTATAAATAGTACAAATAAAGCAAATACGCACTTTCTATCTTCGACTGCTCCTGATTCCCTGTCCAATTTAATCAATTCTTTATTTTCTGAACTCTTTTTGATAAAGAGTCAGAGTAAAGTCTTTAATCTTCAAATATTTATTTTGTCAATTAAGTAACGTTAAGAGTTGTCAAATAAGTAACGTTAAGAGAAATATTATGGCCATTAAATCAAATTCTGTTGGATCTGATGTTCGTCGTAAGATGAAAATTCCTATCATTGACATCGTAGCTCCTATCTTAACGTTAATTTTAAACGCCTCTATCAGTCTTTCAATCTTTTAAGTTTCCTTCTCCTTGGAAAGACAGACATAGTTCATATACTGAAAAAAATTAATCCCTCTTCCTTCTCCAAATACCATTTAATTACAATACTTCTTTTCTTATTCAAAATTTTAGAACGCCATGCCCATCATCAATTGAGCATGTACTTAGTTAATCAAAATTTATTGAATCCATTCCAATTTGGTTTTCGTCACGGCTATATTATGACATCTGCCCTGGCAACAATAAAAGATGACATAGAAAAGGTATGGATGATGAAATGGTCACTGTGATAGTTTTGTTGGATTTCAGTAACGCCTTCAGTACAGTGGACTACGATATCCTCCTTGTCATTTTTATTTCTCTTAACGTATCTCCAAAGGAGACTGACTTCGAAGCGTGTTTGTGTGACCGCCGGCAGCGCATAAGTTTAGTAGATTTGCCTTCGGATTGGTCTACTATAAATGCTGGTGTTCCACATGGTGGCGTGTTGTCTCCATACCTATTTTCAGTTTTTATTAATATAATTTGCTATCATCTATATTCTCTCTACCATCTACATCAAACATTTCTATGAAATTTATCTTATTTAATCGGATTAATAAATGAAGACCTCGCCCGATTATCAGCATGGAGTAAATGTTATGGTAACTTCATATTGTTTGAGAACTGTTTGAAATCGATAATCATTACAAAAAAAAATATCTCTCATATATCTCTATTGAAGATGAAGAAAATAGAAGGCTATCACTAACGGTATCTATATTGCACTTGTAGTGAATATTATCTTTTATAAAATTAAATAAATAAACCGCTATACACTCGTGTAAAACAGGAGTTTCTCGCTAGTAATTAATAGAATGAATATATTGTACCTACTACAAACTATTTTTACTTAGAATGTTTAAAGTTGCTGTTCAATATATAAATATATTTTCTTTAGAGACACCCAACTCTCGCAATTACTACCATATAAATACATACAAATAACCGTAAAAATCCAAAAAATCTATAATAATGATAACAAAATCGGGGGATACAGTTTGGCCTTATAATTTCGAATCTATCCTCTACATACAAAATAAAATATTTAAATGACACAGAAAGAGAAAGGAGTGCCAAACACCATGGACTCTACATACCACTTTTGCCTCGTCCACTTTCATTAACTTTCATTCTTTACATCAATTTCGTATCATTTAACTCTACTAAACAAACTTCCCGGACCACCACTTCATTCGCTTGTTCTAATATCTTTACATTTACACTAATTGGACCATTCTTTCATCATTTCTTTTTAATTTCAAATTCTTTCATGTTTTACTCTCATTCAGGCTTAGAACTTTACAAGCGTATAAAAATTTCGACGCAGCTTGGCGAGAACGCATGGCTTAGTGGTCAGAGCGCCTGGTCGGTTTCCAGGAGGCGCGGGTTCGAGTCCCGCTGCGTTCAAATTTTTATACGTTTTCTAAATAAGTATTTTTCTTTCCTAAGTGTGGAATAACACTTTAAAAATGTTTAAAAAATATTTAGAACTTTACTTTAAAAGAGGACCTTTTAATTTTTCCGAGGATCTCTTTGATCTGGTACCTACTGTCAAATTTTCTAACCATAGAGTACGTCACAGACTTAAATATCATTCAGTAAGAACTTCTTTGCACGGGCCATACAACTTTGGAATGGCCTACCTGTGGCAGTGATTCCGTGTTGATACTAACTTAGACCTTTGCGGTAGAGACCTCAGAGGTAGTTCATCCATCGTGCCTCCATCTTAAAGGCCTGCAACGCGTCTGTAGTTCCTTTAGTGTTATACAGAGTCGTGGGCAGCGGAGCTCACTTATCACCAAGAGACTCGTCCGCTCATTTGTCTTGTCCTTTCCATAAATAGTGGTGGCAATTTACTCTCAGGTCTATTTTCACTCCCATGTTGCTTTGTTTCTTTTGAAGAGAGTGAGTCGCGCGGGTACAATTTCCGTGTGTGGGGATTTGCACCGCGCCTCTCACTTTCTTCACTCTGGCCTAATGCCGAATGTGGTCCCCACAACGACCACCATTATCAAGGTGTGACTTGATACTTGTAGTGGGTTGGGACCTCTCACTGTCCAGTGTGGTGGTGACCATGCTGAACAGCGAGATGAAAGCTGGTCTGCAATTTTCTCCTTCTGCAAATCAGAAATCGCAGTGATAGAGACCGCGGAGCGGGTGCGTGACGAATGCAAACTTGCTCCACCGCCGTAGGACAGGGGGTAAAAGAAGGCAAGTGCATCTTCAATTCCCCGTACAGGAGCTATTGTGGAGAGGTCATAGTGATCCTTTAAGTTTGTTGCAGTCTTTTACCAATAAATACCCTTTAATAAAAAAAAATGAATCAAAAATGCCTCAGGGTGATTTACTTATGAGATGAAAAGTGACAAGGACTTTGTTCTTCGAATTACATTAAATCTTTTATCTTCTCAATCTTTGTTACATATATTGATTACATAATCAAGATATGTGCCGGCATGTCCAGCTAAGTTAAAAAGCTGGAAACGCGCAATGAGTATTTTACACGAACCACTTCAAGTTACTATTGAGCCCTCCATAACTCGTAAATCAATTAGTCGACATGCATATTTTTTTTTATTATACATTTGTTAAAATTCGCTAGTTTGTAATGTATATATAATAAGCGGAACTCAACACTGCGCTTTCCCTCGACACCAGATCGAAGATATGAAAATTTAAAATAATTCATTTCTTCAAATAAGAATCGAACCCACAACCTATCGTGTTTAAAGTAAAACTTTGTGACCCTTCGTCATGACTGGCATCAAATAAATTATTATATCATATCTTTTATATTATAGAGATGTACATATATGTATAAAGTTTTGCGTATATTAAGCTTAATATATTAAGAGGTGATGCCGTCGTGGCTCAGGGGCATAAGGCTGTGACTGAAACGCAACGGTTTTGGGTTCGACCCCCACTCGAGGGAATGGATTAATTCTTAATATTTTCATTATTATTTCAAGGCAAAAGCCCGGCGTTGAGTTCCGCCAGCCAACACGCAATACCTTGAAAAACTCGGCGGAAAGTGGGGAACGGAGTATCTTATCTATCACTATGTTCCCTCTGCCTAACCTGCTGTGAGCGGGATACAGCGTGAAGCTGATTTTTAACTTTTTTATTAAGAGGTTAATCCCTAAGAATTTATTCATATTGTACAATCTAATCTGTATCTTATTTCCTTTCCGTTTCAAAATTATTTATTTTCGATATTCAAATATAATCGTATAGGTTATTCAATTTTTATTGTGTCACTATATTTTTAAGCTATAATATAATGGTACGAATAGATTACGGCACTATACACGGTACACTCAGTGTATTGACACTCATGTTCCTACACAGAGTGTCTGTGTAGGAACATGAGTGTTTCTAATTGTATAACACATTGTGAAACGATATTTTTTACATTTTTAGTGTTATTCACTACTATTTCTACTTAGGAAAGAAACAAACTTTTTTAGAAACGTATAAAAAATTTTACGCAGCGGAACATATAATAGCATAACCATACGTTCTCATCAAGCTGTGTCGAAATTCTTACACCTAAGTATGGAATAACACGTAAAAAATCTTTAATAAATAGCAAGCATTCTCTTTTGCCAAATGATAATTCTAAGTAATTAAATTTTTGTAGCAGAAATTTGATAGATGCTAACAACATACATACATAAGTTGTAAAAAGTGTATAAGAATATCAACGGCATAAGATAATTTTGAAGAAATTATTTATACATAATAATTACAAATTTAATATTTTAATTTCAAAGATAAGATTAATCAAGAACTGGAAGATCAGTTAAAGCATAATTCATGTAAACACTTGTAGCGCCATTACAACGCATTATTATTATCACAAATATTGTTATTGTGTTATCATATACCCACTTCACTGTTTTCTTATAAAGGACTCCGGAACTACAGAAAGTAGTTTTAAAATTACCTGTGTTATAATGTCGACAATATTATTATTTATTTGCCTCTTAATTTTTGCTTACGGTAATCTAGCAGCAAAGATACTTGGAGTGTTTCCAATTCCATCGATAAGTCATCAAGTAGTGTTTCGTCCTGTTATGATAGAATTGGCTAAACGAGGCCACGAAGTAACTGTGATTACCCCTGACCCAGCATTCCCTGAAGGAAAAACGCCGCCAAATTTTACAGAAATAGACGTTCATGATATATCTTATGCACTATGGTATAAGTTTATTGAAGAAAATGGAAATGTAAGCGACCAAATAAAATTAATGACTCTTGTACCTGACTTGCTTTTAAATGTATTCGAAGAGCAACTTAAATCTGCTAAAGTACAAAAGTTGCTAAAGGATAAAAATAGAAAATTTGATCTAATATTTGTTGAATCAGCATTAAAGACAGCGTTGTTATTTTCTTATTTATATAAAGTACCTGCTATTTCATTTAGCTCCTTAAGTGGCATTTTTGGAGATTTTGAGATGGTGGGCGCACCCATACATCCACTTATTTACTCTAATCCATTAAACCAAAGGATTTTCAACTTAACAATTTGGGAAAAAATATCAAATTTACACCTCTATTTTAAATCCTATCAAATTTTATTAAATAAGGAGCCTAAACAAAAGGAAAAATTGAAGAAATATTTTGGATCTAATATACCAGATCTTTCTGAATTAGAAAAAAATGTTCACATGTTATTTTTAAATGTGCATCCTATATGGGACAATAATCGACCAATACCACCAAATGTCATATATTTAGGTGGGTTACACCAAAAGAAGCAAAATCCTTTACCACAGGTAAGGGATACATTATAATTTAAGTATGTTCAGATACTTCGTTCTCCATTTTCCGCCGAATTCTGGACTTATTGCGTGTTGAGTGGCGGAACTCAACGCCGCGCTTTGCCTCAACACCAGAGCGAAGAAATCAAAATATAAACACACTCGTTCCCTTGCGCCACGACTGACTTCGTATTATTTATTACCATAAAAGTGATAGATAATAGCAAAACCAAAAACCAAAAGTCTAAATATTTTCATTTATGCAATATTTGAAAAAGCGCAAGAAATATTTTGCAAATGTCACAAAATTACAGAATGCGAATAAAACGAATAGAGACGAGTATAAAGTTCAGTCATTTAATGATTGTGAAATTATTAAGTAAATTTTTCGATTTGCAAAAAATACACCTGTCATTAGAAAATATCATTAAACAACAAGAAGCAAAACAAATTACACGTTTTATTGAATTGTAAACTATTAAAAATCAGCTTCACGCTGTATCCCGCACGCAGCAGGGTAGGCAGAGGGAACCTAGTGTTAAGACACTCTGTTCCCCACTTTCCGCCGAATTCTGGAGGCTTTGTGTGCTGAGTGGCGCAACTCAACGCCGCGCTTTGCTTCGACACCAGAGCGAAGAAATGAAAATATAAATGTAAATAAATATTTCACTTTCTCGAGTGGAGATCGAACCCACAACCAGTCGATTTTACAGTCACACTTTGTGCCTCTGCGCCACGACCGGCCTCAAACTATTAACACAATTTAATATTTTATAATATAAGTTATTTAAATAATTTCAGGAACTAAAAAACTATCTTGATTCCTCTAAATATGGAGTTATATACGTAAGTTTTGGCACGAACGTCAGACCATCTTTATTTCCACCTGAAAAATTGCAGATAATTATTAATGTATTCGCCAAATTGAAATATGATATCATTTTTAAATGGGAAAAAGATGAACTTCCGGGGCGTAGTCCTAATGTGAATATATCAAAATGGCTTCCACAGTCAGATTTATTGCGTAAGTAAAAATTAATTTTGCTCGTTGCAGTAGTTTTTTTTTCAAATACTTAATATATTTATCTATTTTATTTTTTTATCAGCTATATCCCGCATACAGCAGGGTAGGTAGATGGAACCTAGTGTTAAGACACTCCATCCCCCACTTTCTGCCGAATTCTGGAGGCATTGCGTGTTGAGTGGCAGAACTCAACGCCGCGCTATGCCTCGACACCAGAGCGAAGTAATGGAAATATAAAGTTAAATAAATATTTCATCTCCTCGAGTGGGGATCGAACCCACAACCAGTCGGTTTTGCAGTCACACCTCGTGCCACTGCGCCACGNTATATATATATATATATATATATATATATATATATATATATATATATATATGTACCTGGTGTATTTGACCGAAGAGTGACAAAATTTTTTAAGTCTAAATATAATAGAAAAATGAAAAGGAAGTGATGAACTGATGAAAGTAAGAATACTGACTTTTGTTTTAGGTCATCCAAATGTAAAGCTGTTTATAACTCAAGGGGGTCTACAATCAACTGATGAGGCTTTAACAGCTGGTGTACCACTTGTCGCTATACCCATGCTTGGTGATCAATGGTTTAATGCTGAGCAATATGAACACCTTAAAATTGGAAAGAAACTTCTCATGGAAACTCTTACAGAGGAAATATTGACAAATGCTATTCATACTGTTATTGGAGACAATAGGTAGGTATAGATTTTTCTAATTATAGTTTTACCTCTACAATTTTTTTTGGTGATTTGTTTAAAGATCTTTCCCTAGTCGATATATTATATACATATTTTAGTATCTTACTTTAAAAAGATAGACAATCTGATTGGACATTTTAATCTATTTAAACATTTTACTACCTAAGTATTCTTTCTAGTGTATTCAAACATTACGTGTTTGCTTTCAGTTATCGTGAACATATTGTTAAACTCCGTAAAATAATGAATGACCAGCCGCAGTCACCACTAGAGCGCGCAGTGTGGTGGACAGAGTATGTTTTGCGACATGGCGGAGCTTTGCATCTTCGAACTCCAGCTGCTGATATGACCTGGGCCGAATACTATGAACTAAATTTAATATTTATTGTTTTAAATATAATAGTCATCGTCAAAATAATAATAATGTTTACGTTGTACTATTTGATATCAAAATTTAGATCCAGCCAAATAAAAGTAAAGAAAAATTAGGAATTCAAGAATAATTAATGTGTGTTTTGAAAATAAATATTTTGTCTTATGAAATATTATTCTATTTTTTTTTGTAACTTGTAATTTTAATTTGATAGCCATCTATATCAATATTTATTACTAGTACTACTAATTCTAAAGTAAAACATGTTTTGAAAACTGCCTGAAAAAAAGTAGGAGTACCGAAGGAATGGTACTGCTATTTTTTTCAGTGAGTTTATGCATGAAAAATAATCCTTATTTATCACGAGGAGGAAACCAACCAGAGCAGCAAGAGACCACGCGTCCATCTAATTGATTACTAAATACTTAAAAGAAAAATCAAAAAATCCGATTGCGTTTGTTTTTGTTATAGGTAGTACTCCATTAGTATGTTAAAAAATATTGAACCAATACTTCTGCTATAAGCGACCTTTAAGGTCAACGTCATCATCACAATAACAGGCAAAAATATTACAATTGTGTTAGTTGCGGTCAAGCTATATGTCCTCGGCGCTCTAACCTATTTTACAATGACTGCCATTAATTTTATAACATTTATTTTTTTAAGCAATATAAGGTATATTTTTTTTCTTAAGTATATATTATAATAAAATAAATAATCATATCCTCAAAACATATATGTATGTATATTCTTATTTAATTTTTAATGTCCCTTAAGGACATTAAAACTAAAATTACTAAAAACCTTACAGTTAACTCAAACAAAAAATAGCGGTCCATGAGATTTCATGTCCACGAATATATTACAATAATTTTGATATCCACAGATAAAGGTTACTAATGCATGATTCTCGAACATTTGCCGGTATATTAATTTAAATAAAATAATTAATCCATTTCATTTCTTTCATATATTAATTAGTACCTAAATTCATTCTTGGTTATACGTACACTAGTGTTCCATTCGCGGCTTCGTCTCCGTGGACTATATGGAACTCTACTACGTTATTTTCCGTTTTGGGAAGCTATGCACACATTTTTTTTTAACGTAATAAGCATAATATTAAATTCAGACACACCTCCTTTTGGAATCAGTCTAATTCTCATTAAGATTCGTTGCCAGCCGTTGCATGATTTTAAAGGCCACCGTGGCGCAGTTTGTGAGCATCTGATTGGCAGAAAAAATAAAATGAGGCTGTCGACGCAGTGGGACAGCTACTGACTATGATGGTTGTGGGTTCTATCCCTACTCTGGGGAATAGTCATATTTAAATTATTTTCATTTTTTCTTTCTGTTAAATAAAGCGTAGCGTTGAATTCCGGCACTCAACTCGCAAGCACCACTCAACTCATAAATTGAGCTGATAAAAATAAATAAAGCATGATGTTGTGTCTTAGGTACACTAAGTTCCCTCTGCTTATTCTGCTATGCGGGAACAAACATGAAGGTGGATTTAATAATATGGTGTATCCACTTATAAAAGTAGTATAATAGGTAGTCAATTTAGATATTGCAATATACTTTAAGAAAGACATTGCATTAATGAATGTTATTTGTTTTCAGACAACTGGCATATAGCGGGACCATTTAATTTAATATTTTAAATATTTCGTGTATCATAAACAGTAAATGCATTTTAAGACAATATAATATTACTGTTACCTAATTTTGATTTGTTGCATTTCTAAGTCTAAAATCTATTATAAATTCATATATATTTTATAAAAATATGTTTCTATATATTATAAAAGTACCATAAGTTACGTTGCGTAAAGCTATCTGTTTATCTACAATAAACACAGATGGTTTTACATTTCAATAAAAAGATTTAAAAAACCATTGACTATCTAACAATATTTGTAATTGAAATTAATATTTTTCTTCAAGTCCAATAGCGAGGATGTCACAGTGAGAATAAAGAAGAACGTAGTGAGGTGATTTGGACAGATTAAAAAAAGTGCTGCTTTTCAATATGCGACTGATGTGGCTTAATTTTCACATTTATACTGGCGCGGTATCATTTCACATTTTTCAATTATGATGAGAAGAGAATGTCTTTGAATATTAAATTTTGAATATTCTTTAGAAGCAAGATTTTATATTTTCTTTTTAATATTATCATAAATATATATNATTTATATATATATATAAATTAAATTCTAAAATAACGGGGACAACATATTATATAATAAATAAAACCATTTTATTGAGATGGTAGTCTAGTATACTTTACTTCTTCTATGCACTCGTGGGCTCCCTGCGACCACCTGTCACACACTATCTGAGGCATAAGCTCATTACGATAAGGTACTAAAAGCCGCGGTGTTTAAATTTGAAAATCAGTGGTAATAAAATGAATTTTATATTTCGCAGTATCTATGGGAAAACCACGTCAGTCTCAGAGGGTTAAAAACAGTTGAAAGAAAAATTTGATAGATAGATAGATTAGGAATAAAATGTTTTATACCTATTACGCGCTGTACGAAACTAAGCATTAACGCACTGTTATAAGGTTGGTTTTTATTGAAATGATCTTATGTCATAAGTCTGTGTGTAATAATATTTTAAATTTCTGTTTATATTGACTGGTGTCATATTTTTAAGCCGTATTTGTATGCAATCCTTTATCTAGTGTATAATTGATCGAAGATAATCGCTCATATCTTTTGATTACGCTATATTACGAGCTTAATTCCTGGGCTCCATGAAACGATTTACCTGAATATCTGAAATAATTTCACCTAGATACCTCAACGCGATCTCAAGTAAAATGGTCTTGACAGACGTACAACAAAGTGATCTTATGAGGGTTCCGTTTTTTTCTTTTTGAGGTACAGAACCCTAAAAGTGGATTAAATTTTTAGTTTGCTTACTGATACCAAAAATTAAAAACTAAATTAAATTCAATCAACTTCATGCTGTATCCCACATACAGCAGGGTAGGCAGAGGCAACCTAGTGTTAAGACACTCAGTTCCCCACTTTCCGCCGAATTTTTCGAGGAATTGCGTGTTTAGTGTCGGAACTCAACGCCGGGCTTTTGCCTTGGTACTATAGCGAAAAAATGAACATTTTAATAAATAATAATTCATTCCTTCGAGCGGGGATCAGACCCACAACCGTCGTTTTACAGTCACATGCTTGTGGCAATGCCCTACAACGGCCTCATAAGTAATGTATTTAAAGAAAAATATTTAACTATATTATGGTATTGAGGTAGACGCTAAGTACGCGTGCACAGCAAGTGCAGTTTTTCTCGTGTAAACTCTGTTCCCGATCCTAAATCTTGAAATCTTGGTGTTTTTATCATCATACAATCTCGAGTTTTTTCTATCATCATACAAATTGAAAGCTAAAGATTCAACTAATTTAGTAAAACAGTTGTATAAAATAACTATTATAGCAATTAACAAATTTGTCCAACTAAAAACTTAAAACTGATGTAACTTCTTTATTTATGAACCGATTGTAATAAAAAAAATTAATAGTGCTGCATTTAAATCGATTAAGCTGATTCTGAGATTAGAGATAACAGACAAAAAAATTATAAATCATTGTTTTGAGTTCTACTACATTAATAAAAGTCCCCAATAACATTTTTTCTTAACTTCTTACCCCTCATTCGCACGGGAAACAAAAAAAAGGCGTAAAAACCCGGCGAAAGAGATTTTATATCGCGTACAATTTGCCTGTTCATACGAGCGATTTTAAATCACTTTTTATCCGTCTTTCACGCCAGTAAGACGTGGAAATGGTTAAAGCAAAAGTACTAGCAGTATCGATTTTTTAAATAAATAAATTTATTTCACGCTCTATCTCATACACAGCAGGGTAGGCAAAGGGAACCTAGTGTTAAGACACTCCGTTCCTCACTTTCCGCCGAATTCTGGAGGCATTGCGTGCTGAGTGGTGGAACTTAACGCCGTTCTTTGCTTCGACACTAGAGGGAAGAAATGACAATATAAATGTAAATAAATATTTCATTTCCCCGAGTGGGGATTGGACCAGTAACCGTCGCGTTACGGTCACATCCTTGTGCCGCTGCGCCACGACGGCCTCAATAATATATACAATTTTAAAAAACAAGAAAAAAAATAATTCATAGTTCATTTGTTAGTAACTTTTAAATTTTTGTATCGTTCAACTTTGTGATGTCAGTATTTTATTAATAAATAAATTAATTAATCAGCTTCACGCTGCATCTCGCACACAGCAGGATAGGTAGATGGAACCTGGGCAGGCAGATGGTAAGACACTCTGTTCCCCACTTTCTGCCAAATTTTGGAGGCTTTGCATGTTGAGTGGCGGAACTCAACGCCGTGCTTTACCTCGACACCAGAGCGAAGGAATGGAAATATAAACTTATATAAATATTTCACTTCCTCGAATGGGGATCAAACCCACAACCGCCGCGTTATAGTCACATCTTTGTGCCCGTATAGTATTTTATTGATAATAATTAATAATAATCTTTATTATTTGTAAATTTAATGTAATTACAATTTTATTTTAGAAATAAAGATTTTATATTATAATTATAATATTATAAATGCCTTAAATTATTTTCTTACGTTTAAAAAATAGTGCCGAAATGACCGAGGACCGATTTTTTTTGTAAATTATATTTTTAAAAATTAAAAATTATATTTAGACAATAATTAGGTATTGAAAAAAAAATATATAAAAAAAAGAAAAATAACCCTCGACGCGAACCAAGGTCTTCTGCTCGTGAGAACTCCCGACTCCCCAGTTGAACTATTATAAGTACAGTACAAATTGTGAAATTTACCTTTGTATTCTAATGATATTTTGTAGCCGTTTTACATTTTTTAAAAACATTGATAATACGTCAAATAACATCGTTTTCTAAAAATGAAACCTTACTAGATCGATTTATCGCTCTCTAAAAATCTAATTATTGGAGCCGTTTCCGAGATTCATATTAGAGTTGCTTGCCTTCGCGGAGAATTACAGAAGTTTCTCGTAAAAATATTTTTAGTTTTAGTTAAAGTTTCTGTTTTATTATCATAGTTAATCTTTATTATACCTACATAGTGGTACCTGCTACCAAGAATGACATAAAAGTGGTCCTTGATCAAGAAAAGGTTGGGAAACCCTGATATAATGAGCAATTCGGGATTTATCTGCGACGACATCGTAGCCACGTTCCGTTGCCATAAATACGCGTACGACCACTTTGAATGCTCGCGGCGTACTGACCGTAATGCAAGCGACTTTTTGTCTCTCGTCAGAACAGCAGTAGGGAGTTCCATATGTTCTATATCAGTCGCCGGGCTTGAAATGGAGCAGCGCGCGATAAAATTTAGCCGCGATTTAAAATCTCTTCCGTGTGAACGTATCCACGTGAATGCATTTGTTCTATTGAAACTACTTTTTGTCGTACTACAAAAAGTCCGACTGAAATAGAGCGTATGGCCCGGCGACTGAAATAGAGCGTATGGAATTCCCTACTGCTGTTCTGCTGCGAGCATTCAAAGTGGTCGTACGCGTATTTATGGCAACAGAACGTGGCTACGATGTCGTCGTAGATAAATCCCGAATTGCTCATTATATCAGGGTTTCCCAACCTTTTCTTGATCAAGGACCACTTTTATGTCATTCTTGGTAGCAGGTACCACTATGTAGGTATAATAAAGATTAACTATGATAATAAAACAGAAATTTAACTAAAACTAAAAATATTTTTACGAGAAACTTCTGTAATTCTCCGCGAAGGCAAGCAACTCTAATATGAATCTCGGAAACAGCTCCAATAATTAGATTTTTAGAGAGCGATAAATCGATCTAGTAAGGTTTAATTTTTAGAAAACGAGGTTATTTGACGTATTATCAATGTTTTTAAAAAATGTAAAACGGCTACAAAATATCATTAGAATACAAAGGTAAATTTCACAATGTGTACTGTAGTTATAATAGCTCAACTGGGGAATCGGGAGTTCTCACAAGCAGAAGACCTTGGTTCCTGTTGAGGGTTATTTTTCTTTTTTTTTATATTTTTCCCCCTTTTTTCTTTTTTTTTCAATATATAATTATTATGTAAATATAATTTTTAATTTTTAAAAATATATAATAACTTACAAAAAAAATCGGTCCTCGGTCATTCCGGCTCTATTTTTTAAACATATGAAAATAATTTAAGACATAATAATTATAATATAAAATCTTTATTTCTAAAATAAAATTGTAATTACATTAAATTTACAATTAATATAGATTATTATTAATTATTATCGATAAAATACTATACGGGCACAAAAATGTGACTGTAACGCGGCGGTTGTAGGTTCGATCCCCACTCGAGGAAATGAAATAATTATTTAAGTTTATATTTCTATTCCTTCACTCTGCTGTCGAGGCAAAGAGCGGCGTTAAGTTCCGCCACTCAGCACGCAAAGCCTTCAGAATTCGGCGGAAAGTGAGGAACGGAGTGTCTTAACACTAGGTTCCCTCTGCCTACCCTGCTGTGTATGAGATAGAGCGTGAAGCAAATTTATTTATTTAAAAAATCGATACTGCTAGTACTTTTGCTCTAACCATTTCCACGTCTTACTGGCGTGAAAGACGGATAAAAAGTGATTTAAAATCGCTCGTATGAACAGGCAAATTGTACGCGATATAAAATCTCTTTCGCCGGGTTTTTACGCCTTTTTTTTGTTTCTCGTGCGAATGAGGGGTTACAGATATTTTAATGACACGTTATTACATGTCATATAATACATAATAAAAATTATTACCAAAATTAATAAAAGTACATATTTTAATAAAAAAAACGACAAACAATAATAAGATTACCGTGCCGCATGACAGCCTCTGATAAAAAATACGATGGTTGTGGTTTCCATCTCTTGATATGGACACCGACTTAGAAATACAAAATTGATATACATGAACTTAAAACCAGCCAGCTTACAGTCAGTCGCTGTGCCACTGCTCCACGAAGGCCGTAAAATATTTTTTCTAAACAGAAAAATCTTGGTTATGATTTCTGGTTTCTAATCTTAACTTTTAATACTTAGTTTCATTTATAATTAAAAAAAAAGTATATTATTAAGATTTACGAATCGAAGCCACAACCGTCACGTTTATATTCACATCCTTATACCACTGCGCTACGATGGCCTCTAAATTAAATAAATTTTTTAAAATAATATTTTATTTTAACATATTTTTTTTAGTTTTCGATTAGCTCGTTTTTGAATGGACCCGTTATATTTATGTTGCCTAAAATAGATTGTCACCAGTGATAAGGCTCGTTTTTTATTATAGGTCTTTAATTCGATTCAATTTGCAGAAAAATATATTTATAGTTTTTGCGTATTAACCTTGATTTTTTTTTGTGGTAAGTTAACGTGTAGCAACAAGGAAGTGTTACGTCATCACTAAAAATCTAATAAAATATTAAAAATATTTAATAATATTTGTGTATCTCACATTCGCTCGAGATAAAAAATAATTTATTACTCACTCTTTTCGGAGCTTTCAGATATATAATAGTTAAGACATAACCAAAAAACCAACAAATTTCGAATAAATTTGTAATTCGAACTCACAACCACAGAGTGTGGTTATTTTACTTAACAGTTGCGCCACGACGGTGTCGTTGATTACATAAATTCATATGAGTAAGAAACTGGTCTTGCTCTGTTCTTTTAAGTTGTTATATATTAGAAGTAGATTTGAAATAATGTACTGTCTTTCCAATCTTCATTTTAGTAATGACTGCGGTACGGTCAACATATAGTTCTTATGTTATTTAAAGTGTAATTTTATTTGTGTATTAAATTTTATATTTTAGTAAAAATATTTAAAAAAATCGCTATGTACAAAATAATATTTTTAATTTTATACGTTATTGGTATTAGTGCATCGAAAAATATACTAGCTGTATTCCCGACACCGTCAATAAGTCATCAGGTAGTGTTTCGTCCTCTTATGCTGGAATTAGCTAGACGTGGGCATAAAGTGACTGTAATAACACCAAATCCAATATTTCCTAAAGGAGGAGCTCCTGAAAATTTTACTGAAATAGATGTTCATAATATTTCTTACAATATATGGACTGAGTTTGTAGAAGCTAGTAAAGGTAAAGCAGATGGTCTCGCTGAACAAATGAAATTAGCTTACGATCTATTAAGAGTAATTTTTGAGGCTCAAGTAAATTCACCAGAAGTTCAGAAACTTATATCTGATAAAGAGAAGAAATTTGATTTAGTATTTTCTGAACATTGTGTAAGATTAGCATTGAGCTTTTCTTATTTATATGACGCCCCTGTGATAGAATTTAGTTCATTGGGTGGATTAATTGGTGGTTACGAGTCGATGGGCGCCGCTTCACATCCGTTGATCTATCCTACGGCATATCAACAAAAAATTTATGAAGCAACAACGTTGGAAAAAATCTCTGAAATAAGTCTTTATTACTCATTTTATAAATTTTATGGTGAATTAGAAATTTTGGAAAATATGTCATTGAAAAAGCTTTTTGGTCCAAAAACGCCAACTTTGGCAGAATTAAAAGAAAGAGTCGACATGCTTTTTGTTAACCTTCGCCCTATTTGGGATCTCAATCGCCCTGTACCACCTAATGTTTTATATTTGGGAGGATTACACCAAAATCCATCAAAAGAAATACCTGAGGTAAATTTGTATATTTGTATTATTGAAATCTTTTGTATCACATATATATTTTTGAAATCTAAAGAGTTCAAAAATGTTCAACTAATCATTGACCAATTGTACATACATTTCTGTTTTTGACATACTACTGATATATTTCTAATTTGTTTTCTAGTTAATAAACCTGTATAAGCTACTTTTATGATAAAATTTCTTCTTTTTTTGCTGTCAATAAGCAATAATACTTTAAAGAGCTACGCTAGTAATACTGATGTATATGTTTATATCCACTTTGCACAATTACTGCGTACTATAAGATTTTATTTATATGATTCGGTCGATTCTGTTCTATGTTATATACTTTTTCATTGTTTCAGGATCTAGCATCATACCTAGATTCATCTAAGAATGGGGTCATCTATATAAGTTTCGGTACAAATGTAAAACCATCTTTACTACCAGCTGAAAAATTGAAGATATTTAAAAAAGTATTTTCCGAATTACCGTACGATGTTTTATGGAAATGGGATAGCGACAAACTTTCGGATTGTCCTAAAAATGTTAAATTTGCTAAATGGTTGCCACAGTCAGATTTACTCAGTAAGTGTTTTAAGAGTAGGTAAAATTGTACAAGACCAATTATGTTATATATTTAATAATAATGATATATTTATCATAATTATATATTTATTATAATTAAATATTTAAATGTGATAGTTGTGAATTCGATTCCCACTGAGGGACGAAATATTTCCGTTTCGAGGCAAAATAAACTTACAGAGTTCTGCCATTTAAGCCGATGGTAAACGGAGAACGAAGTGTCTTACTCATCACTTAAATTCTCTTAGCATACTTTTTCTGCTTGCTATATGCAGAAGCGTAAAAAGTATGTAAATCATTAAGTTACTCATATTTTGTACATCTAAATAGATAAAAAAATTAGGTTACATTTTGGCTAAGCAAAATCGTATTTTTCATGTCTAATTTTCGTAAATATTATTTATTTTTTTAATTATATTTGTTACTCACGACTCGCACACGATTTCCTCCGCTTACACTATACGACTATTTATTTAATAAACTGACGTTCGTGTTCTCAACGGCGCGACTATAAACGCGATGATTTTAGGTTCGAATCCAACTCAGGGGAATAACATTTTTAATATTTCGATTCTTTCGCTCTGGTGAGGAAGCAATGTGCAGTGTTGAGTTCCACTACTCAACACGCAGTGCCGCCTGAATTCGACAAGAACTAGGCAACGAAAGTGTCTTAGTGGAGTTAATTAGAACGGAGTATCTTAACAAAAAAAAATATTTAACATCCAATTATATAATTTAGTTTTAATCTACGTAATTTAACTATAGATATAATTTTTATATTTTTGCACTGAATACTAGGATAATAACTGTTCATTATTTGCTTTAAGTATACTATTACTATGCCAAACTCCATTTATTATTTATTTCATGTAACTTAACTTTATCGGTTTTTTAATGCAATTATTTTGAACATCGAGACTCTAAGCTAGTACTACAACAAAAATTCATTCATTTCTGTCCAGTAGTTTTTATATAGTTTATGAACAAACTTCAAGACAAACAGACAGACAGACAAAAATTTACCGCTTTTCAAAGTAATAGTAGTTTCAAAGCCACTCCATAGCCCCCTTATCGCTCGCCCACCGAAGGTTCCATACAAAATAGGAGGTCTCGAGCTTTTCCTGAAATTTAAGCTTAGCTTTACCTTTTTCATCTGATAACTCAGTTGCCTTTTTCATCTGATAACTCAGTTGAGCTAGCGGCTTTAATACCAAATTTTGCCCCCTTTTAAGAACCAAGTGCCACCTTTGAGAACGCCCAAAACTGATGAGTTCCGATTCTAGCGATATGCTAGAACGCGACGAGTTGCGGATATTTTGCAACTGCCGCATTTAATGGGCACGACACTCCGTGCCAGGTAGTGATCTGAAGATCCCAACGGGCATCAACAATGACCTGGTACTGTTTCGGATTTCAACAGAAGTTCAATAAGGAGGGATTGTGGTTGTCGACGTCCGGGAATCGCGTAGCCGACTCAACCAATTGGGATAAACCATTCACCGAAGCAAGGTCGAATGCAAACCTCCCTGCGTGGTCGGTTGTGCGTGATCCAAGCCAACTAGCATTGTGCGCATTAAAATCGCCAAGTATCACGATCATTCGAATCAACAAGGAGCCATGTAGTTGACAGTCCCAACCTTTAGCAAGACGGCGGAAATTAGAGTCTTCCCTCATGAACACAGCGACCACGAATTTATGAGCCATAAAATTATATTCTATTTTGTAGCCGGGGTATTGAAGATAGGCTGTGTCGCTAGGTCAGGCAATCGGAACCTCCATCGGAAACAACAAGGCCGGCCGTGCCTACTCATAATGGTGGTGGTGTGGGCATGTAAGTTGGAATGAAGACCCCTGTTATGTTACAAAAGTTCACGCTAAGCGTGGTACGGGTTGCCGTCGAGCGTACGCCTCATTTGCCTTGTCTGTAGCGCGGTTTTGTGCACTCACCAGAATTCGAATGGTGGCCTGACTTAGGGAGGGATTCTTCAACACCCGAGGTGCCCATACCCCCTGGGATAGTATATTTCTTAATGCCGCTATCATACTACCATATTCCAGGGAGGGGTGAGAGTTTGGCGCCGAAGCCCGGCATTACCTAATGCGAAACACAGTGGCATAAAGCCACTACTTAACGTCGGTTTTAATCCCGTCCGAGTCTCCCCATGTGTGTGACCATTGCAGGCAACGTGACTCTTCCACACATACTTTAATCGCCTTTTATAACACCATTTATAACACCACTCTGACCAGAGTGATCCTGTTCTAAGTAGGGAAAACGCGGCAAAGAAGACATTTTTCTTTTAAATATTTATTTTTGCGAGCAAAATAAAACAAATACTCAAACTGAAAACTTAAATTACTATTTATTAATCAGTTTAACGCTGTATCCCGCACACAGCAGGGTAGGCGGAGGGAACCTAGTGTTAAGACATTCCGTTCCCCACTTTCCACCGAATTCTGAAGGCATTGCCTTTTGAGTGGCGTAACTCAATGCCGCGCTTTGCCTCGACACCAGAGCGAAAATAAATATTTTATTTCCTCGAGTGGGGTCGAACCCATAACCAGTCGATTTTACAGTCACAATTTGTGCCCCTGCGCCATGACTGGTCTCAATATCAAATTAAAATAAATAATATTTATTCATAAATACACTTAAATAAATATTCGTATAGTTCAAGCGAGTAAAGCCGCGCGAGGGCCGCTAGTATATACATATGTTTATGTATATAAATAAATTTATGATAACTGGCAAGTATAGGAAGAAATGTTATACCAGTTAGGGCATATATAGTGTACTGTACTGTATGTACATACTTAACAAACAAACGAGTACATTGGTTCTCAACCATAAAATACTTATGACACATTGTTTAAGTTAACTTTGCTTTTTATTTTTATAACAGTATTGTTTGTTCAGTTGGTTTAAAACCAACTATAGAAAACATCTATATTCTTATGATTATATATTTATTATAATCTAAGTGGACTAAGTGTAACGGTAACTTTGTGATGTTATTAGGGAATTACATGTAGTTTTGCACTAAAAACATATGCAGTAGTTAGAATTTATTTATTTCTATTAATAAAAATACTTATATTTTAATATTTAATAACTTATATTGCATATAGTAAAAAGAGGCAATAATAAAAATAATCTATTAGTGAAATTTGATTAAATTCTTATAACTACTTTTTATGGACTGGATAAGAAAAACAACAAAGATATCCCAATTTCATAAACTAATTTATTATGTTTCAATCAATAATTTAATAAATACATCATTATTTATAATATCTTATTCTTAGTAAAACAATATAATATAATATAAATAATAAATAAAAGCACAATAAACAATCAGTAAATAATATTTTAAAAAAAGAATCAATAGAAGGTATCACTTACGTTTATTCAGTCCGGCAGTCCGTCACAGAATGCCCTTACAAAGTAGTGCAATCCATTTTATAATCTACTGACATATTGCCCCACCATAATAAATTTAGTCAAAACAATTCTAATAATAAATTCTTATTTTTTATTTTAGTATTCTAACTAATATTTTTAACAATAATTAAAAAAAAAATATAATAAATGTATAATTTTAAGATACTGTCACAGGCATATGTTTTTACTACAAAACTATGGTGATGTTGAAAGATGATAATCTATTATAACATAGATACAGAGTATCAGTTACTTAAATTTTCTTAGCTCACTGTGTTATAAAATAGCAAGGTAAGCGGAGAGAATCTACTTGGTACACCAACCTTCGATTTCTGCCTGAATTTAAGACATTGCGTGTGTGGTGGAATTTAACACCGCTCTAACTCGCTTCATGAGTACATATGTATACTACAAAAATATCAAATTTTGTTTTTAGAGCATAAAAAAGTTAAACTCTTTATAACACAAGGTGGCCTACAGTCGACTGACGAGGCCCTATCTGCAGGTGTTCCTCTTATCGGAGTACCGATGCTTGCAGATCAATGGTATAACGTAGAACAATACCTTATACATAAAATAGGCATGAAATTAGATCTGGAAACGTTCACTGAAGAAGAATTAAAAAGTGCTATTTACACTATTACAAACAATTCAAGGTAATTATTAAATGATTTGAAAAAAGGAAGCCCTAACGCCTACTCACTCAGCTCGCCAACTCTCGCTCAGTGTAATGATAAAAATTTAACTCTTTGAAAGATATTGATGTCTAATTTATAACATTTTTTTGTAAAGCACTGTAGTAAGTATGATCGGGCTAATAAGATCACCCAAACATTTTTGCAAATAATAGTATAATTTTAGAAAAAGAAAATATTTACAATTTGTGGTGCTGCATAATCCTGCATTTAATCAAGTCAAATTTTAAATCTTTTCACATTAATTTTAAATAAACCGCAATGATAACAATGTAGATTTTGATGTTTCCTTTTTTCCATCCAAATTTTCCCAATATTGATTTCAATGGAAATCAATGTTTATACGATTAAGCCCTTATCAATGTGATTATGATTACAGCTATCGTGATAATGTGATAAAGCTACACAAGATAATGGATGACCAACCAATATCACCGCTAGAACGTGCAGTATGGTGGACAGAACACGTACTCCGACATAACGGCGCTTCACACTTAAAGGCCAATGGCGCTCACATGCACTGGACAGAATATTACCAAATAAAATTGTTATTATTACTACAAATTCTTATAACAAGTTTTCTGTTAATTATGGGGCTTGGAATATATTACATAAGCAAAAAAACTATAAGTCGCCAACTAAAAATAAAATTAAATTAATGTGATATTTATACGTTAAATTGTCGTGATAAAATAAAATAATAAGTTAAATATATATAGTATAGATTTTTTTTTATTAATTTTCCCACAAAATCCACATACGAGTATTCAATGTCAAATCATTATAGTCAAAATAAGAAGTTACATATTTTATTCTTAACCGACTTCAAAAAGGAGGAGGACGCTATCAAAGCGAGTGTGTTTTTGTATCGTATGTATGATCGCTAAAAAAATTAAATCAGCTTTACGCTGTATCCCGCACACAGCATGGTAGGCAGAGGGAACCTAGTGTTAAAACCTTCCTTTCCCCACTTTCCGCCGAATTTTGGATTTTGTCATTTCGTGTTTGGAGGCAACGCCGCGCTTTGCCTCGACACCGGAGCAAAGAAATGAAAATATAAATTTAAGTAAATATTTCATATCCTCGAGTGGGGATCGAACCCACAACTAGTCGGTTTTACAGACACACCTCGTGCCGCTGCGCCATGAGTGGCCTCAAATTTTTATACGTTTTCTAAATAAGTATTTTTCTTTCCTAAGTGTGGATTAACACTTTAAAAATATTTAAAATACATAACATTTTCAAAGATGTAGGTAAAAAATAAAAATAAATCAATCAGCTTCACGCTGTATCCCGCACACAGCAGGGTAGGGAGAGGGAACCTAGTGTCATAAGACACTTCATTCCCCATTTTCTGCCGAATTCTGGAGGCATTGCGTGTTGAGTGGCAGAACTCAACGTCACGCTTTTCCTTCGACACCAGAGCGAAGAAATTTAAATAAATATATCATCTCCTCGATTGGGGATCGAACCCACAACCAGTCGGTTTTACAGTACACTTTGTGCCACTGCGCCACGACTGGCGTCAAGATGTAGATATTTCACAATATCTCAAAAATTGACCTGGAAGCGGGATACGGAGTGTACCTAGTGCTAATACACTAGGTTGTACGGGATACAACGCAAAACTAAATAAAAAGAAAGGACCTTTAAAAATTGTTGGGTCTTCACTAATTTTAAACTTCTTAAAAAAACTGCAAATAAATATGGTTAATATTTTGAAAAGTATTATATATTATATTACTAAGTATTATATTACTTTAACAGTGTTTTATTTTACGAAGTTATTTGAAAATTAAATAATTTTACAAAGTTTTTTATTGAATGGTACGTACATTATTTTACAAAGTATATTATTTTTAGCATCGTTCATGATAATTAATTGAACTACTTGGAAAAGTTAGCATTTACTGGTAAATTCGAGATAAAGTGGAGATCCCAGTGTACATGAGATATCAGGTTCCCTCTGCCTAAGTCCTAACCCACTATACAAGAAGAACTAAAGCGTTAATCTGAAATACATATACAATATGCTCGTAAAATGAAGAAGAAAAAAAGATTATTTTTGTATTTTTTTTAATCTTAAGCCATTTGCCATAAAATTTATATGGGACCCTATAGAAATAATAAAAGAAATATCCATCGAACTATTCAGTAAAAAAGTTGAGTTTACCATAAAAAAATATTATGTACGTATCGAATTCAGAACTTGTTCCGGTTTTTTAATCGGTTAAAAAGAAAATAGAAGAAGCCAATCGTGGGGCAGGGCCACAAAATGTGATTGTAAGATCGACTGGTTGTGGGTTCGATTGCCACTTGAGGAAATGAAATATTCATTTATTTAAATGTATAGTTTCAATTCTTCCCTCTAGTATCGAGACAATGCGTTGAGTTCCGCCAGTCAACACGCAATGCCTCCAGAATTTGGCGGAAAATGGGGAATGAAGTGTCTTTACACTAGGTTCCCTCTGCCTACTCTGCTGTGTGTGGGATACAGAGTGAAGCTGATACAAAAAGAAAAATAACAAGAAACGGGCAGGTCTACATAGATAGCGTTTGATTATGTATTAGGTATATGTAATATTGTTTTATAAAGAAACTTGACCTCAATGAAGAGTATCAATTAATAAGTTTCATTGTGTGATGATGCTCGCGGTATATGACTTCGTTTAAATTACAAGTATACGTGTATATTATGATATATAAGTCAGTAGGAAAATATAATGAATTATCATTATAATATTAATTAGACTTTTATCTTTTGCATTTAATTTGGTACGTATATTAGGTACTTGCCCTATTTTTCGGTTTCGCCTTTTGTAAGACAGCATCTGACTGTAATCGCAATGATCGTGGGTTCAATCTCCACTCATGGTACGATTACATTTAAATTATCTACATTTATACGCTCTGGTAGATAAATCGCAGTGCTGAGTTCTGAAACTCAACACGTAATGTCATGTAAATTGGGCGGACAGTAGGAAACGGAAACATTTTTTAGGATATGGAGTAGACAATTTTGGAAGTGGATACCAACTTCCAAAGTTGTGACGATGGAGGCTCTGTTTTAAAAAAAAATCTTCACGTTTTATCATAAAGAGAGAAAGTAGCACCAAACGTCACGATCTCTACATACCTCTTTCGCTAACCTTTTTTGTCAGTCTCCTCATAAATGACTTTTGGGGGTCCTCTTTATGTAATCGTCCTTCAGCACCATCGTTAGTGTGTTTTAAAAACTCAACCAAAATCTCTTTGTGCAAATCTGTTGTGCCAAAATACTAAGAGGCTCGGTTGTATTTCCTTTTTTAGACTTTCTTCTTTGGATCCTTAGAGACCAGTGCCTCGGCCCATATTTGATTGAAAATAGTATTTACCTCATCCAATATGTAAAAATCCTTGTCCCGCTTCCTATCAGCGTCTCTATTATACTGTTTCTTTTTACTAATTCTTGTTGGCTAAAGGAACATCATATTTTTAGAATACTTTTCGATATCTTTCCGTTTTCGTCATCTTTTGCATACTGACTTATAACTTGCTCTTGGACATTTGTTTAAACAGAATAAGAAGCGTAAAATGTAGTAGTGGTTAATTAACTAAAGCTAGCTATTTACAATATTACTGAAAATGAAAAATTCTTTGTTTATTGAAAGTGCAATAATATAATGCCTGTCATGGCCAACATAAATGAAAAGTATACCCTATCGGACTTTACCCTATCGGAGATTTTTTGTCAATCATAATTTTTTGTCAGTAAAAATTCCGTGGTGGGCATGGATTTCCCGACCCTTCTCTTCCTACTCCCATGGATGTAGTCTTTAAAACCAAATATAGTTTAGATCCTGCCAAGACCTAATAGCTACACAACAACAAAAGTTTAATCCAGATTCAGTGTACAAACAGATAGAGAAAAATGTTAAAAATCCTAGATTTATATTTTACTAGAGACTCACTCGCGGCTTCGCCCTCATTCCACCTATCAATGCGTAAAATGAGTTTGCCGAAAGATAGATTATATAATTTATACATTCAATATTTTTTTTATAATTTTGAGAAAGTGGCACGTGGCTGTTTGCGAGGACAAAATCGGTGGCTTGCAGCCGTAAACAGAGCGTTGAATCATTTTAATTTTATATTTTCCCGAAAACTACCAAATTACATGCTATAAAAGACAAAGTCATTATCTTAGTCAAATTAAAAACGTTGAAACCCTTAAAATTTGCAATTATTATTTTATATACGGTGTCGCGGAATTTATTTTAGAATTAAGGAAATTGAATACATACCATGTGTACTTTAAGATAATAAGCTATGAAAATAGTAATAAATTAAACAAAAGTACATCTATATATAATATATATTAAAAAATTGTGAAAACTTGTCTTTATGTACAACTTTAACTTTGTGTTATTCAAGGAAATTTTGTAAATTTTTGTTATTGATTTAAAAAATATAAATAAATATCAAATTAAGTTAATGAAAATGATAATCGAATAATAAAATATTTTATTACTTCATTAATGCATCAAAATATTAATATAAAAGAGTACTTGCATGCAACGACTAGTATGTTATTATTAAGTGTACTTAAAATATAAATGAACTCGCTAACAATAAAGATGAATCAGTCGTATAAATATTTTCTAACGTATTTAATCATGTATAATATGTATTCCATGTTGCTGACTTAATTTATATATAAATTGTTTCAAGTCTTATTTTAGTAAAAAACGGTATTAAAAAGCAAAATGTATAAAATTTGTGTTTTAGTTCTTTACTTATCAAGTATATGTGAAACAAAAAATATTTTAGGTGTTTTTCCTGCACCATCAATAAGTCATCAAAAAGTGTTCCGTTCGCTTGTTCAAGCATTGGTAAAAAGAGGACATGAAGTTACTATAATAACAACAGATCCAGAATATTCCAAGGGAGAATCTCCTCAAAATCTTACAGAAATAGATGTTCATGATATATCATACAATATTTGGAAACAATTTGTAGAAGGAACCGATAAAGGCACTGCAGATAGTCTTGTCGAACAAATCAAAATGGGTTATAGCCTATTGTCACTAATTTTCGAAGCACAAGTAAAAACCCCTGAGGTGCAGAAACTTTTATCGAACAAAGAGAAAAAAATTGATTTAATAATAATGGAACATTGTGTAAGACTAGCCTTGAGTTTTTCTTATGTATACGATGCTCCTGTTATTGAAATTAGTTCTATGGGTGGATTGGTTGGTACATTTGAAGCTGTTGGCGCCGCGTCACATCCATTCATTTATCCTTTGTCGTTTCTGAAGGGTTTTCATAACTTCAATATATGGGATAAAATATCACAAATAAATATATATTACAAGTTTAATAGGTTTTATAAAACGTTGGAAATATCAGATAATTTGATATTAAAAAAACTTTTTGGTCCGAATATACCAGATTTAGCTGACTTGAAGAAAAATTCACATGTGCTGTTTTTAAACGTGCATCCTATTTGGGATCTTAATCGTCCTGTGCCACCTAATGTTGTCTATTTAGGAGGAATACATCAGAGACAACCAAAAGATTTACCAAAGGTATTATATATGTTGTAAAATCAGCTTCGCGCTGTATCTCGCACATAGCAGGGTAGGCAGAGGAAATCTAGTGTTAAGACACTCCGTTCTCCACTTTCTGCCGAATTCTGGAGGCATTGCGTGTTGAGTGGCAGAACGGTTACAGCGTGAAGCTGATTTGTATGTTTCTAAATTCTATTCTATTTTAAAAAGAGATTCTACGCAATTGCAATAAGTGATATGTATCATCCAATAACAATACTTCACACGAGCTTCCTTCCAATAAGGGCCGTTGCCTACAACCTATATATCGCATGCTTAATGTAATATTGACCTATTAGTCGATAGGTCAAAATTGAGTTACGTACTGATTCGGGTTTCTATTAGCGCTATCTACCGTCTACTATTTAAAATATGTTGAAGTTACGCATCGTTGCCACCTCAGTGATATATGCGTCTCTTTCACTCTTGTGAGATTTCTCATTGTATTTTGATTGAATAGCGACTCACGCCAGTTTGTGTCTGACATTTGCGCAGTTTGGTTATTTTTATTTTATTGAACGAAGACCCAATCGTTATTGAGTGTGTTTACGACTAAATTTAAAGGTAAGTTGCATTAAATTTTTTAAATTTATATTGACAAATAAAGTTCTGAGTTAGTTTACTATTTATTTTAATAATATATTTTGTGAAACATTTAGTTTTAAGATAGTTTATCATTTAACGTAATTTTATTTTTTTAGACCCATTGTAAATTAAGTCCGTTTACCATTAAAACCTATCTAATATTGAAAATAACATTTGTAATATTTAAGTATAAGTCTATTTACTACTAAAGACTATTGTTACTTAGGCGCCGCAGTATTACTTGAGTCTTTGTATGAATAAAAATTAATGTAATATAACGCGTAATTTTTTCATAGCCTATAATATTTTTATGTTAAGTCGTTGTTAGTTTAAATATAGCTTATAATGTATTGATTTGAACAATAGACATAATAGACATAAATTAGACATAATACACTTATTTATGTTTAGGTTCATAATGTCATCCAATAGATCAAAAAGATAATGCAGTTTATTGAAGCTCAAAACCCTGCGCCACAACCAGCCACACTAGATAAAGAACTTGATGATTCGGTACCATCGACTGAAGTGCAGGTAACTACCAACTGTAACTTTATAAACTAGCTCTTTTCTAAACTAGCTTTTCTTCTTCTTTGTTTTATAGTTGCTAAAAAAACATTTTTTTAAAGATTTTAGCTGATATAACAAACAAGACAAGAACAAGAACAAACAAACTTTGGAAGCGGCTTCAGTCAGTAATGTTGATTGCACTGATGAGAGATATTCAAATTTTGAAAATAGCGATGTCGATTTAAGTGATCAAGATCCAACATACATCCCGTCTTGCAAGCTTGCTGCCTCTACCAAACGCAGGGCATATAAAATCTGTGCTGAGGCACTGGTTACTAAGGATCCGGAGGTTAAAACCTCAAAAAGGAAGTATAACCAAGCCTTTAGGTTCTTTAAGCGGCAAATTGCCAGAGCAAGGTCCGAGCATATCGCCAAAATTGGCGAGAAGCTTGAGAGCTACCCGCCCGGAACTCATCAGTTTTGGGCGCTCTCAATGGNTTTTTTTTATTGAAATCTCATTAATAGCTTACCATTCTATAAAAAAAACAAGCATTCATAATCAATTAATAATCAGTTTGCATAAAAATCATCAACAACGAGGATAAGACCTCATAGCACGATCTTCTTTTGCTATTTCCTAAAAATCGTCTTTTTCGAGTTATGTCAGTATTCCAATAAGCATGCGATATAAGCTCATTATATTTTCAATTTAATTACAACCAGGAAAATTAAATTATTTTTGAAAATAATTTTAAGTTAAAAGTAATTTAATTATTTCTATACAATCATCGCTAGTATATGTATCAAATTCAGTAACGGTGCCATGAAAGCAATGACGTATTAGCCTCAATTTCAGGACCTTAAAAATTATCTAGATTCCACTAAAAATGGCGTAATTTACATAAGTTTTGGCACAAATGTGAAGCCATCTCTGTTACCTGCTGAAAAATTGAAAATATTTACAAATGTCTTCTCGCAATTGAAATATGACGTGTTGTGGAAATGGGATAAAGATGAGCTACCAGACTGCCCTAAAAACGTTAAAACTGCAAAATGGTACCCACAATCAGACTTATTAAGTAAGCCTGCTTTTTTATTTATTAATTCATCATTAAACCACTCGATTTATAGGACAAATTTAATGTTACACTCAGTTCCCATTAAAATATTTCCTTTTTTCACTTTCCCTCCAAATTCTAGAGGGACTATAAATACAAAACACACATGTCTTTCGCAATGTTTATACGTTCAAATCCCTAATGGAAGCATATTAAATTAGGTATTCAGTGATATTTGTTTACTTAACAAACATCACTGTATCTCTATTTTGAAAAAGTAGTGAAAAATGTGTTACTTTAATTTTCTTATTAAGTGCAAAGTGCTGCACATAGCTACGCGTTTTGATTGTGTCGAATAAAAATCGGGAACATATGAACAATGAAAAATATTATTACAAAATAATTTAAAAAATCGAAATATTTGTAATAAATGACTTTTGCAGGACATCCTAAAATCAAATTATTCATCACACAAGGTGGCTTACAATCAACAGACGAAGCTCTAACTGCGGGGGTTCCTCTTATTGGTATACCGATGCTTGCTGACCAGTGGTACAACTGTGACCATTATGTTAAACATAACATTGGACTTAAACTGGATTTAGAAACACTTACGGAGAAAGAATTATTGGAAGCCATTAAGACTATTGTTAGCAATTCTAGGTATAAAATGTTTTCGCAAGCTTGTGTATGTGTATGCAATTAGTATGTGTGTATGTGAAATTTTGCAAACTCAACTTCTCAGTACTCTCTCTGTCCAATTGAACTGAAATTTGGATTACTACTTCTGTCCTGATGACAAAAAAATTACATATAGATAATATTGTTGTTAATCGTCCCCAAGATTTAATTGGCGATTAAAAAACGTAAAATTAAATTAATTTTAATTTTACGGTGTGACCAATTCCCCGCCAAACCAATTTCGCCTTTTAAGGTCCCGCCATCATCCAAGAATCATTGTATTGGGATAATTTTATTTACATTATCATACGCTGTCAGACTGCACTACATGTTGACATATATAGTACCAGTCGTAGTCCACATCTGGCATCAAATAGGAAAATAAGAGGAAAGCCACTTGAGATTGTTTTGCGAACAATGATTTTTAACTTCAGAATATTGATAGACTTTGATACGATCAACAATAAAAAAATTTAAAGCGAGTTTGAAAATTCCGGAAACTATTATAAAAGTAAATCGCGATTATGTTTTTTGATTAAAGTGTTTAAAATGATAATATATTTAATATAATATATGGAACTCAAATTTAGTAGATATTAAGTAGTCTTTAAGATATAGTATCCACGTATTTCTGGACATTTACATTGTACAATATACAATCTAGGTAATGGACAGGTATTTGAAGGCAATTTTTTTATTATTATTATTTTTATTACAGTTATCGTGATAACATGATAAAGTTACGTACCATAATGGACGACCAACCATTATCACCGCTGGAACGCGCGGTGTGGTGGACAGAACACGTACTCCGACATAAAGGCGCTTCACACTTAAAAGCCAATGGCATGCATATGGATTGGACGGAATATTATGAACTTAATTTAATATTGATATTTGTTGTATTATTATTTATATCGTTATTAATGTTAGGCTTAACAATTAATTATTTTATAGTAAAATTGAAAAAAAAAGTTAGTTTGAAAGTGAAAAATAATTAATATTTAAAATAAAGTACCCAGGTTTTATTACTATATTTAGAAGTACATTACCTTCCTATGAAGAGTATAAAGATCACACCAGTACCATAGAGATCCGAAACATAAAACGCATCTTGGAATATAATTTAAGGTAGTTTTGAAAGATAGGAACGCAGCGGTCACCCTTTCCACCATAGCGGTTATGCCCTTATCCTAGTACAATACTATCTCTCACATTCAAATCGAAGTTTTTTTATATTAATTAATAAATGACAGACACATAATAATTGTGTAATGTAATGATAAAAATTATGTTTTCTTGTTAAAGGTATTATTTGCTTATATATATAATAACTAGCGACCAGCTCGCGGCTTCGTCCGCCTAAATTTGTGAATTATTTATTTGTACAGGGAAGTACAGGGAATTACCTTCCTGTTTTAATAAATAATTTATTAAGATTTCTAGTGATAATTATTAAAACTATAGGATTGCATTTTCGATTTTCATTAGGAAAATTATTATTGAGGGCATTTAACAAAGTAATAGAACCATGTTTAAAAAATTTGTCTGTTTGTTGACATATTGATTTAAGGAGCGAAGACGCGAGCGAGATACGGAAGCGGTAAAATCGGTTTAATTGTTTTTATTTACTTTTTATTGTAACATTCGTCGTGTATGAATGGTGTAATGATTAAATAACTGACCTGTATAAATATTAATTTATATCCTCATAGCTTTTTTGGGCACTCTTAATCTTTTAAGAAAATAAATTTGATCAAAATACATTTATTTATTTTAAGATATAAATTAAAATAACATATAATATCTTATATTATTATATAAGATATATATATATATATATATATATATATATATATATATATATGTAGA
>JAAIXJ010000131.1:593877-609619 GCA_013403705.1 Heliconius hermathena
AACCCAATAGTTACTATAACGCATGCAAGGAAAGAACGTTTTAGAAAGTTGTTTAATTCTATTAGAATTATAAAAACTACCAATATTTATATAGTTAATAAAATATTTTGTCAAATTAAAAAAAACCGTTTATGATTTCCACCTGAAAAACACTAAAGGGTGAAAAAATATTAAATATACGACATTAGTATCGATACTGTACTGGTAATAATAATTAAAAAAAATTGATATACTACGGGGATACCTTTGTATGCAAAGTTTAAAGCTGTTCATTATGACAATTCTGTCATAATGAACAGCTTTAAACTTTTTATATTCGTAAAACAGTATATCTATAGAGGAATTACACACTCTTTTTATTCTTTCAAAATAATACATATGTTCTCGAGATGTCCCTTTGTACTTCGATGGCGGCTCTGTTCTAGTTAGTTTGCACATTTTCCTTTGAAAATTAGTTATTGTAGCATAACTCTAACAGTTACACATGTTATTGTAAACTTTTTAGTAGATATTGATGTCTTCAATAAATTGTAGTACTTCACTTTGCTCTATTGTTAATAATTTCCATGCGTACGCGGTATAAGGTTTTTTTTGATTTTTTTTTCGGGGCCTATTCAATTCAAATAAAGAAACAAAAAATCCCCTTCCCCCTCACCTCCGCAGAGTCACGCCGCTGCGGTTCGTGAGGCAAGGCATTTGGCATTTTTTATTATTACATGATTTTTTTTAGATTGATATTTTTAAATTCGTTATATCTTTTGAATATAATGTCTGATTTTATTAATTTAAAATGCATTTTACTCGTATTGAAATTATCTTTAATAAAATATCATTTAAAGGGATAAGGATTAATGCAGAGGTATGAATAATATGGTTTGATTATTGTCGGCACTTTCATCAACTTATAAAATATAAAAAAGTAGTTATATTGTCATAACTATAGTAGTTGGACATATAGCATTGCAGACTTTTTTATAGATATTGATGCGTCCGATAATTCTGTAGAACATTGTTTGGATCTATCATTAATAGTTTTCGCAGCGCACGCGATGATAGAATATTTAAGATCAATTTCTTCACACATTGGGTTATATTATTGCATTTTTATTGCATTGCATTAGGGATTCCTATTTTTTTTTGAAAACGTAATATAGCCTATGTTGGTCAGTGAAGATGCAGCTTTCTAATAGTGGAAGAATTTTTGAAATCGGTCCCGTAGTTTTTATGTGAAAACAATATAAACATACATACAAAAATACAAATCTTTCCTCTTTATAATATTAGTATAGACTAGTATAGATGTAATGAAAATATATGGTAAGGAAATTAAATATAATAATAAGATAGAAAAGGGTACGAACGTGTAGTGTGATAGTATTAATAAAATAAAATAAAGAAAAAAATCTTATTTTGGCTATATCATTAGAATAGAAATGCATAGTATATTATATAAATGTAGTAGTATGTGCATACATATTATATAAATTATTAAAATTTAATTGAATTTCTAACTTCGCCACGGTAGTAATTAAAAATATATTTAATAGTAATCTTTGCGCCACGACAACAGAATCGCGGCCAGAAATTTATCTACTTTTTTTTAATGCTTCACGCTGTATCCCGCACATAGCATGGTAGACAGGCGGAACCTGGGAACAGAGAGTTAAAACACTTCCGTTCCCTATTTTTAGCTGAATTCTAGAGGCAATGCGTGTTGAGTGTCTCGTTACCAGAGCGAAGAAATGAAAATTATAAATATTTTATTTCCTCGAGTGGGAATCGAGCCTGTCGCGTTTACTGTACCACGTTTGTGTCCCAGCACCGCGACTGGCTTCTGCATTAAGTTAAGTGTATCATAATTACAATAATCGAACCTACAATTGTCGCGTTTACGGCCAGACGCTGTTCCACTCCGCATTATCATACTTTTCATCATTCCTCGCATCATTCTTCTATAGCAATTAAATTATTTTTCTTATAACGTCACATACTCGTACAATCTTCCTAGAATTTAACGCTACAGTAACCACGCTCTGTGCTACAAATTAGATCGGATCTCTTGTGACCGAATGTGAATTTATTTATCGAGTATCTAAAACAGATTTATTTGGCCACTTTGGGAATTTTTGAAACTATTCTCTTATTTAAAATCGCGTTTGGATTGTTTTGATGTTGTTTTACATTTAACTATTTCTATTTCTGCTGCATATGAGTATTTTATTATTGGGTAATATATATAATACTTACATACTTGTTACAACTTATTTAAAATTTCCCTAGAGAGATGCTACATAACAACATAAAAAAATTGTAACAAGCGTATAAAAATTTCGACGTAGCTTGATGAAGGGCTTAGTGATCAGAGCGCCTGGTCGGTTTCCGGGAGAAGCGGGTTCGAGTAGCCCGCTACTAGTACCGCTAGTTTTATAAATATGTGTTTTTCTCTCCTAAGTGTGGAATAACACTTTAAAAATGTTAAAAAAATATTTCATAAATAGTATTCTCTCTTGCAAGACGATAATTCTTAGTAATTATTTTTGGGTAGCGGAAATTTGTAAAAATCTCCCTACAGAGATGCTAACAACATAAATAAGTTACAACAAATGTATAAAAATTTCGACGTAGCTTGATGAGAACGTATGGCTTAGTGGTCAGAGCGTCTGGTTGGTTTCCAGGAGGCGCGGGTTCGATTCCCTCTACGTTAAAATTTTTATAGATTTTGTAAATAAGTATGTTTCTTTCCTAAGTAAAGAATAACATTTTAAAAATGTAAAAAAAAAAATCATTTCCCCGATCTGGAAACAAGACAAAACGTTGCGTTGAGTCCCGCCACTCAACAAGACATAGAATTTCTTAGTAGTAAATAGGTTCCCTCTACCTACCCTGTTATATATAGAGTACAGTGTTAAGAAAAAACAACTTTACAAATATCCTCCATAAACCATACACATGTAGTGGAAAGTTTCAAAAACTACTAAAAACCAAACAGCATATAAAAACTAAAACGTACTCGAAGCTCATTCCGCCCTTAATTTAAGTTTAATTCTCGCGGAAAATACTCGCTCAATAAAAATTCTAAAAACCGCACATACAAAAAAATCAACGCTCCACAAAGGGGAACTATAAAGAGCACCATGAAAAGGATTAAGCCAACTACGGCTGGTTGAGTCGCTTTGAGCTTATTTACTACAAAGGCAGATGAATTCTCTTGCATAATGTGAATTTAATTAGGCTCATGAGAATTGTCTTGAAATCATGACATTGATTTATTTTAATTGGAGAGCGGAGATTTTTTTTGTAGCTTCAGGTTATATCCCGCACACAGCAGGGTAGGCAGAGGGAACCTTGTTACCTAGATTTCTAAAATTTTCCGCCGAAATCTAGGGGCGAAAGTGTTGGAACTCAACGCCGCTCTTTGCCCTGTTACCAGAGCAAGTAAAATAAAATATCAAATAATTCAGATTCCCGAGCGGGAATCGAACCCACAGCCGTCGCGTTTAAATTGAAACGCTTGTGGCTCTTCGCCACGATATTATCTAATTGTACCTTACCATAATGTTATCAATCAATTATCTTATTTACTTAAATCTAATTATAACGTTATTCAACAATATTTAACTTAATGATATTAATATTTACATTTCAATATAAATACAACTTTTCCGTATTATTGTAAAGTACGCACATATTGACATTTTCAGAAACAGAGATAATTATGTTTACTTTATTTATACTGCATTTTCCTTTTAATAATACGACTGACTTTATTTTAGCTACTCGCTTATCTGTAGGGTAGGCAGAAAGACTCTGGAGGTCTAGTTTTAAGACACTCTGTTCCCCGTTTAGGCAGTTCCAATCCCCACTTTCTGCCAAGTTCCTGAGGCATGCGTGTTGAATGGCAAAACGCAAAGCTCTATGCGTAATTATCCCAGAGCGAGAAAATGAAAATATTAAATATTTCATTCCCCCAATTGGGAACCGAACCCACAACTATCATGAATACAGTTACACAGTTTTGCCCATACAGCCTTTAAATAGTTTTCTGTATTATTATTTTTTTTAATAGCGCTGTGGTAGTTCTTTTATTTTTTATAAAAAACTTGGCCATGAGTTTGGTAAATCTGGATAAATGATAATCGATATCTACAAAGTATTTGATATTTAAGTTTTAAATATAGTAACTATATTTTTTAGCTACATTTTTTATTTATTTATAATATGTATGTGCCGTTTTGATTGATGACTTGTTGCCATCTTATGGGTAGTGCCATGATCCCATTCCTGTAGAAATGTTGAGATTTTTGACCTGCTGACAGTAGAGGTCAGAATCGATAGTTTTACCCGATGGCAAAAGCTCATAGTGGACGATTACTTTCCAATTCAACCATACACATAGCATCACTTGCTCCGAGTCAGGCCAGGTTTTGCCACTGTCTGTGGAGCTTGTCCATGCTTCGACCATGATCTTTTTCGCTCATTCTTATCGTAAGTCACCCATTTTTCATCACCCGTAATCAATTGGTTAAGAAATGGTTCGGAATTGTAACGTTTTAACAAAGAATCGCAAATGGAAACACGTTGCATTAGGTTTTTCTCAGTGAGATCATGTCGTACCCAAACGTCAAGTTTTTTCTTGTACCCAGACTTTGGTAAATGACGTTAAAGGTTTTTGTGATTAACATCTAGTTCTTCAGCAATGTCGTAACTACTAATATGTCGATCTTGCCCCACTTTCTCAAAGATGGCACTGATTTTATCTGTGACAGTGCGTCCAGAGCGAACCTCATCTTTCACACTAAAATTTTCAGACTTGAAACGCTTGAACCACATTTTTGCTACTCTTATTGACACCGCATTAGGTCCGTTAACCGCACAAATTTTATTCGCGGCGTTCGTAGCATTTTACCTTTTTTGATATAAAACTTTAAAATGTACCGAATTTCTTCGTCACATACATTCATTTTGCTTGCTTGAAAAACAATTAAAAAATGGCGAAAATTCGTTTTTTTATTTATTGCATCTTCAAAATGTTACATTTAATGGTAATAAAACCAGCCAGTTGCATTCAATACAGCCAAAGAGGTTTGATTACTAATACATTCAAAATACAAAAAAAATGCCCTGATGTATTACATATTTATTCTTAAAGAGAAGAGAATTAAAATTTATAGTGAAACACCCACACTGCACCAAATTTAATTGATGTTGACGGCTCATTCACCATAAATAATTATATTATTAATAATCAATGCTATGTATAAAATAAGTCAAAATATTGTAGATATTACTTATTTAGAAAACGTATAAAAATTTGAACGTAGCGGGACTCGAACCCGCGCCTCCTGGAAACCGACCAGGACCAGTTCAAATTTTTATACGTTTTCTAAATAAGTATTTTTCTTTCCTAAGTGTGGAATAACACTTTAAAAACGTTTAAAAATATTGTAGATATTTTTTCAATGGTAAGAAAAAAAATGCCTATTAAATTGAGAACTTGTCGCTGGAAATTCAAAAATTGGCTGGACTTTACATCTCGTGCATATTTCATGCGTTGGTTTCGTTTTAAAAATATCGCAGTGAAAACGTTAGAAATTCAGGAACTTTACAGTAAAAATTGAACAAATAAACAGTGAACTGACTATCACTTACTAAAATGAAGCTATTGTTAGATTTCTGTAGAATGATTTAGTCCGTATCATAGAAAAATGAAGTCCACAAAGTCCGTATCATAGAAAAATGAAGAACAAAATGATAAAATATTTACTGACAAAAGCTGTGACTTTCCCGCATTAAAATTTCCATTGAAAAAGCAATATATTTTTGTGGAAAATATTCTTATTCACATACTATTTATGACCTCACCTTTAGTTTTTCTCGAATTTCAGACAAGTTCTGTTAAAAATGAGATATGTTAACCTAAAAAAAATCTTTGTGAAAAATTACTAAAATATGTTTAGTACTAATTACATAATTATAGCTCATTAGCATTAGCACTCGATGTCACAAGCGGAAAAATATTTTATATTATGTGTCCGTTGGATACATGGTCGAACGCTTAAAACGCTGACCAATGGAGAGATCGGGTGAACGGCGCCGGTGGGAAAACAATTTCCTCTTTTCCCACACTTATTATTCTAACACGGAATAATTAAGTCATAATATGTTAAATTACATTAATTTAGACTTAGAGAGATTACTGTTCTCCTAACATTGAAGGCTAGATATATTTTAGTATTAGATTAGATTTAGTTTGTACTTCTTTTTAAATTATATTAAAAAAAGGTTATATATAATTGCATATTTTCTTAACCCTTCAACTGCAGCCTTCGTAATTGGTGCAGTCGGTAGGATTAAAGTTAGTCACTGAATCAATCAAGGACATCGAGTATCTCGATCAAGTACCAAGAAGTAGATTCAAATATACATATGTATAAGAAATACGATTTTTTTAAGTGTGTTACAGATAAAAATTATTACAGTAAATTATTGTAGTTCATTTCATACAAAGTAAGTACTTACATACGCTACTTTCGGTTGAAAACTTGAAATTGGTTTGGAACCCTCCATTGGCGAGACCAAATCGCACTTGACTAATTGTTTTTATTATGATCAACTTTTTGTTCATTTTAGATTATTATAGTGCAGTGGCACACCGTCTGTTGGGAGAATTTAATTTATTTTCATTTCCTCGCGCTGGTAGATAAGATGCGCCGTTAGCCTTTTACCGCATATGGGCCCATGTACGTGGTATTGCAGTTTTGAATTGTAAATAAAGTAACATGAACTATTTGAAACTATTTTAATCCATCAAACATATATTTAGCATTAATAATACACAAAAATATTTGATTACAATTTAATGATATTTGGAAATAATCTTACGTGCAAGTGGGTGAAACCACAAAATTGAAGTGCGAATGATTATTTTTAAAAAACGATAACAGAGTAAAACTTAAATATTTTATGACAAAAAAAATCATGGAGTCCATATACTTATTTTTTTCGACGAATAATATTGTTTCCGATTTTCATTTGTTTTTTATACTTCACAAGTAGTTTTTTGTCGATTCTATATTTTTTCGCTTGAAAAAATATGGAATTGCACTAAAACAAATCAATTTCAATCGCTTGAAAAAATTTTTAGTTATTTATAACAGCAAAAAATATACACTTTTATTATTTACTTCTTTTACTTTGCTCGCTTCATCCTTATGCCTTAACTCGCGTTTTTACGGAACAAACCTCCTCACTAAATCCATTCCCAATGATTCTTGGGTTATAAAGTGATGATTTAGATTTCGAAAGCGATATTTTCTTGCAATCTTCGAAAGTGATAACAATAGTTTAGATGAAGACAATGTCCTCTTAGCAAATAAATTAATTTTTAACAAAAAAAAAACAACTTTAAACAACAAACTAAAAAGTAAAAAAAAAATATTTACTTAACATAATAAATAATAAAGTAAAATTTACCTAGATTTTGTTAAATAAAAATAATCAAACAAAAATTTTATAATTTTGAAGTCAGTGTCAAGCTAATGTTATAACAACATTATGTAGTAAGGTGTTACATATGCTTCATATTTACTAAAGTTACCGTTTGGTTTACTTGGCACCAAACATTTTTCACATTTTTTTTTCAACGCTTTAATAATTTTTGCAGTAAAGGGTGAACTTCCGCCTATCAACATTGTCTAGGAATTGGGGAATAGAGTGGTCGTAACTCCTAACACTTGGTTGCTTCTGTCTACCTACCCTATTATGCAGGAAAAAATTGAGCTGTTTTTATCTCGTTGATAAAAGTATGTAAATATTATAACTGTTGTTTTTTAACAAATTAGCTTCATCTAATATCAGAGTATTATCTTACATCTATAGGATACTTAGCTCTTCACAACCATTAACGTCACAAACTTCAAAATGTGCTTGGGCTTATCGTAATGGTTATTTTATGTACTTAATGTTTTTGTATGGTGAATATTATAGTTTTTAATTTATGTTGGTATAATCCAATACAATTCCAATTCCAATACAAATTACAAAAAAAAATTCTAATATTTTTTGTATTAATAAAATCAGCTTCACGCCTTTTCCCGCAAAGCAAAGTAGGCAGACGGAACTAGTGTGAAGATACTCGGTTCCTTATAATAGTTTATAAAACTATAAATTATTTTGAACTATCATTATTACTATCATATGTGACAACGAGATCTTATTCTTGTATCACAAATGGCCTATGATACACTGTTTTAAGAGATGTTATTGTTATAGCAATAGGAATTATATGGACAAATAGATATGAAGTATTTACTATATTTTAAAACAATCTATTTTAGACTTTATTCCCTTAAATTAAATTTTGTTATTGAATATCTTATTTGCTTAGTACGTGTTAATGCGTATAGTGTATCTATTAATTGCAAGCTCTTATGTTATTAACGTTCTCATATAAGATGTATGAGTATGGTAATAATATGATAATATGAATATATTGGAATTGATTTTAGTAGGTTGACGCTGTATCCCGGATAAAGTAGAATAGGGTTAGAGACCCACTGTTAAGGCTCTTCGTTCCCACGCACCGCACAATTTTCGAGACATTGCGTATTAAGAGACAGAACGCAACACTTTTGACTTGTTAGGAGAGCGAGGAAATTAGAATAATTAATTTCCCCGAGTCAGAATCGAGTATACAACCGTGGAGTTTATAGTGAGACGATGTGCCTTTTCACCACGACGCCTCACAGTGTTTCGTTCTAGTTTGTTTATATTATAATACTAAATTAATGAATAAAGCAAAAAGTGAAAGTGATGTTTATGAAAAAAAAAATTAAAAAAACTAATAATTATTATTATTCTCTTATTAGAAGATAATCTTTATTTGACTATATACGCTTCTGTTTCATAGCTTTTGTTCAGGGTTTTGATAAGTTTATCAATGAAATGCTAGCTTAATTTTTAGCTTCACGCTTTAACCTGCGAATTCGAATCTAGTTATGAATTCGTAAACTTAGCTTCACAGGGAACGGAGCGGCATATGCTACGGTCTTTGTATACCTCTTTCACCTAGTCCACTATCATCAACCTCCTCATACATGCCCTCCGGGGATCCTTACGCTTTTACGTGACCTCCCTCCAGTATATTTGATACTGTGTTTTCAAAGGTCAACTGAGGTTTGCCTACCTCTCTTACCGCTCGCTTTTCCATCATAAACCTTTTAATCATTCTATTGTCACCCATTCGTTCGACGTGTATAAACCAGCTGAGCATGTTTTTTTTTTATCTTCACCGTGATATCTTCGCTGGTACATGCCACTTTATGTATCTCTTCTCCGCATATCCAACTAAGAGATCACATCGAAACAGCACTTATCTTTCTTTCATTCTTCTTCTGTATAATCAATGTTTCGCTGCCATATAACAGCGTCGTTACCAGCACTGGACTGTGTACGGCCAAATGTGAAGATGTGGAGACGTTTCACTGTATCATCATTGCAACTAAGGCACCGTTAACCCTATTACCGGCAGCAATATGCCTTTCCACATCTATCTCGTATCTTCTGTCTTCACTGAACATACTTTCCAAATATACCACTTCATTCATTCGTTCTAAATCTTATTACTTACACTGATCTTGCATTTCGTCCTTTCTTCATTTCTTTCAAATATCTGAACCTTTGTCTTCTTTGCATTCAGCTTCACGTTGTGTACCGAACTCCGGAGGCATTACGTGTTGAGTGGCAGAACTCATATATATTTCCATTTCTTCTTCTTCTCATTCCAAGAAATGGAAATATAAATTTAAGTAAATATTTCATCTCCTCGAGTGGGGAAATATTTTGGTTAACGGCCAAATTATTTTCGGTAATCATGCGGAGGAAAAAGAACTAATCCATACATCTAATTCTGGGTCTAAAGCCTCCTTGGGCCTTCCACAACAGCTTTTTCACTTTTCACCGCGCCAATCGTTTGGGGACTCCCGTGATTTCTAGACTAAATTGCACAAAAACCAGAACAAGTCCAAGACGCGTAGCCCACCATATTTGATTATCTTGGCAGTAACTCTATCTGCTGCCAATGCTTTACCACAATTTCAGACTTGGTATTACACTCAACAATTTCTTTTGTACTGATTTCGCCATCTGCTATATCAAGCCTCAGCGTTCTGCTGTTACTTGAGACTGAGGCGTCATTACATTCATACATCTTACTTACTTACTTACTTACTTACTTAGCTTCACGCTTTATCCCTTGCGAGGTAGTCAGAGAGAACGGAGCTACAGTCTCTACATACCTCTTTCGCCTCGTCCACTGTCATCAACCTCTTCATACTTGCCCTTCGGGGGGTCCTCATGCTTTTTACGTGACCTTCCTCCAGTATCTTTGATACTGTGTTTTCGAAGGTCAACCGAGGTCTCCCCCTACCTCTCTTACCGCTCACTTTTCCATCATAAATCTTTTTTGCCATTCTTTCATCACTCATTCGTTCGACGTGCCCAAACCAGCTGAGCACGTTCTTCTTCATTCTCACCGTGACATCCTCGCTAGTACCTGCCATTCTGTGTACCTCTTCATTGCGGATTCGATCAGCTAAGCTGACTCCGCATATCCTACGAAGAGATCGCATCTCCACAGCATTCATCTTTCTTTCATTCTTCTTCTGTAATACCCACGTTTCGCTGCCGTATAACAGAGTCGGTACCAAAACTGCATTGTGTACGGCCAAACGCGCAGCTGTGCTGACGTTTTGCCGTCTCATCAATGCAGCTAAGGCTCCGTTAACCTTGTTACCGGCAGCAATACGCCTTTCCACATCCATCTCATATCTTCCATCTCTGCTGAACTTCCCAAGTATACCACTTCATTCACTTGTTCTAATAACATTCATTTTTTCACATTCAATTCATACATCTCTTTGTAAAATTCCACCCATCACTGCAAAACGTGTGGTTGTTCTATTAAAATTGTACCTTCTTATGAAAGCACTCCTTTCATTCTACAGGTTAGTGAGCAACCTCGAAAAATAGTAACTTCTCGCCAGAAAACCTTCGTGTTTTCTCTGAAGCTGATCGTTAATCTTTAATCCCTTTCATTATCTGTCTTTTCACGCTTCATCTTTATCAATACTTTCGTTTGGTGCTTTTGCAGCTCATACTCCTTCTTTTTTTATCTCTCTCACACATTTAGCATTACCAGAAGCTATATAATTCTGCCATGTTTACTTCTTTTTTTTCCACAGCATCTTGCACTTGACCATCCCACCAACGGACAAAAGGATGACGAATTCTGCCAGCATAATTCAATATTTCCATGTCCAGATTCACTGCCATCTAGCTTTTTGGAAACTCTTTCTTGATATCTCTCTCTAGTCGTTGGATCTTGAAGCCACCTCATATAGCTATCCAATCATGATTCGATTTCCAATAGGAACAAATCAATCATACTTGTCCTATCCGTTCGCGTTCTCTCCCATATGTACTTTCCCTTGCAATATACGCGATACACTTTAATTGAATGTATTCAATTAAAGTATATCGAATGGTACGTGCTTCGTGGAGTACACCAGTACCCCATGGTACTTCCAAAACTCCAACGTAAGTATTTAAACTTTAATTTATTTATGTTATTTGGTTGTTGGCGCTTTTATTTTTTAATATTTATTGATAAATTTAATGTAATACTGTTTTACATAAATATTCTAAATGTAGGTTATTGTGATGACCTTTGAATTTCTACCATTTGTATTTTTAACATTTTCTGGTTTGCTGCATGTTTCGAATCGCCTAAGCTTTTCGTATTCTTTTCCAGATAGAATCAAGACGTATAAATGAAGAAGAAATTTTGAATTTTCTCTTGGAGTTTGAAAACCAAGAAGATCTGACCCATTATGAGGTATTAGAAAGTAATAAATATAGAGAGAAATAATTGAAAACTTTCGCTTGGATGACAATTCAAGAACCGCTGATGATTCTAAGAATTAATAAGGGCAGTCATTTCAGGATTCGGGCGAAAAATTTAGTTGTGAAACATTCTTTAAATGTTAAAAAAAGTCTAATAAGTTAACTTTTAATAGAAGTTTATTATCTTTTTGTAATCTTGTTTTTTTTTGTGGGGTACACACGTATCCCAGGGTACTGTTAATATAAATTCTTATATGAGTACGGTTCTATGGTTAATCGAAAGCCTTGTTCACCGCGGTGGTTCTTAGCTATGTTTTATGAAAATCAGATTAGCAATTCCAGAACTTTGCCAGACGACGTAGTTATTTTTTAAAAAAATCATAATGAGGTTTTTTTTAAATAATTAATTGATAGCTTAATAACAATAAATATTAAGAGTCATCAAAAAGATTTAAGGCCGCAACGATCGCATTTATAATAATAACACTGAAGTAAAATTCGCCTATTACGAGTATCATAAAATTTGAATAATAAAAACGTTCTTGAGATAGATTTTGTAATATACAAGTTGGTAAAGAAATTTTCAATTTTAACGAGCATCCTCAACTTTGTGTGGGGGAACTAAATTATAAGGTCATTGTTGCATCGATCATTATTATTTGAGCTGTTCTAAGAAAACTATACAATTTATTGTTGATTCATAAAATTTCTACCAGCCTATCGTCTTATTGTGGTTGTATATACCTGTACTATATAATTTAACCGTTTCATTTCATATTTCTAATGTTATATATCATCGTTTTAGTTGTAAAAAGTCAATCATTTCATATATATAAAAAAATAATAAGCAATAACTTATTATCAATAACAACCATTTTATATTTTATTAAATAAAATGGTGGAAAATAAAAAACAATGTCAAAAATTTTTAAAATAAGAAAAAATTTAGCAAGATTTTTGTTCGATTATTTTTTTTAACCATTTTAAATAAAACAGATACCTGCAGATTTAATCTGTAGGTATCTGTTTTTTTAATAAAACTTGAAACTTTGGTTGTTTCTTATTTAACTCTGTTAATCTTATATAAAGCTGAAGATTTATAATATATTGACAATGATATATAAAATCTCAAAGCTTGTTTTTGTTTTTTTTTGTTTCCTAAGTGTGAAATAACATTTTAAAAAATGTAAAAATGAGTATTGAAATATGTGAAAATCCCCCTAAAGAGGTGCTAGCAACAAAAATAAGTTGTTACAAGCATATAAGAATTTTGACGTAGCCCGATGAGAACGTATGGCTTAGTTGGTCATAGCGCTTGGACGATTTCCGAAGAGGCACGGGTTCAAATCCCGCTACGTATTTTTTTATATTTTTTCTAAAAAAGAAATTATTTATGTTGAAAGCTCTAAAGACGCTTTTCAATTAGTCAACAGAGTATAACGTGGACATTATCCGACTTCAATGAAGATTTGGTGGGGTGTTAGTTATGAAGGAGTGACTAAGGCGTATTTTTGTAAAAAAGGTAGGTACCAAAACATCGGCATAAGTGTATTGAGATACCATGCTTGAGAAGAAAGTTAAACCCCTCAACAACACCATATTCAATAACCAAGTATGGTCCTTGCGGTGCCTCGCGGGGTCATAAAGCCCAGGGTGGGCTTTATCTTGGTTAGAACAGAATGTTCCGTCCTTCATCAGAGATGAAGACTGACCAGTCTTCTAGTCCTCTAGTCCTGATCTTAATCCACTGGATTATGATTTATGGTCAGTTTTAGAGAGTATGGCTTGCTCAAACGCCCTGATAATTTGGAGTCACTATAAAATCTTTATAGTGGCTGGGATTGGCAGTGAAGAATTTCCCCATAGAAAGACTGGGTGCTGTTACTGATAACTGGTCTCAACATTTAAAGGAATTTAAAGGAATGTATTGCAACCAAGTTTTATATACTTTTAATAGTTTTATTCTAATGTATTAAAGTAACATACTATAATAGTATAAAATGTTACGAATAAAAAAAAATCTTTATAACAATATTTACGGCAATATTTTATATTTTTTGTATGTACACCGATTACACCAATATTTCTGAATCAATTTAATTATATGTTGTTCGACGCGGAATAATTACCATTTAGGCTCATAAAAATATTATTTGGTATTCCCATTAGTTTTTATTATTGTTCTTTTTTTGTTAACTTGGACGATGCACATTTCACCATACTTTGTATATTGATGTATATATCGATTACTTTAAGAGTTTTAGATTTATTATTCTTTTATTTTTCGATTGTAACTACTTGGTCATATGATCTCCTAAAAGTTCAATTTACTATGACCTGGTAGTTTTAATTTTAAGAGCACCTTTGTTTACATGGGCGATGTAATTTGTACGATATTTTGTGTTCAGCTGTTTTATATGTTTTCACTTAGATTGACTTAATTTATTAACCTTTTGTCTGACAAATAAGTCTTAGGCTGCCTATCAGTATATTTGACACGATCTTTTGTAGGCTTATCCATAGGTACTTACAATAATTTCTATTCAATGTATTACAATAAATAATATACGTAACCTACCTGATATAATCTACAAAAATCCTCCTGCTTTTTCGAAAACTATTAATAAGTTATTTTATGCATTTTAGTTCTTGATGTCGATTCTTTTTAACATATTTTTTCTATATTTTTTGTCTTATCTGAATACATATAATATTATACAACTACCCATCTGTTTATATTTAAATATGGTTATAGTATACAAATGTGAAGAAGTTTCCTTTCTCGCCCCTCTGTGCTACGTTAATAGTAAACAAACACTTGCATATAGAACATAATTTTAACTCTTACTCTTGAAGGACCTCAGTCGGATAGATATTGGAAGTGTATAAAATTATACAAATTCCCTCCTCTCCCTCGTATATGAAATTTCAGGGACGTTATTATTATACCTAGGATATTTAGACTTTTGTTTTATTGTCACATGCTTTTTAAGTGACGTTTCTACAGTATTATAGACATTGTGTTTTAAAAATCAACCTCACTAATTTACTTTTAAATAAATAAAAGTAATTAATAATTTGAGGTCAGTCGTGGTGCACAAGCGTGTGACTGAAAGTGCGACAGGTTGTGGGTTCGATTCCTACTAGAGGAAATGAAATATTTAATATTTTCATTTCTTCGCTCTTGTGTCTAGGCAAAGAGCGGCGTTGAGTTCGGCCAGTCGACACGCATTGTCTCCAGAATTCGGCGAAAAATGGGAAACGAAAGACAGTTCATTACCCATTTTTCGCCGAATTTAGGTTTCCTCTGCCTACTCTGCTACATGCGGCATACAACGTGAAGCTAAATAATAATAATAATAATTTTAAGCTCACAAGCATCTCGTATATCAACAATGTTACTAAAATAAATCCTGCAATACACAGTCGCTGTAACTGATATCCCAAACACCTTTGAATATATTATTTAATAAATAATGCCTTGGCTCGTGCTGTGTCTAGTGGTTAGAATCGTTTATAGTTGTGATCGTGAAGAACCCAAAATCTTTTAGAGATTCAGAGGTAACAGTATTAAGGATTTTATAATATGCCATTAGAAGGTATCGCTTTAATAAGATATTTGCCATCAGAAGTTGTTCTTGTGTCAGTTATTTAGATAACTGGAAACTCGACAATATGACATTGTCATAACTCGAAGCTCGTCCGAAGAAAAGCCAAGAGCGCGTCCTATCTTCCTCTCCACTATAACTGCGAACTAGTTATAATAAAAGGAAGAAAGAGTACGGGCACCTCCCCGCCCCTACACCGTGAATTCCGACCAGACCGTAGCTTTACAGTCATC
>JAAIXJ010000067.1:0-185889 GCA_013403705.1 Heliconius hermathena
GCGACCGCACCGCTCGCACCCCCCCAGCTACGCCACTGACCGGTAGCAAGATGTAGATTGAAATGACTCCTTTTTTAAAAAAATAACACGCTTATAAGGTTGATTTATTATCTATATAATAAAAAAATGGGGGCATAATTGTGATTATTGTAGAGCGCGGTGTTAGGGGAACGGAGTATCTTAACACTAAATTCCCACTGACTCGCTTGCTATTGCGCGAAATTAATTTTAAAATTATGCATTAAGGTAAAAAGGTTCCAAGGTTCCCTCTGCGCTACCCTACTATGTGCGCGATACAATCCGAATCTAAAATAAATTTTATTAAAATATATTAAAATGGTGTATATATATATTTACTCAATAATGTAAAAAAACCATTGAAACCAGAATTTATAATACGTTAGTGAGTCATTGGGAACGGAATCCCTCCAGCAATCAGTGCTGACTCACTCTTCCCGCTAACAGCTTGTTTGTTGGAGAATTTTGTTTTTTATTTTGGCAAATTGGCGTGTCAAATCGTGACAAAGACTTAACTGTATTATGCAATTTCATGATGAAATCTGATTTTATTTCTCTTTAATATATAAAATATTGTTTTTTTTTTAATTTGTATATGTTTATTAGGGGAATAAAACTATGTTTTTTACGTATTATTTTGTTTTAGCTTAATACTGCATGTCACATATAGTCAAGTAGACAGAGAGAACTTAGAATTAAGACAGTCTGTTCTCCATACATTGATTAATTTTCGAGACATTGTACGTTGAGTGGCGGAAGTCAACGCCACGCTTTGTCTTGTGACCATAGCGGCGAAATAAAGATAATTCATTAGCCCGAATGGAATTCGAACACAACCGCCATTTACATTCAAATGTTGTGGCACGACAGACTCTATATATTTATTTATTTATTTTATTAAAATACTTTAATCTTAATAACTTAAAGGAGAAAAAAACAAAACTGTAATAATTATTAACAGGTTTATTTACCTTTAAAAAGCGTATTCTTACATTCAATATCGTACTAGTATTACATATTAAAAACAAATCAAGTAAAAATAATATTGCTTGGCAGCATACATTTTTCATTTGACATTAAAATTACAAAAAATGTTAAAAAAACTAAATTACTATCTGTTTAGTGGTAGTAGCTGCGCATGAGATCATTTATTTAAAAAAAAGTAAATTAAAATCATAGAAAAGTTTTACTAAATATGATAAAGTGAAATTAACGGTTGTATTAGAAGACATTTTCAAGACGGAAGTCCATACAAGCAATTAAAAAACCTTAATAATAAAACTTTGAATACAAACACAAATCGTTAATTCGGTGCAACAATGACGTATTTGCACTTTTTAAAATGTTACAGGAAATAGTTTTTCTGCATAGATTAACATATTTAACTTTTTTTAAAAGTGTAATTAAGTAATTGTTGCATAAAATGAGCTTTATTTGGAATTTAAAACGAAAATCAATAAATTTTTTTTGACGAGAAATGATGGCCAATCATTTATTATAAATTTTAAAATCTTTATGTGAGACCTTAAATTTTGTTTTCCGGAATTTCTATTTTAAAATAAAAAAAATTCTTGTCTCTTGTCTTTAATGATTAGATAAATTATCAACAAACGTAATTGTACTGAAAGTTAACATCGGTGGTTACAACTTAAGTAACTATTCCGGTGGTCTATTAATGATTAGGTATACATAGGTAATATTTCAATAATATACTATAATATTCATATTATAATGAAAATTATTATTAACAAATTATATCCTTTTGCTGCAATATTTCTGTAGTTTTAAACCGTGATGCTAAATTATTGTACTTATTGAATTTAATATATGGTTCATAAAAAACCTGACCCAGATAAAAAAAGTATATAAAAATTGATAATTATTATTTTAGAAAACATTTTAATCTCTCTTAACTCTAAGAATATTAATAGGAAGCTTTCATTTTTCATAGCTGTACTTAGTTTAGGTTTAGGCTCTGAAGGCCAACACCTAAGTCTAATTACGTAAACATTTAACATGCGAAGTTAAAAAAAAAACTTTATTGCCGAGATCACAGACTAGATTCTAAATGAAAAAATCCTTATTATATAAAAAAGCTGCTTCGCGCCCTTTGTTTGGCCTATATAGCAAGATAGGCAGAGGGAACCTAGTGTTAAGACGCTTCGTTTCCGCAACTGTACTTTTCCTCAACTTACGACATTTCAGCGGAAAATGGGGAAAAGAATTGGCTTAAAGGGGAAGGGAGTGTCTGAACACTAGGTTCCCTTTGCCTCTTCTGTTATGTGTGGTTTGCAGCGCGAAGCAATAAATTCGGCAAATAACATTTTGAAGATCTGTTATTACTATTAATACAATACACTTCTATACGAAAATTCAATTTAAGTATAGAATACAATACATGAATCAATTAATTGGACTATTGAAAAATATTTATTATAATTTTTTTACATAATAAAAATAACATAATTTTAAATTTTAAGAACCAAATACGAATAATTTTGTTAGCCTCTAATAATTAAAAAAAACATTAATTTTGACCTAAAACTAGATGAAAAGGCATTTTTTTTATAAATATCTGTGATAATATTATTTTAAAAAGTAATAAACTAAGTAAAAGGTAAAAGGTTTTTTAAAAATACCTTTTAGAGAAATCAAACCTACTATCTTTGCTTAACTATTTGAAATTATAAAATCGTTCAATTGAACTATTGACGTCATTTAGTCTACATATCTCTTCATTTATACTTATACCCACACTTTTAGAACTACCAAACCCTATTTATATTAAAATTTTATAAATTGGTTGTTTTAAATAATTTAAATCTTGATATATGATATACAATTTCATATCATTTTGTAATTTAAATTAATTTTCTTTGTCGCTCGACGCCGTGTCCGCGTGTTTCCTCAACGTCCAGTAATCTGTAATGAAAGAAATAAATATTTAGAAAAAATATATATTATAATGAAACATTATATATAAACTTATCGTGCGTTTTAATTTTAATAAGTACTAGTGGTCCCCGCAACGTTATTTTCATGAAATATAAAAGGCCCTGCCCACCCCAGAATTGTCACTCACAAAATATCCACCCCAATTTTTACTAGCAAAAAATTAGTCCTGAAAATATCGAATCTGTTCAAAGTTCGAGTCCAGGCCTTAAGAGATTTTCTTCCAAACCCGCCCATGCACCTGACTGTAAATCCGACAGACAAACCCGATGACAGTAGGTTCGATTTTTACTCGAGCGAACCACGATACTTAACTCATTATCTCTCTACCAATCCAGTAAGATTAGCACAGCGTTAAGTACCACCACTCATCACGCTATGTCTCTAATCCAGGAGGAAAATAAGGAGAGGAGTATCTAGACAATAATTTCTGTTCTGCCTACTCTGCTATGCACAATTTTTTTTCCAAATAAGATTTCAACCAATAACTTCACTCTCACTCCCTCTCTCATTTTTTATTACTTTTAACTATCAAACAGTATGTATGTTGTATACCCGCGATGATCTCACAACGTGCTATAGATTTTACATCTATTAATTAAAATAAAACGAAATCTTCTGACTTTTAAGTTTTAAGCTCACTAATTTTATTACCAGCACAATTGCAATAAAAACAAAACCTTCCCCCGAATCTCTGACTTATCCGAAACCAGGTAACATAATAGCCTTTGTCATTTATCGATTTTTACGACGACATAAATATAACTTGATGTCAATGAAAATCGTAAACTTTTATTGCCCTGATTGCAATCTGCAGTTAATTTTACAAGAACAATATTATTTACTTATTCTGTAATATAATAAAGCTGTAGTGTTTGTTTGGTTGAGCGCGCTAATCTAAGGAACTATTAGTTCATAATAAAAATATATATTTTTGTTGAATAGTCTGTCTATAGAGAAGTATATATATTTTTTTAGCTTCATGCAGCAGAATACAGGAACCTAGTGTTAAAACACTCCGTACCCATTTTCCACCGAATTGAAGCATTACGTATCAAGTGGCGGAACTCAACGCCGCCTTCTGTAGATACCATACAAAAGCGCAGCGCTATATAATGACATTACGTTAATCATTTAGATGCAACCCAATATGCCTAAGTTCAAACTTAGCCGAGAGAATAGAATATGCCTTGTATCATACACAACTCTTAATTATTGTCGTTTGACTATACTATAGTAACGAGGCCGCAAGTAATAGTTACATACATACAAAACCATTTTTACTTTGTTACACGTAATATTATAAGTAAAATTTTTAAACATAATTTTTTCATAGGAAAATAAAACTTAAATATAATGAGGATACTTTGAAACGAAATTATGAATTAATAAATTTTATGATGTGTCTGTAATCTCTAAAATGAATAAAGATTACCATAAATGTGCAGAACATTTACGATCTGGATGCTTTTATGATATTTGATCTAGAAGTCTATATTTTGTTTCAAACTCACTCTGTTTTTGAACCTAAAGTATAAATTATATTATTAAAATTTGTATCGATTCATATTATGAGATATATTGTCATTAAGAACTTGCAAAAACTTTCACAGTTTTAGGTCAAAAAATCATAATTTTATCATACAAGTCATAGTTTTATCATTTTGAGTAAAGCCCAAAATTATAACTTATGACTAATTTTTAGCTCCTTAGTGTAATATATTGGGTATTTATTTTTTTTTGTGATATTATTATTATAACATTTTTATAGTAACTGAACAATACCATTTATTTTGCACGATACTAAATATATAGTACAAAACCTAAAGTTTCCTTTTTGGTTAAATTTTTGATTAGATATATGGACCATATCGGGGAAGGCTATGTTATATAGGTATTACGACACGATTATCTTTTCAACGTTACTTAGTCACTTGCATTTCACCGCGCCGTCGAAGCCGCAGGTTGCAGCACTTGCAGCGAGCAACATGAAAGTACAAAATAAAAAAAGCTTCTTAGAACTGAGGACGTCAGCTTAAATCGTTTCTCACTTTGATTTCGCCGCAGGTTTTGTATTTATCTTTCAAATCGACCCGTTTTGATTTACACATATTGTTACGTGACACACCGTGGGTATTGTTTCCTAGTACTGTTGCCAACAATCGCATTTTACATGGGAATCACATAGATTTTTATTGAAATTGTATAGTGTGAGTGCGTATAATGGAAAAGTGATAAATAATCTTTTGAAGACGATATGGTTTCATATTTCGGTTTTTTTAAATTATGATTATTATACATTTTATAATATAGATAAACTTTAAATTAGTATTATAGTTTAAAAATAATTTTAAATTATCTGGCCAACATTTTCAAATTTGCTGCTTTTTGATGCTGGTAAACAAGGCGTGGCGTTTAGTTCCGCCACTGAACACAAAATGTCTCAATAATGTCAAAATATTGTCATTTCTCCGCAATGATAAAGTGCGGCGTTGAGTTACGCTACCGCCTTGGGGCATAATGTTACGAATATTGGTCGAAAATTGGAAAGCGGCGTGTCTTAACAAGGCGGTAAAAAGCTTCGAATCAATCAAAATCAATCTTATTTGACGTGAACCAAAGGATACCTGTGACTTATTATTTTTATATAAATGTAAAAACCTTGTTTGATATGTAATACTATATTAGATATATTGAGAAAGCAGGTTGAACATTTTTTGTGGCCAAGACAAATATTTGTATGCTGAATGCTCAAGTAGTTGACTATTGTTGAAGACTCAAACCCACTACCTGAGTGACTTTCTTAAGGCACTTTGTTATTATTGTATTTTTAATTATATGTTAAAACATTATAGTTTTTTCACAATTCGGGAATTAAATATTTCTTCTTTAAATTAGGCTCTTAAATAAATTGTATGCCGTCGCGGCCCGGTCGGTGGCACAAGGGTGTTACTGTAAGCGCGACGGTTGTGGGCTCAATTCCCACTCGAGAAGATTAAATATTTATTCCTTTCATTTTCTCGCTCTGGTGACCAGGTAAAGCGCGCGCTTCTAGAATTCGGTAGAAAGTGGGGACCGGAAGTGTCTTAAATAAGAACGGAGTATCTTAACAATAGATTCCGTCTCACTACGCTGCTGGGTACTAATACATAGGAAAACAACGTAAAGTTAAAAAAAAGCACTTTCCCTCTATATATTGAACCCACAACCTTCAGGTTTACGCGAACACAGCACACAAATAAATGAAAACATACATTTAATATACAATTGCAAGCCCTATTTGATTAAAGTATCTAACCGGGTTAGAACGAGACGAAAGCAAAACCAGTTCTGCCTGTTACAGAAAAAAAAAGAACTAAAAGGAAAAAATACGTCTTCGTATTTTATATAGCGGCAGCTACCTGAGTTACGCATACATTGTTGAATTTGTTGGCGAAGATCTTTTTTAGTGTGGTTTACCGTATTTTATTTTGTTCCTTTTCAAAATGAATTTAGTTTGAAATGTTTATCTGAGTGGCTTTAACTTTTGAGCCATTGTCGGAGTTTAGAGTTTTAAATATATACCTGTATTTTAATTCTGTTGTTCGATTGATGAATAAAAGTTGTTGTGTTTGTGTTTTTTTTTGTTAATTTAAATGTTTTTCTTTTTAAAGAAAAGTAAATATAAAAAATCAATTTTAAATAAGTGTTGTTTGATCCCGTAATTTAGTATCAGTTTTAAAAAGCTTTATGTTATCTAAATTATAATTATAATTATAATAAAATGATTATTATATTGTACTTGACAAAATAAATATATATACAGAATTATATTATTTTATTCTTATAAAAGCTCTATTTAGTATTAAATATATATCCGTATTGAAGTAAAAGTTTTGATCAATCTTAGAATAATAATTTTTTTTAAGTTCACACGATATCCCGTATTCAGCAGGGTGTTAATATTATTTGTTTCCCACGTACCGCCCAATTTCCAAGACATTGCGTGTCGAGTGGCGGAACTCAACGCCGCGCCAACACGTGGACGAGGCCACACATAAAAGCTAACATAGCATAAAATAAATGTTAATAAAAACGTAACCTGTACACTAGCATTGACTTTCTTCATACCAAGCAGGTAGTAGAAGACCTTTTTGTATTGTTAAAAAACATTATTGTTGAAATATAATTAAGTCTTACTCGTTTATTTGTATAGTAAATTGTTTTTTTTTTATTTATATTTTGTGTTCTATACACAATGTTAATATCTAATTAGAAAAATATAATAGGGCATTTTTAGTACTATTTTATTTATTTCGAATAGATGGAATTTAATTGTATATCTATGGATAGATTAAAAATATACTCGATATTGTTTTTAATGTTTTAACTTTAACGTACGTAAAATGATTAAAGTTAAAATACGAATAACTTGTTTTTTTTTGTTTTAAAGTTTAGTCAGTAGAAAAAAATAGATCAAAATCGATGATATATGATGCCACAGACACACATACAGATACAACAAACACAGATATGTCAAACGTACCGCTGTTTTCGTCGGTCAATCAAAAAAAAACCCTCAAAATTTAAAACTTAAATGAAATAATCGAAATTGTCTATATCCTTTTCCTACTTCCTCAAAGTATTCAATATAATTGAAGATAAAAATAACAACAAAAAAAATGTAAGGAACATAAAACCCCAACACCAATTCCAATTATACCAAATGAAATCAATTCAAAGTAATGTAATTGTCGATTGTAACGATTACAGCTAATTTATAGTAGGTTAGATTCTTCGAAGTAGCCTTCCGAGAACGCCCGAAGCGTTGTACTCCGCAAATCAGTGCTGAATTACGATTGAGAATTAATGAGGGCCCAGATTGCTACTTATCATGCTATACACACGGACACGCGACACATAAATTCTTCTAATATATACATATATATAAATAAATACAGACATTTTTATATTGGTACACGAGAGAAAGAAAGAAAAAAGTAAAGTAAATTAACATGGAGACCGCTTGAAGAGCCCATGTTTGAAGATATATGAGAGGAGACGAGGCGAAAGAGGAAAGGCTGTAGCGTTTGGTGCTCCATTCTCTATGAAAACTTCGACGGGTACAAATCGTTAAGTTAAATAAAATATTCTCAGTTCATTAAAGTGAGGTAATTGTATAGTCATAAAAAGGCGTGTCTATAATATACATCTTTTATACATAATATATGTATATACATAATATAGGATTTAGTTGTTTATCACATGTCATCATTTATCGAGTAATGAAGTACGTACATAGAACCCAAAAACATCAGCAATCTTTTTCTAAACAACATTGACAAAAATCTAAAAACACTTGAAACAAAAAATCCACCTCTTATCCCTTTGCTTTTTGCTATTCTTTTTCTTATTTCGCAAAATATTCTGGCTATTTAAGAAACCTTACAATATTTTAAAGTTGTCGTTTTTTTAACAATTTAAATTCAAATCTTTATGTGTAATAAAAAGTATCAAACTGCGCTCCATTGGAAGGTCTTCTCCGAATAAAAAGCAATAATTAATTTGATCATTATTAACGTTATGATGTGACTCGGGTCCTTTACTAAATTTATTGTAAGGGCTCATTCTGTTTTAAAATTATATATCTTCGACAATATTTTTTGCAAATGACGTTTTTGGTAATAAAGTGTGCCTTCTTTTGTAATATTATTTATTTATTTTTTTACTTAAGGCCAGTCTTAACGCAGGGGCACAAAGTGTGACTTTAAAAACCACTGGTTGTGGGATAGACAGGGGGAATCAAGTCTTAAGATATTCCACTCCCCTCGTACTATATATATTTATTTATGATAGTTAATTTAGTTTAAGTTGTTTTTATTTTTTTTATTTTTGAACAAATATTTATTCCCTGGATTCTGGAACCTGATAGAATCATCTCTGTTTTACCTATGGTAAGTACTAAAAAATCTTAGTTCCAAAGATATCATCACTATATAGACACTGCTATAATAAACCAGTAAAGCCCAATTTTATATTCAATAAAATATTGAGATAATATTTATAAAATATACCTTGAAACGTAAATAATACTCAAAAACCAAAACAAAATACGAGTACACCTTTCAAAATCAAAACCCACTGCCTATACAGAATCCATAAAAGTTATTTAAGTTTTGAACTTTTTACACCGGCCACGTGCAAGCTCTAACAAGATTAAGCTTTTCTTTTTTGATAAGCCTGACTTTATCGCACACGTACGCACTTGTTTAGCGAGCGATGAAAAAAAAACGAAATGAACAATGAGAGCGGGTTGTAAAATGTGTATTTATTAAAGCTGTTGAGGGTTGTATTGGATAGGTAAGGTTGTATGATTGTTGGTGACTTAGTTGAGTCTTGTTTTGTTTTAAAAATTAAATTAAATTAAATTAGCTTCACGCTGTATCCCGCACACAGCAGGGTAGGCAGAGGGAACCTAGTGTAAAGACACTCCGTTCCCTGCTTTCTGCCGAATTTTGGAGGCATTGCGTGTTGAGTGGCAGAACTCAACGCCGCGCTTAGCCTCGACACCAGAGCGAAGAAATAGAAATATAAATTTAAGTAAATATTTCATCTCCTCGAGTGGGGATCGAACCCAAAACCAGTCAGTTTTACAGTCACACTTTATGCCACTGCGCCACGACTGACCTCAACCTGTTTTGTTTTAGTTTTGGTGAAATAAAATATAATCGTGACCAAAATCTAAATGATATCCTATTTTTTTTATCGTGTAAAAAGAATTAAACTAAAAGTATTCCTTTCATTGGTATTTTTGTAGCTCCAATAATTTTAAGAATTATGTTCTGCTATGCGTTCATAAACTAAAATGAACATTTAACTTCATTTAAGGACAAATAAAAAGTTGGTGATATAAATTTAACTCAAAACTAATTGACGTTTCTGAGTGCGACTGTAAATCTAAAGATTGTTTATAATAGCATCACCATAAAAACAAGCTTAAGACATTTTTTGTCCCATACTTTTTCAATAAGTAAAAAACACATTAAGAAGTCAATGGCAAAATAATTTTATGTGAAACCAGTTGGTCTAATAACTATATATATTATACATATATCATGTCTGTATGTATGTATGTATATACAATTCTATGTACCTGACAAAGTTCCTTAACCTGTAACGGTATACGAAAGGCGAAGTCAAAGCGAGGCGCTGTTGGTAAACAAATTTAAATGTTTTTAATACCAAAATATTTTTATTGCTCAAGTATTTCTATATGCTCTCCTTAATTTGTTTTAGTAGAAGAACGTGTGAATGTGAACGCTACGGTTGTGGGTCCGATTCTTAATTAAGGGAGCGATTATGATTAAATTATTTGCATTGGCTCTGATAGAAGTAAGGACCGGATTGTTATAATAGGAGGATCCCTTTAGCTAACTTACTATATGCGTGATACAGGGTAAAGCTGCTTTTATTTTTTTACCAATTGACCGATATTCAAGAGCATGTTTTTCCATTTGCTGAATGACTGTAGTTTATGTATCTTATGCGAACGAGATATAATTTTGGGTGAAACGTGTTATATACCCATATATACATATGGACAATATAATATATATATATTATAAAGTGACACTCGAGCGTTTATCACGATAATATTAACGCATGGGTAGCGAACCCATGACCTCTAGCTTATCAGGTAGTCACCGAGTATGGAGTCAAATGACTTTGGAAGCTATTAAAGAAATATCTTATATCTTAGTCTTCGTATCTATATCAATATTTGGCAGTTTTCAAGTTTAATATAGCGTTAGCGGTATAGTATTAGGTACCGCCTAACATAAAAAACATTAAGAATTAATTAAAAGTGGGTATCATTATCAATGGTTTCTTAACCACTACTCAAATTAACGAAAAATTAAAAAAAAAACATAAAATATAAATAACGCAATAAATAACATTTTCCACGAGTAAAACTAGGTCAAAATAATAGCTCGGTGGTATGCAATTTCCCTACGCCTTAACTCTTATCCGATAAGCTTAAATCGTTATCATGGCACGGGCGGTCGTTCACCAGTCTACGTTGCATTATTCATTTCGTGCACAGATTTTTGCATATTTTTATAAAAAACGTAGGCACAAATATTTTAAAAGTTTTTTTTAAAGCAATAGATTTAAAATGATTTTGATGTGTTTAGAATTTTGGCTTTTAATTCATAATTTTCTTATTATAGCATTAAAAAAATCAAATGAAAAAGGAATTCTGTGATTCGTGGCACGGCTGTCCAGCGGTTTACTGTAAAAGTTATGAGTGTGATTATCGTTCACGGGAATGAAATATCTTCAGTTTCTCGCTCTAGTAACAAGAGCACGGCGTTGATTTCCGCCACCCAACAAGCCATCTCTCGAATATTGAACGTTGCATGGGAATCAGAGTGTTTTGACACTAAGTTCGTTATTTGCCCTATTACATACGGGATACAGCGTGAAGCTAAAACAAAACGAAGACTACAGTGAAAAAAAAGCAAGCTACAGCAACCATCTGTCAGCTCGTCTTCATATCAAAGTCAAAATCACACAAGCACCTTGGCATTTCGAAACGGCACATTCAATTTATTTGTTCGGCGAATAAAAAAGCTTTTCATTGCTTTCTTTATATGGAATGACATGTGAGTTATCAGTCAACGCGAGTAATGTATAGAGAGCTATCAAATGAAACAAAATGAATGACAGCGCTACTACATTATACCGGACATTACAATAAAACCATTTATTGAAACACTGTTCATGCAATTTTCAATCTTTATGACTAAAATGTAAAGCTTAATTTAGCTTGAAATTGGATGAAGTGTATTCTATTCTTTTTTTAAGGTACGTGTAATTAGGATTTTTTTTTATTTTAATTTTCAATTCACAGTAGTGTAAACCGGCTTCATAAAAACACGTTTATACAAACAGCAACAAGGAAAGGCATATGTATAAAATATTGTTTCTTCTTTTAATTCTTTTACCTAAAAATATAATAATTTTTCATATTATGTTCAATTTAATATTGTTTTTTTTTTGGCAGAAACCTGTTTAGTATTCTATCTAAATATATTGGAGATTTATTTTAACCAGTATATGTAGTTTTTAATTAAAATCTCCAATAGCGTTTATTTAAATTTGCTTACTTTTTTGCAGTATTTAATATTAAATAAAAAAAATACTTTAAAAAACAAAAAATATTTATTTAAATTTAGAATTACATTACGAATCTTTACGCTGTGCAACATTTGCCAAAAACGTGTTTGAAAAAAAAAAGTCAAATTGAAGGGTCAATCCTCTTTAACCCAAACGGAGGTGCGCCATTACGGATGTGTCAAAAGACCATTGCATCTTTTGCTGTTTCATTTGATTTCTTTTTTAAAACTTTATGCCTGTCTTATATTTATTATTTGAGTAGGTATAGAGAATCTGGTGTAAAGACACTCCGTTCTAAGCTTTTCACCGGTCAAATATTCTTCCGGCCATATTCTAAACGAAAATAGAACCTAAGGGTTCTATTCTCGCTCATATTGTGCAAACAATTATTATTTTATGTACTCTCTATACGTCATCAGACGACGCTAATATAAAAATTGTATACATTACTCCTATGACAATTCAATTTTTATCAGCTAAGTACTTAATTATTACCTAATACAAAAGATACAAAGTGTTTTTTCCTATAAATATTTGTATTATATGCAAAATATTTAAATGTTAATCGGGAAACCCCAATTATATGTAAACGATTAAACACAGGAAAAAAACCAAATAAAAAACACGATATTCCTTAAAGTGAGCAAATTACTCTGAGTTATAAAATTAACTTAAGCTATTATTATCACTCAAGAGCTTTGGCTCTTAAATAACGATTACTAAGGTAAAGTAAAATTTAACTATTATTATTACTACCTCGGCCATAAAAAGAGGTGATCAGCGAACCAGGACTATCCACGGTATTTTATCTAAGTCGTGATCTTTCGTACTCAAAGGCATTGGTTCCCAAAGTTTTTTAAAAAAAATGTTTTATAATACTGCAACGCCATTCTAGTTTGAAATGCTGTTTGAAAGTTTTTTTTTTATTTTGTACCTTTTTTAATTAACATACATAATGTTAATTGTTATTTCCTCATTTAATACATCTGTGTAAAAATATGAAACAAGATTGATTGGCTTTTGCACGTTTGGTAATTGCAGGTTCCTTTAATTTCAATAAAAAAACAAATTCAAATTATATGGAACACTTTATAAAATAAAAGAAATAGTGAAAATTACCTGAAGAGCATTTAAATTTTATGGCTTATAATGATCACTTAGTTTTATTATTACTGTCGGTTAACTACTTCAAGGATTCTCTTTTCACTTAAAAAAAACATTAATATTATATATCCTGTTTTCTTCTTCCATATAAAAGATGAACTTCTCGTAAATTTGTGACTATGTTTCATTAAAATCACTTCTAGACTGAAAGTTCAATTAGAATTTCTAAATCAAGTATTGCCTGACATACACTTCCACCTCACCTAGTCGGATGAAAACGATATAAGTATTTCTTAGATTTACATTTATTTTGAACATATAAATCATATAAATAGTAAGCAACTTTCTTTCTACGTTTCTAATTAGTTTAGCTTCCCGCGATTGGCACTGGGAGTCTAATATTAAAACACTGCATTCCCCTCTTTTCACTTTATTTTCGAGACATTGTGTGTTGAGAGAAAAAAACCAACGCGTCACTTTATCTTATTATCAAAGCGAAGAAATGAAGATAATGCTTTGCCCCGAAATAGAATCGAACCCTCAACAGAAATTATTAGTTAGATACTGACAATAGACACAGAAGCTGTGCCGCCATGACGGTCTAATAATATTAAATTATTTTAATAATTTAAAAATAACAAAAATTAAATAAGACGACGCCAAATTCTAGTTGAACAATAATTTGAACTATTTAATGAAATAGTTTGAGAGTCTAAGACCTTCCATGAAATAATACTCCCATAGGCCGCGATCCCCCCGTCACGGATGTTGGTATTGGTCGTTCCGCATCGTGTACTATGGGAATTTTAATGGAATATCATGGAAACTTTTCTGTTTCGTTGCTATAGTTTAGATCAGCTTGAAAGCAAGAGTCTTCTTATTATATTACTAGTCAAATGTAAAACTTAACAAAGTTAAAGGTAACTTTGACAGCAAGTACAGAAACATCATATGAAAATGATTAACATGACTTGTAATGTATTATAACATATAACCTTCCTCGATATATGGAATATGCAAAACGAAAAAGATTTCTTCAATTCGAAGTAGTTCCCGAGATTAGCGGGTTCAGCTAACCAAACGCTTCTTCTTTGTAATAGCAGCATCGATTTTTCTTTGTTTTACATTATTTCTAACTCTTGTTCCGTATGGCTGACCACAAAAATGTTAAACTTTAGATAAGCTTAATTTTTTTTTTATATTTATTTCATTTTCTGTATTTTAATTCAGAAATTATTTTCCCTAAGACAAACGACGTATCAGAGATACTTACTTACACAGATATTTTAACCACACAATTTATAAAAAGGACGTACATTTAAAATCACAGCTAAACCAAATCAGTGTACTTTAAAAACAAATTTCAAATAACAGCTTTACTTAATCAATCATCGTATTCAGATGAATAAAAATAAAACTTCAACGAGGAAACAATGGAACAATATAAGGAAGCTCAACTCCGTCTGTTGGTTGTCCGTCTGTCCGTACTGTATATAGTATACAGTGTGCAGTTTATTGGAGTGAGGTTACTGACATATTTAGTTTGCTATTGTATAGAGATGAAATGTTTTATGGTGAGGGATATAATTCTTTTCTTTTGTGTAAGATAGTGTTTTGGATGAGACTTTTCTCGTTTGGAAAATATAATTTTCTCTTTAATGACTATAAAAGATTTTTTACTGTCTTATATTTTGCGTGGATCATTCTGCCTTTGGGATCGGCCCATAGGAATTTAAAAAATCCTCTCTGTTTCCATATAGGATCTTACTTCCTCAAGGAACCTACCTGCCAAATTTCAGCATTCTATTCGCGTACATCAGGCTGTTCGTTATCTATCAGTCATTTAGTAACGGAATAGTTTTATATGAATTAAATTATAAGTAAAACTTCATAATACTTTTCACAAATATTTCTAAATAATATTATAATATTCTATTGAGATACACAATACACACACTACAGTAAATGTAAGAACTTTCTAAAATTCCCTGAATTCCAAACAAAATTGGTCGGCGGCTAGTTTCGTTAATGTGTCGTTTCGCCCGAAATAAAATAGAAGCTGATTACTTTTAAAAATATCTAGACCAAGTGCAGAACTAAAATATACTAAAATATAACATTCTCAACTAAAATATACTTTGCTAATTCAATTGTCGGTGCATGTATTTTTTTTATACTTTGTTATGTTAATAAACGTCTGTATTGTAAACTCGACGGTTGTGGGTTTGATTCCTACTCCATATGAATGAATTATTTTCTTATCCTTGTTTTTATAACAAGACAAAGTGCGGCGTTGAGTTGGCTCATTCTAGACACAATGTCTTGAAACTTGGATAGTGCACGGGGAACGTAGTCCTAGCACTAGGTATCCTCTACCTACTCTGCTATGTATGGGATCCAACGTGAACCACAAAAAAATTAAAACGAGTTGGTCAAAATTTCGTATGCGCGGACTTTATGACCCTAAAACCCGTTCAATCCCGTTCTTTCCTATTAATCATGGGATTTTCAAGATCTCTTATTATTTCAGTTTACGACGCTCATTGTTCGATTGTGCGTTGTCTGTCAGTTACTCAATGACTATCGAATAAGTTTTAAACATATATATTTTTTGCCAACTTCACACTGTATCCCGCATAAATAAAGGGAACCTAGTGTTAAGAAACTCCGTTAGCCACCAACCGTAGGCCTTGCGTTAATTTTCCCTTGGTACCAGAGCGAAGAAATAAAAATATAACAAAATAATAATTTATTCCCTCGAGTCTGCCTCAGCGCCACGACGGCCTCAAAAAGATTATCTTCCTAGAAAATTACAGTAATGATGTCTTATTCAATATCTAAAGAAATATCTGCATATCAATGAAACAAAGAATCGTATAGTTTCTTTTGAGTAGAAATCGAACCAACTACTAACCAATTCAGCTAGACACATATCTAAAAGCTTTATTACTAATATTCTTTTAAAAAGCTCCCTAGGTAACTCCAGTGACGAATATTTATGTGGGAAAAAAAATATTTTTGCATAAGAACTAGTCAGTATTTGTTGAGTTGAATATTAAATAGTATATATATGTCCTTGAATTTACTTTACACGAACAAACCTGTCAAATATAGGTACAACTTGTTAATATAGAAGTGCAGTCTAGTAAGATAATAATATATTTTTATAAGTTTGAAAATATATTAATGATTGATTTTCATGGTCTATATCGTATATGGCAAGGTAGGTAAAGGGAACCTAGTGTTAAGACACTCTGTTCCTCACTTTTCGCCGAATTTTCGAACCATTGCGTATTGAGTGGAACTCAACGCTGCAGCCTTTGTCAGGTTATCAGAACGAGGAAATAAAATTAATCTGCTCTTCCGAGTGGGAATCGAACTCACAACCATTTTGTTTACAGTGACAAAATTTGTAATAATTATTTCGGGCGTTTTCTAGAAATCGTTAAAGTACAATTACGTCAGACCGTGTATACCTACATAATGATGGCCAGTGACCAGTGTGTGACCGCACCTTGATCGTTCACCGTCCTATAATGACTCATGTACAGGATTGAACCTGTACCTCTGAATCATACGTTTTTATGAATACGTAATCTAATTGTAAGATGGAATGAAAAACAATTTGTTTTTGAGATATAGAAAAAATAGCATGGACTTCATAATAACACGGATGAGAAGCTCTACTAATATTATAAAGCTGAAGTTTGTTTGGTTGAACGCTCTAAGCTTTGAAACAACAGATTAAAATTGAGAAATGATTTTATTAATGGAGACTCCAATCATCGAGGAAGATAGATATAGGATATATTGCCTGACAACAATTGTAAAAATATAAAGAAATATTCTTATTGAGCGAGATAGCCAAACCTATCTTCCTAAATAAGAATATTTCATTAAATTTGACCATACGAGCGAAGCCCCAGGCGAATGCTAGTTCAATAAAAACCTGTTGTTAGTACGATAAAGTAAACAAATCTGATATCGCAAACTTTTTATCTATATCAAGAGCTTTCCATGTACCTCGTAATAATCGTAATATTTGAAGATTATTTTGACATATTTTAATCAGTAATCATTTTCAGCGAGGCGCGTCGCCACGCCCGTGTTTACTATTTATTCACCATCGGAACGTAACCTAATATTATTATCAATTTAAATGTTGTCACCATTTTAACTTTTTTTAATATTGGTTTATATTTTGTTGTATGGTTAATTAAATATTAAATAACTACATAATCTAAACTATTACTTTGTGGCCGTTCAAGTATTACGTAAGCAGTTTTTTTGCAATTATTGACACCCCCCTCCCATATGTCATGAAAAATAAGCAATCCTCTTAAAAATATTTCATTAAACANCCAATCGTCGAAAAACACTACAGGCTATATTACATGACAACAATTAAAAAAATGTAATCCCAAAGCTATCTCCCTCAATAAAAATGTTTTGTTAAATTTGACCATACGAGCGAAGTCACAGGCGAAAGCTAGTTCAATAAAAACCTGTCGCCAGTACGATAAAGTAAACAAATCTGATATCGCAAACTTTTTATCTCTTTCAAGAGCTTTCCATGTACTTAATCGTAATATTTGAAGATTATTTTGACATATTTTAATCAGTAATCATTTTCAGCGAGGCGCGTCGCCACGCCCGTGTTTACTATTTATTCACCATCGGAACGTAACCTAATATTATTATTATTAAATGTTGTCACCATTTTAACTTTTTTTAATATTGGTTTATATTTTGTTGTATGGTTAATTAAATATTAAATAACTACATAATCTAAACTATTACTTTGTGGCCGTTCAAGTATTACGTAAGCAGTTTTTTTGCAATTATTGACACCCCCCTCCCATATGTCATGAAAAATAAGCAATCCTCTTAAAAATATTTCATTAAACACATTTTCGTGGTTTATTTTAGAACCCCCCCCCCCACATTTCATCAAAGATAAGCAAACCCAAGGCCCTCCGCCCCCCTACAGTGCTTACGTAATACTTGAACGGCCCCTTTAGACAGGTTAAATTAGTGAGGATCGTATTTTTCTTCGGACAAATATTTGTTACATTCGTTACATTCAATTCAAATTCAAATCAGTTTTAGTAAATTCAATGTAGATAGAATATTTATTTTATTTGACTATCATGTTAAGTATTTTTAATAAAAATAAAATAAATTTGAAAAACTTACGGAAAATAACAGTATTTTGTCATTATCATAGGCAGATCCTAATTCCAAGATCTAGAGTGTCTTAAAATATAACCAAAAGTGATATCAAAAATCAGAAAGCTTTAAAAAACCATGGTAACCCTACCCCCAGTCGTCTGGTTGTCTAGATTTCATCGGTATGTAGGTTACATACACACGAACACGACGATATGCTGAAATTGTGCCAGTTTTGATATGAATGTATGCATAGAAATATTTATAGTAGAATTTTTCCATAACATTTGAAGAAACTTTGCTTTAAGCACTACGTTCCCTCCTCCTACCCTATTTTACCCTACTTTTTTGATGAATATAATGGACTAACATAAATTATAATATAATATATTTTTCCATTATTTCCATAAAAACACCTCGGTATATGGAAAGATGATATAAGGGACAGGTTATAAGTTTTTCAATTACCTGCAATAGACTTTTTATAACCACCTAAGTTGAATTAAAGAGTATTATAATTGATTTTAATAAAAAATACTACATAATTGAATATTAAAATTAGCATATAATTGAAAGGAGTTAATGCAAAGTTATATTTTTATTGTTTTAGTTTTACATGCTGTTATTATAATTATATGTGTTTTTTATTCTTATGCACTTTTACCTTCGTTCACTATACAAAGAAAGCTGAGTAAACAAGGAGGGGAAACAATCATAATTTAGGCATACATTTAAAACTACTATCATAAACGATCTGAAAGTTTTTAACTATCTAGTGTCACGACACTCCGTTTTACGCATTCCGACCGATTTCGAAAGATTTCGTGTTGAATGGCGTATTCAACGCCGCCGTCTTACTCTGTCATGTTTGGTATCATTCTGTATTAAAAAAATACAACCAAAAATATCGATCCCAAGATCTTCAACCAGATAATAAATGTGCTACCACTACAGTAGTGTTGGTCGTTTTTTTTTATAAAATAATAATCTCGAACGGGCGTACCAAGTAAGTACTCACGTAGTAAATTATAGGGATCGTGAAAATATCAGCTACTACAAGCAACTAACTAGAAGTTGACAAGATTCAAAATAAATTGAATTGCTAAGGGTGAGCTTTTAAAAAGTTTTGATCAATTTTAAGCTTTGTCTTATTTTTCACTAAATTTAATCAATAAACTGGTTTGGATTTGAAGTAGTTGACTATAATAAATATTAAGAACGAATGTTAATAAAGAACTAAACTTTTAAATGTGTATTGAAATGTTTTTTAGGAAACGTATACGAAAAAGAACAGTCGTGGTTCAGCGGCACAACCGTGCGTCTGTAACCACGACAGGCTGTGGGTTTGATTCCCACTTGAAGAAATGAAATATTCTCTATTTTTATTTCCTCGCTGTGGTAACGAGGCGAAGCGCGACGTTGAGTTTGGTTATTCATCACCCAATGCCTCCAGGATTCGGTGGAAAGTCGAGAACGGAAGAGTTTTAATGAAAACGGAGTGTCTTAACATAAGGTTCCCAGATTCCCTTTGTCTACCCTGCCATGTGCGGGATACAGTTGTAGCTAAAAAAATGTAAAATAAAAATAAAGTAAATATGAAATGTTTTTTTTATTTATCTATCTATACTTTTTTGTCATAATTATAATATATGCTATGAGATCATAAGCAACACTTTAGATAAAAGTAATATTTTAGATATCATCTACAAGTTTTTTTTCTCATACAACAACATAACTAACTTAGAAATGTAATAGCAACTAAAAAAACTTAAGCAATATTAACAAATAATGTAGATACTAATATAAGAATGTTATTTTATATCACGTAATTGCCTCACGAGATTCCAACGCGCGACCGTCGTGCGTAATCGACAGTGACTATTAGATACGCATTGAGCTGTAAAAGGTTTTTTTTTAACTTCACTCATCTCTTGATTTTTTATGGGATAGGATGTATACGACGCCGTGTTCGTCTATTTTTAACTGTTGGTATTGCTTCTATAAATGATATATATATTTTTTGATGCCATCTTTTCCCTATTCCAATTTAGACAACTAATATGTAAATACCTACACAAAAAGATATAAAATAAATTAAAGCAACTTTAAATATTTGCCAATATAGTTATATAATAAAACAGTTTTAAAAGTTATATATAATAAAACAGTTTTAAAAATCCACTCAACCTATTTCGATGGAATTTAGACTTTTTCTAAGGTGGAACATATAACAAATCCAAAAGGATCATCTCAATCATGACTGTTAATTTAAGAGAAATTTGTGAAAAAACATACATAACTTACCAAATTTAGCACATGTGTTTGAAAGACTACATATATATATATATATATATATATATATATATATATATATATATATTCATACTAAGCTATAGCCCAGTCTCAACAACATCAAAGACATACATGTCTTCTTCTTTTTTGAAGTCGGTTAATAAGACCCCATAATATAAAAGAAGCTAGTTTTAAACACGAATCCACGTGCTCGGATGGCTAAGCTAAACCAAGTCGGGCTGAGATACATGCCGCATTCGTCTCGCGCGGTCCTCGACCTCGGCAGTCGCTGCACACTCTTACAACCAGAATAGAATATTATATAACTTCTATGCACTGGGATGAAGCCAGATTTTAGACTATATACCTGTTACTTGACTATGTCTGGAAAATATGAACAATTTCGTATGAAGAATTTCTCTTGGTTTAGCTATGATTGTTTTGTTGTATTGGAGTATAGATTGGAGATAGGTTGTGACTGAACTTTATTAAATGGTGTAGTATTTTGTTTTAATTTAGAATTATTAGATTTTTTTTATAATATAACATCTATGCATCAAAATGAAGTGAGGATTAAGATTGTGCTTATTATCTGACTTTGCCTGGAAAATATGAAGAATCTCGTGGTCTCATCATCATATCTGGTTTCCAGATATAAGATTTTGTGTATATATTGCAAAGATTAAATATGTTTGTCGAGTTAAGTGGTATTTTTTTATTTAGAATTATTCTTAATCTTTTTTATACATATTTTATATATTTGTCATTGTTAAAATACATTAAAATACTAATGCATATAAAATAATTACTTTAGCTTCACGCTGTATCCCGCACACAGCAGGGTAGGCAGAGGGAACCTAGTGAAAGACACTCCGTTCCCCACTTTCTGCCGAATTCTGGAGGCAATACGTGTTAAGTGGCAGAACTCAACGCCGCGCTTTGCCTCGACACCAAAGCGAAGAAATGGAAATATAAATTTAAGGAAATATTTCATCTCCTTCAGTGGGGATCGAACCCACAACTGACCAACAGTCACACTTTGTGCCGCTGCGCCACGACCGGCCTCAACTACTTTATTTTAATCTATATAAAAAATATTATTTTCATTGTACATCTTAAACTCAACGTAAACAAAGCTGCGGGCGACGCCTAGTATAAATATAAATTGTTTTAAATTTTAATTAATAATTTTTTAATTAGCTTCACGCTGTATCCCGCACACAGCAGGGTAGGCAGAAGGAACCTAGTGTTAAGACACTCCGTTCCCCACTTTCTGCCGAATTCTGGAGGCATTGCGTGTTGAGTGGCAGAACTCAACGCCGCGCTTAACCTCGACACCAGAGCGAAGAAATGGAAATATAAATTTAAGTAAATATTTCATCTCCTCGAGTGGGAATCGAACCCACAACCAGTCGGTTTTGCAGTCACACCTCGTGCCGCTGCGCCACGACCGGCCTCGATTAAATTTTAACGTCGATATAAATCATATTCCTCCCAAAAAACACTTCAATAAAAAAATCTAATTATCTTGAAGGCACGTGGTAGCAATTATACGTACATATTTTAAAAAATAAATGTAAATCGATAAATCAGTTCGTTCACCGAGGTCGTAACTAACGAATCTGTGGTGTCATAATACTGTACGCTATAAGTTATGAAGCTTTTTTTTAAATTTCAATAGTTGATTTTTTTATGCTCTTGAGGGAATCTATTTTTGAGTTCTTTCCGCTTTAGGGCATTGCGTGTTGAATTGTGGAACTCAACGCCGCATTATGTCTTGTTAGCAGTGCAAGAAAATGAAAACATATAATTCCCTCGAGTTGAAATCGAACCCACAAACGGACGCGGTCTAATATTCCACCGAATCACGAATGTTGTTAAGGAAGAGCTTTTTTTAGCTTCACTTGACACGTTTTTGAGATATTGCGTGTTAGATGATGGTTCTCAACTCTAGACATGGAAAAATGAATTGCCAATGCTATCTAAATTTATGAGTTTGTTTGGTCGAACGCCCTGATCTCAGAAACTAATAATTCAAATTTTAAAACTATTTTTGACTTGGCAAAGTTATTTATCTAAATGATTGTGTTGATTGGGCGAAGTTGCATATAAAAGCTATTATACATTTATACATACTACCGAGCGAGAATCGAACCTACATGATTACAAACAAACATCATCCCACTGTGCCAGGATAGCTTCAAAATGTTCTTAGCTGTATGAAGCTAGTTGTAATAAATGAGACATGACATTAGATCTAACAAAAAAACGCAATGGTGTACTAATGACGTAAGAGATCGTCGACCTCTCACTGAGTATTGAGTTTGGACATTCATGGTTAGAATAATCAATCAAGTTATATATAGATGTAGAAATTAAGGAAGAGCTACTTCCTTCCCGTTTTTGTTGGTGAAATATTAATGTGGTTATATTGAATAAAAAATTTGGGAACATTTAAAATTGGTAATATAATATGATCATTTAAAAAAAGATAAATTAAATAAACTTCACGCTGTATCCCGCACACAGCAGGGTAGGCAGAGGGAACCCTCCGTTCCCTACAAATATGATCACTTACTGTAATATATCAAAAAAACTAATCCAGACGCAGCGGCAGATGTGACTTAAAACGCGACGTTTGTGGGTTCGATGCCCACTTGAAGTAATAAATGCTTTTCGTTGTGTCTTAATACTAGTTTCACTCTGCCTATTCTCTTATATTAGGTATACAGCGTGAAGCTAAACTTACATATACTTTGTATGAAATGCAAGTTAAATATTACAAACACTGTACAGTGTCTATATGCATTATCAATATTTACGCAACCTCTTGCCTGCACTTGTGCAAACAGAAGGTAATATGGCCTTGATATATTTAAATACTAGCCACAGATATATGTATGTATTAGAACGTTGAACCTATCCATATATCCGTTTAGACTTGGTTTAATTTAATATTAGATATTATAAATTTTCATACATATTGTTAAATTTTCACGCCGAAGTTGTATTTTTGCCTATTGGATCTTTATTTTTGACCAGTGGAACACGAAGGGTCTTATAATTTGAGTTAATGAGTTCTGCATATTCTAAAGTTTGAGAATCGGAAGTAATAACATTGCCGTATAGAATATATTGACGACGTTTTATTTAAACTTTATAGGTATCATCTGTATTAGAGTGGATCATGGTTTAAAACATATACTAAAATAGACCATCAAACCGGCCGTTCGTTCCCCTTTATCCAACAATGCATTACGCGCTATCTCTTCATGCCTCGTGGGTTTGGGAAACAAACATGTAATTTGATGCCTTATTTTATCTCAAATTCAATACAAAACCCAGAAATTCTCATGGTATTACAATTATAGCTTTATTAAAAAAATATTCACTTCCAAAGAAAATATTTAAGTGATCAAAATCTTTTAAACATGGTGAAATCAAACGAATTACAATACATGTTTAACCTAATGTGACCTCATAAGTCGACAATAGGCCGATCAGCAAAGATATACACGCCTATATGAATGCTAATGAACCGAAACGGAACGGGGGAACCACTGTCCATCTGACCATATATGGTAAAAAGACACGCAAATCCGGGTGATACAATAGGTTAAAATGAATTATTAAAAAACAATAAATTACAATATAGAAAAATATTAAGGTAAGTAAAATAGACACAAAAAAATATTGAATTAAAGTTTTGTACTACAATTCATAGTAGTGTAGCTTTCTATGTAATTATGCACAAGAAATATACTAGTTATATAATCTTTTAATTAAACAATAATGTAACTAACCTGTCATTTGCAATTGCCTTCTAGACGCTGGTGTGCGCGGGGTTCTCGGGGTCCTAGCAGCGCGAGGGGTCCTAGGGGTCCTGGGGGTCCTGGTAGGTGTCCTAGGAGAGTTACCAGCACTGCGTCTCGAAGGTGATCCAAGGACTCGCAAGTCAGTGTTCTCAACACACGCCAACGCCTCGGCACCTGTCCTAGGACTTTCATTCTCTTTATCTTCACAAAACTTCACTGGCGAGTCCAACTTGCTTGGATTGTAAGGGCACTCAGTTTCTACGTCGAAATTGAATCTTCTTATGAATCGTTTTCTATCCCTGGCGTACTGTTCCGCCATGAGTCGCCTGGTCTCATCCCTGTCGGGGACTCCAAACAAACACTTGCAGCTTCCACGTCTCCGCCGCGGCGTGTTCGTCCTGAGAGCCATGCTTGATGATATTTCGAACCTGCGTTGTTTCGGTGTACGTCCGCCAGCCGCCATGGTCAGGTGAGTTCAGAGAAACATCTGACTAATAATCTCGCGAGAAAACAGCTGTCGGCTGCGAGAGGGACGGAATGCGGGGGCGAGTGGAGCACCTGGCGATCAAAGCCGCGCCAATTCTAACCTAAAAGTTGTCGGCGTGCGCACGCGCATGCCTTCAGCGTACGACTGACGCTACGTTTCCCGCGCATCGGCCAGCTTCGATTTTGGCACTTGGCGCGCAAACCCCGGAGCCAAGGACGCTTTTTATACGTCTCGGGATACAGGTGGACGAAAAAGGGGCGAAATTTCGTGTAACAATAGTATAGATATATGGTATTGCTTATAATAGTGTTTCTTTTTTGATTCGTAAAAACTATGTGACGTCATGCTTAATTTGTGATCAATTATTTCATGTTGTTTTCGTAATATTTGGTTTGTATCAGTTACAATAATTTTTTTAGTAATCAAGGATTTTAGCTGCTTTTTCTGGTCAATTAATATAATATTTAGGTATCGAACATCGTGTATATTATGTATGTAGATATCATATCGTATAGGTTAACTATAATGCTAATGGACGATCTGATAGTTTTTTCGTGCACCACTTACGTCACATGTTTTTAAGCGATCTTTTCCCTGTATTATGTAAAAATTAATAGCATAGCAATTAATTAAACATTTTTTACTTTGAATGTATAAATATGTAGAATACTAATTATATCTATTCCTAGATGTGCTTATGTAGTAATAATTAATAATAAGGTAATAGTTTGAGCATTTTTTAGCTTAAAGCTGTATGCTGCACATGGCAGGGTAGGCAAGGGGAACCTAGGAACGTAGTTTTAATATATTTCGTCCGGCATTGAGTGTTGAGTGTTTAAGTTTAATATATTTATATTCCAAACAGTGTTTGCATTGTTTTCTTTTAATTCTTGTTTGAATTATTTCATTGTAGTTCTTATTGACACATAGACTCACATTTTACGATATTGGCGTCACAGGATGCGGAACACAACGCCGCAAATTGTATATCCTGACAGAGACAAGTGATCTTCTAAATATAAGCGTGTAGGCTTTGAACTAATGATTCATTGTGCTTCGTAAGGGATAATAAAAGCACTTTCACTTATAAATAAAAAAAACATATGACAAATAACAATGACAAAGAGGCCAGTCGTGGCGCAGGGGCACAAAGTGTGACTGCAAAACCGACTGAAAAATATATTATTCGAGTCTATACCGAAGTTGATATTTAAAAGTAACATTTTTTTTGCTTGTTATATTTATTGTTAGTATGGTGAGATAATATTATAAATTACGTTTTGTCACTCAAGATATATATAAACAACAACGTTAGCGAAAAATATATCCTTGAACTTATATAAGCTCAGTCCAAATTTTAAGTACACATCTATAGATAAAGACGAGTTAAGCAACAAATACAAATTTTTTAAACATTTTTAAACATTTTTAAAGTGTTATTCCACACTTAGGAAAGAAAAATACTTATTTAGAAAACGTATAAAAATTTGAACGTAACGGGACTCGAACCCGCGCCTCCTGGAAACCGACCAGGCATTGCGTGCGTTTCTAAATAAGTATAAATACAAATTTTAATCAAAAAAAGCTATTTCTTAATATACGATACAAAATTTTTATTAAGCAAAAAAAAAACCTGTACAGACGACGACTGACATCAAATGCAACTTTATATAAGAAGATAATCCGGTTACTAGATATTATTATAAAATGTATGTTTAAAAGTCATTTTTATGACCACCAATTTATTGGATGCAATATTCAATTTATTTTATTATGTGATCGAAATGCAATTCGAGATATTGCTGTCGTTAAACTTTATCGTAAATATTGATATGTGTTTTGTGCTTTATTTTTATTGGAATAGAAGCTACAGGTTGAGTGGGAGTGGGTTTGAATATGATTTAAATACAAATTTTGATCTATGGCATACCCAGAGGCTGATCGTAGAGTACGAGCTGGAAGAGTACAAGCCGCAAGAGTACAAGCTGGAAGAGTAAACGCGGCAGGTTGTAGGTTCGAGTGCCTCTCGAGGAAATGAAATATTTAATATTTACATTTCTTCGTTCTGGTGTCGAGGCGCGATAAAATAGAGAAGAAAGCGCTGCGTTGAGCTCCGCCACTCATCACGCAATGCCTTCAACATTCGGCAAAAGTCGGGAACGGAGTGTCTTACCACTAGGTTCCCTCTGCCTACGCTGCTTTGTGCGGGATACAGCGTAAAGCTGATAAAAGAAATTAGGATCTTAAATCTTGAAAAAAAAGCAAATCGAATGAATGAAAGAATTTAAATGTATCTATATAACATGTAAGTTCATAAAACTCTTCCGTTAACGAGCGACTGACAGACACGGACGAACCGCCAGTAGGTAAACTTAAAAAGTTAGAAAGTAGCGAAGCACTAAGAAAAGTTTTCTCGAAATTCAAAAAATAATTATTTTATACGTCTTAAAGTTCACACACGGACGACGAGTAGTCTAATATAACAAATTATAATCTGGGGTCACCACTGTTTCCTGGAGATGAAATTAAAAAGCTGAAATACAATATTTTGAGTTATAATTTTTTATTACTATTTATTAAAACGACACACCTAAGTTTGGGAAGCTCTAAAAATATTATTAAATTCAATTGTAACAAAATAAAACACAATTATAGCTGTATGGATTCAACTATAAAAATATTAGATATTTTGGTATTATTGTACAGATTGGGGGGAACGGTGTTGTAACAGTATGTACCTTGGGTATAAGTTAAAAATAAATAAATAAATAAAATAAAATATGCATGGCAATACACATAAATAACATAGTTAATTATGAATAATACAAACTATATATTTTTAATACCATATTAATCGAGACGAGTTCGTGTATTGTCGTCCCGAGTGTCGCGACCGTCGTTCTGTCTATATAGGTTGGTGCAGAACTCGGAAGGCAGCGGTCGAGTCGAACTCTTAAGTACTACGGTACTAATAAATATGATGCACATAAAGACTCGTACCAAGTATATTATAAATATAATATAATAATTCGAAGCCTATGATGGCACGATCTTTTAGGATCGAATTTCTTATAAAGGCAATATATGTGTAGGAGCGACACATATTGTGGGTCAAAGTGATCTTTGACCATTATTATAATATTGAATGTTGCTTGACGTCGCGGAAACTGACGTGATGGACTTATGCGAACTGTTATAGCGACATTAACTATGTCGTGGCTGACGCCGTCTCGCAGTACGCTCGCGATACGTAAGCTATGCTTGTATGGCGTTGGTCATTGACATATTATATACCACTTCTACGACTTGGTATACGACTAGTAGGTGTGTGGTGCTATTTTATGTCCCAGCTCCGGTGTATGTAGTAGTGTCCGCCTGTCTCGTACGGGTGTGTGGTGCTATTTTATGTCCTGGAACTCTGGTGTATGTAGTAGTGTCCGCCTACGGTTCGAGACACGACTGTGGGGTGTGTGCCGTGCGTTTATTTAACATATCGGCCGCCTTGCGGTAGTGCGTTCGTTCCAACGACTTATATTGATCTCACAAATCAATCAACATCACGAATCACCATTCTAATACAATCTTAATATAAACAAGCGTAACAAGTACCTTCGGAAAGATCACACACAAACGTCCCGGAGAGTTCAATAAGACTGTTGCAGCCGCAGTCTGGTAGGAATTCACGGTGTAGGGCGGGGAGGGGCCCGTACTCTTTCTTCCTTTTATTATAACTAGTTCGCAGTTATAGTGGAGAGGAAGATAGGACGCGCTCTTGGCTTTTCTTCGGACGAGCTTTGAGTTATGACAATGTCATATTGTCGAGTTTCCAGTTATCTAAATAACTGACACAAGAACAACTTCTGATGGCAAATATCTTAAAGCGATACCTTCTAATGGCATAATATAAAATTCTTAATACTGTTACCTCTGAATCTCTAAAAGATTTTGGGTTCTTCACGATCACAACTATAAACGATTCTAACCACTAGACACATCACGAGCCAAGGCATTATTATATTAAATAATATATTCAAAGATGTTTGAGATATCAGTTACAGTGTGTCTTAACACTAGGTTCCATCTGCCTACCCTGCTGTGTGTGGGATACAGCGTGAAGCTGATTAAATATTATTGTATTAATCCATTCATGTAAAATAAAGTACCATAGTTGAGTAAGAAGCTATGAAACGAATTACATTTAATTTTCTTGTACGACACCTGCCGGTAATAAATTATCTAGTATGTAATTAGCTTTCGAAGAGTTTTCTAATATGATCTCGTTACTCTCGTCCGCCTTTTGCCTTTTCTGACAACAGTTTACTTTTACATTACCTTGAAAGTCCAAGACGTTATTACTTCTCCATCAAGAAAGCCTTTAAATCCTTTTGAATTGTATTTAAAAAAAATTTTAGAACACATTTTTTTATGATGTTCCCTTTTATATCTTATGTTGTAATGAAGTAAAGAATAAAATGTTACGAAAACATATCTAATTTTTCGTTTGATTTAACAATTGAATTTTACAGACTTAAATCATAGTCGTCATTTAAATGTTTCCGCCGGCGTAGAGTTCCAGTCTCTGAAATTGGACGGAATATTGGGAACGATGTTTCTTAACACAGATTTTTCTCTGTCTATTTTGGGATATGTGAGAAATCGAAAATAATTTTCTAAATATGTGAATGATTGCATAGACGTCGTATCAAAAAGTAGGAGGTTCGACTGTATATCTTTTTTAAATATAAGCTACGTAATTTTTTTTTCTAAGTAGTATATACTAAACGTTGTAAGTAGTGGTCTCAGCGGTAACATAACTTTACTGCCCATTGTTATTTAACGTACTTAGTAAAGTATCTCCAATTTAGCAAAGACTACTCGTTTGACGTCGACTTACATTGCCTTAAATTATAGGATTCAAGTTTAGTACTGGTCACTGGTAGTGATTTAAAATGCAAGACTTGAAGGATCTATTATTTCGAAACTATTTATATGTATATATCATTTGAGGCCAAACATTGTTCAGTGGTAAAAGCGTGCGACTGTAAACGCAATAGGTTGTGGGTTTGATTTCCAGTGAAGGAAAAAAATATTTGATATTTTCATGACCTTGCTCTAATAGCAAGGCAAAGCGCGGCGTTGAGTTCCGCCACACAACTTGCAACGCCTGCAGAGTTCCGCGGAAAGTAAAGAAGTGTCTTAATGGGAACAAAGTATCTTAGCTTGTGAAGCTAAAAAGAATTCAAATAAATTTTAGGTATAATTTGAAAATAATTTAGCAATCGTCTCAAAATTTTGGTTAAATATCCAAAAAATTGATTTTAAGCTTCAAACAGTAAAATACCTGCCAGTAAAATGCCAGTGTGCGCTAATTGCTAAAGCAAAGTTGACGTAATGTGCTGCCCCCGCCAAATAACAAGGTACTGGCATATCAAAAATTCGAAATATTTTTTGAGGCTGGCGTGGGGCAAAGACATGTCATAAGATTGTTTACAAAAAGGTTGTTGGTTCGATTCCCATTCGGGAGAATTATTTTCATTTACACGCTCTGGTATCCAAGATAAAGCCCGGCGTTGAGTACCATCTAACACGCAATGTCTCGCAAATGAGGCGGAAAGTGGGACACGGCGTGTCTACTCGATTAGGTGTATACGAGATACAGTGCGTATATTTTTTAATTTTATTTTATTCTTTCAATATAGAATAATTAATAGTTTTATATTATTGAGGCCAGTCGTGTCGCAGGGGCATAAAATGTTATTTTAAGCGTGGCTGGGTTGTAGGTTCGATGATAATATTTTCGATTCGAAGAAGTGAAATATTTATTTAAAATTATATTTTTATTTCTTCGCTCTGGTGTCGAGGCAAAGCACGGCGTTGAGTTCCGCCACTCAACACACAATGCCTCCAGAATTCAGCGGAAAGTGGGGAACGGAGTGTCTTAACACTAACCTAATGTAGTCTCCTCTGCCTACTCTGTTGTGTGCGGGATATATCGTGAAACTGATAATACTTTTATAACATCTTGAAATCCTATTTTCAAAACACGTACTGTAGGTACATATACAACAAATTAATAATTATTTTTCAACTTGAAATTACAGTATTTAAGCCAAAAATCAGCTTTAACTGCAATTAATTCAAAGTTATCACACAGTAAACTCATAACTTTGTTCTCCGGATGTTATTAAGGGGCTCCAAAATTTTAAATATTTTAGTATTTTTTGGCTCTTTAGCTGTGGCCATATTAATTATGCATTCTTTAGAATGAAATCTCCGTCAGTATTACAGAAGAGACTGGTACAAGAAAAAATGAATCACGCCGATTCAATTCTGGTCCAACAATCTGCGCTTAGTCATTATATAAATATTTCTTTTTATTTCACATTTAAAATTTTATTTATAATTAATTGTTAAATTAAATTAATAGTGTATGCAGAGGGAACCTATTGTGTTAAGACACTTTTAGTCACGTACCAGAGTGAGGAATTGAAAATATTTCATTCCCCTATGTGGGAATCAAACCCACAATCGTTAAATTTACTGCCATTACTTTGTTCTGCTGCGTCAAGATAGTCTTAATTTTTTTTCATTATTTCACAATAAAAGTAACAAAATTGAATACTTGGATCTATTACTAGATACATGAATGTCAGCCAGAATATAATTTTATTAGGGCTACCACAGTACTAATTTACTAGAATTCTACACTTTCCAAGGTTCCCAAGCAGGTGGACGTGTCAATCGCATCTGAATAACGTTCTCAGCACGAAACAGTCATCTATATGCATCCACTCGTAAGTCGTATGTAACAAACAATCGCACTATGTTAATCTAATATGTTGTTGTTTCTCTTATTGTATTTAAACCTTTATCTCTTACATTCTAAACATTTGATGTAAATTTGTGGTAGCGTGGAGGAGATTTAACTCTGTTTTAAAGAATGAGGAAATCAGAATGTCTCTAATATTTTTTTCTTTCTTTTTTAGTTTTAACTCTTAAACTGTAGTACGACAGCCAGAGAGAACTAAGCTCCAAACGCGTGTTTGTATACCTCTTTGGCTCCTTCCAATGTCGTCAACGTCTTTAGGAGGTCCTCGTGTATTTTACGTGACCTTCCGCAAGTATCATCGATTCTGTGTTGTAGAAGGTCAACCGAGGTGACCCTATCTCTCTTACCACTCTTGCTTCATAAATCTTTTTTGTTATATTTTTTTTCACTCATTCTCTTGAAGTGCCAAACCACCTGTGCACATTAATCTTCATTCTTAGAGTGACATCCTTGCTAGTGTACCTACCATTCTCATAAAATATATGCCACATAACTCTTAATTTATATAATTTTACGTATCTTCTTTATGTAGTAATTTATACAAAGAGAACCTAGCGTTAACACTCTACTCTCCACAACATTTTATTTCTTTAGGATAAATGAATAAAATCCTTGATAATAGCTAATAATGGTATTCGATACGATTGTGCTTTTTGATGCATGTAGGATCTGTGACTTTGTGACCTAGCTTCAGGTAATTATGTTTGTTAACACACTTAAGTAAGAACAACAGTATTTTAATGTTTAACTAATATTAACTTAAAAATAATTTAATACATTAGGCACTTTTCATTGGGACTGTACAAAATAAACTGAACTTTGCTGTTTGATCAAATAATGAGTGGCGTCCACTGACAATGAAACTAAACTATGATTTAGATAAATATTCCCACATTTGAAAAGGATGTTTATAGAAACTATTAAAACGTATAAACTTCGTTTATTTTAAACTTACAGTTAGTTACCTATTAAGTACCAAATTCAAGTATAAAATAAAACAAAAGCAGAACGAATAATAATAAGACACTAATTTCCACGCTCGAATTTTAAGATATTGTTGAGTAGTGTAACTCCACGCCGCGCTTTGTTTTGTGCGAGACTTATGTTCTGGTTTCCGGTTCTGATCAGGGCGAGATGGACGAAATACGTATAAATTCGTAAATTTAATTAAAAAGTTAAACTTAAATGTATCAAACGGAGAAGTGAGTTTTTTCCAATTCTTTGATTACTAGGATGTCTCAGTGACTCAACTTGTAAAAATTTATATTATGAATACAGTTGTTTTTTTTATTTTATTTTATTATTTTAATATTTTTTTTGATTTTGATAGAATTTGTCGAGGCCAATCGTGGCGCAGGGGTACAAAGTGTGACTGTAAAACCGACTGGTTGTGGGTTCGATTCCCACTCGAGGAGATGAAGTATTTATTTAAATTTATATTTCTTCACTCTGGTGTAGAGGCAAAGCGTGGCGTTGAGTTCTGCCACTTAACACGCTATCCCTCCAGAATTCGGCAGAAAGTGGGGAACGGAGTATCTTAACACTAGGGAACCTAGTGTGCCTAATCTGCCTACCCTGCTGTGTGCGGGATTTTTTATTTTTTAAATAATTTGTTACAAATAATATCGAAATTAACATATTTAAAAGAAAACCTTTAACTTTTTTTTATAAAATTTTATAAAATAAAATTCGAAGCCTTAAATATAAAACATATTTACATTAAACAAACAAAAAAATTGACGTTCGTGAAAGTATGTCTATTAAAATATTTACATAATTTCTATAGAATGTTTCAGTATAGCGTGATAAAATGGCCACTATACAAAAATTCGCTCGAGGTAGCGACTGCTCTTGAAGGTGGAAGGAAGGCTATCAATTTGAAAATGACTGTTTGCGTGATATACCTGCTTCCTCTCATTATTTTGGCTAAAATAAAACAACTGCTTAATCTTCACGCGTGTATCGCATTTTTGTTGCAAAACAGAATTTATAAGTGAATAAGTGAATTCTCCATTATTTACTTATTAAGATAAATAAAAAAAAATTATCCCCACTTTCTCTCGCAAATCCCTGAGCCAAATCACTTCGTTTTCCAATTGTCCTAACTTTCAAAAGTCAAAACATTGCGTGTTAAATGACGGGACTTAATGTCGCGTTTCTCTTCTTCCCAGAAATATTAATAAACTGTATATTATTTAGTTGTTTTTTACTTAATATTTAAATAATAAAAAATAAATAGATATAAGTGCTTAGTTTTCTAAGTGCATGTGTGACACACACATTTTAGTTTCCATGTCATTAAAAAAAAATAAACAAAAAACCGGAAAATACTAGAACAATATATAATTTTTTCCAATTAAATTTCCAACTTCCCATAGCATCTGTTGTTCCCCATAAGGCACGTGTAGATTATTACCACAGTTCGGAATTACTGTAAAATTGCCAGCAATCAATGGGACCGGTAATTGAAAGTGACACGCAGACTATATAAATCAAATGTTTTTTATAATACATTGCCGCTATTATTTTAAAATTTGACAGACGTTTTAGGATTTTTTAAAAGTTAAAATGTTATTCATAAACTAATTGAGGTATAATATTAGGTGGGAACAAAAAATATGTTGTAAGAAACGTATAAGAATTTAGACGTAGCGCGATAAGAACGTGTGGCTAATTAATTAGCTAGAGAGCTTTGACGCTTTCTAAGTGGTGCGGGTTCAAAACCCGATACGTTAAAAATTTTTTACGCATTAACATTTACAGTCATGTTGATTTGGTGGTCTTGAATCCATCTAGGACATATATTTTTAATGTCATAATTATCATCAGTAATGTAATTAAATATTTGAAATTTATAAAAGTTAATGTCTTCGATACTTATAGAACTGTAATAGAATGATTTTTTTTAATATGAAAACATTTTTTTAAGGAAAACACAAGGCAAACGAGCGTATGGGTCAACTGATGGTGATGGCCACGCCGTGTAACACCAGAGGAGCTAAAGATGCGTTGCCACTCGTTAAGGCGTCAAGAAGTGAAATTCCAGTTATATCTTCGAATCTTATGGCAAATAAACTAATAATAATATAAGTAAGTCAAAAGGGGAAAATCTTGCGGAAAAGTTGAATGTTATGCTTATATTGCATTAGCATTGCATTACGTTAAAGTATTACATTTATATAGGACAAGTGCGGTTATGAGCTCGATTGTTGTGGGTTCGATCTCCACTCGGAGGAATGATTAAGTAAAAAAGGAATACTAATACTAATAAATTATTCTCTTTTCCCTACTCTGACAACAAGATATGCAACCTAGAGCTCCGCCATTCAACATGAAATTTTCGGATTTCGGTAGAAAACGGAGAGTAAAGTGTCCTGACAGTGGTTTTCTCTACGTACTGTGCCATGCAGAAGTTGAAAAAAGTGTAATAATTTAAAATGTAAACAATAATGTGTATAATACTTCGAGATTTGAAAATCAGATAAGTTAAGAGGACTTGTCAACAAAAAAGACACACTAGGTGTGAAATATTAAAAATTAATATGGTATTATTGAACAAAACATTATTTTTGTTGCAATAAATTACAAAGAACTTTAAAACGCAAGCTTCTTCTATATGGAACGTTGTAATTCAATCACGCAACGTACACCATTGTTTACGAGACGCAATATTAGTTATTAATTTTCGTAAACATATATCCCTCTCAAAGCGAACTAACTGTATCGGAAATGATTACCAGCAAAATTAATAATTGAAAAATGCCAACCAATATCTGAGGTTACGTACCGTGACATTTGGAAATTAAATTTATGTTCGACATATTATAATGATATAGCGTTTATTTCTTTAGTAATAAAGTTCACAGTGTTATCGTTTTTAATGGTTGTTTTTTTTTTCGATCAAATTGTGTACAGGCTTGATCGACACGTTTCCCTTTTTGAGGTTTGTAATTTATGAAATTACATACTTTATATGTGAGTTGTTTTGTTAATTATATATAAACAGATGTAATAAATTTATTAGCTTTATTAATTTAACGTTACAATAGTATGGAATGATATTGATTTGTTGGAAAAGTTTTACTGCGATAGGTACAGTGATGGGATTGTCGTGGCGCGGAGGCACATCGTCTAATTAAGCGCGTCAGGTGTGAGTTTCGACAATTCTTTCTGTTGAAGAATTTTAAAAAGCCCTTTGGCTTTGACGGCGCTAGTCTCCATCGTTCGTTTTTAGTAAAGCAAGCGACGTATCTAACATTAGGTTCCTACTGCCTACTCTGGTATAAGGAGGAAACAGCATAAAGCTACAAAAATGTATATAAGCTCAACGAGCTCGCAATTTTATTTGTATGGACTTTGCGGTGTAAGGCATAAAATCTTGTCTTTTTTCCTTTCCCATTCCCGTGGGAACTTCGAAAAATCTTCTGTCACATTTGCTGCTCTACAAACCATAAGGAACCTATATGCTTTATTTCAGTTGTCTACACGCAGTAGTTTTGTTACTTGACTAATAGCAATTTTAAGAATTTAGTTTATTTATTTTTTATTTAGTTCACTTTAAATATTTACTTTTAAGATATACCCCTTTAGGTACAAGAATAAACACAGTACAAGAATAAAACTTGACTCTATTACTAAGACTGTTTGTCTGTCTGTCATTAGGCTGTATCTCTAGCATCGTGAGAACTAGAGAGTTAAAATTTTCACAGATTATGTATTTCTATGGTCGATATAACAACAAGTACAAAAAACAGAATAACCTACCTATTTAAGGAGGCCACACAAGAAATATGATATTTTTGCCCTTTTTATTGATAATGATTTAGAATATATTTTTTTCTTTCAAGTTTTTATCGTTTATCTTTCTTAAAGTAATCTAAAAGTACAACAATAAAGTACTTCAAAATATTAGATACGGCTATGAGAGCCTCGTAGAGCACTTGTGTTTTGCAACATAGAGTGCAGTGGGGCAGTTCTCTCATTCACTTGAGAATGGCGGAAACGGCCACAATGAGTACTTGCACTGTCGGTTTCCGGTACAGTTTAATACACAATTTTTGTTTAACACCTGCTTTTAAAATTTTATTTTCTCTATAACTACTATACTACTGTACTACTATTGTAGAAACTTTAAAAAAATTAACGCAGCAGGATTCCAACCAGCGCAATTAGTAAGTCATCATAGCTCATTGATCACTACTTACATACATTCTTATCATATTATTTTAAAATGTTTTTTGAAATATTTAAAAATCTTTCCATTATCCAAAGACCTTACAGAGATGCTGACAACATAAATAAGTTTTGACAAACGAATAAAAATTTCGAGTTAGCATGACATATGGCTTGGTGGTCAGAAAACCAAAACGGTTTCCAATAGTTTCGGATTCAAATCCCCCTACGTTCATATTTTTATACGTTTTCTAAAATATTTTTTCTATCCTGTGTGCCACAAATTAAAAATGTTAAAAATAGTCTAAACACTTGTTGACTCGAGTCCCCCTACCTGTGTCTCGGAAGTGCCGGCGCATTGTCTCACGCCCTGTGACTCGAACACTAATGCGATTTTTTTTCGTTTTTGGTGCTTTTATTGTGATATCCTAGTTCTTTGTGCACGTGTGCCACCTTCCGTCACTTTGTCTTCATTTAAATTAGTGAATTCTTTTCTTGATTGAACTAAAATGTTCGAATAAAAGATTGAAAGGTGATGCCAATGTAATGCAGTGGTTTTGGGTTCGATTCCTATTGGTAGTGGTAAAATGGTGGGGTGGTTCCATCAGTGAACACACAACCACCAGTCTCCACGAAAAACATGGAACAAAATGTTTTATCACTAGGTTCTCTCTACCTATACTGCTGTACGGAAAAAAATCATAAATCTGATTTAAAAATTACAGGCAAAAAATTGTCGTAATTTTAACACAGTTGAGAAATTTCTGACTGTATACGCAATGGGTTCGATATCGACTGGATATAAAATAATTTAATATACAAGTTACCTTCGGACTTGGACTTCGTGGTACTTTAACCTCACTTTTATAGAATTTATTTATACTCTGTGCCTATACTATAGTGCCTAAAGATTTTAGGTTAATTTAAACATTCAAAGACCAAAACTATTACTTTTTTTATTGTATCTCAGATGCATTATATTTTGTTGAAAAAAATATACTAAATTAATTATAATATTTTGAATTATATGATAATAGCGTTCTGAATATAGCAATAAAGCATCTAAAATTTATGGAGTCCATGATTAAAGGTGACATTTCGAGGTTTTAAGTCATAAACATAAATCCTAAAATGAGATATGTCGCAATTTATAACGAAGTCAAATTGAAATATTGTCTTTATTTTATGGATAAAGGAATATACTGCAATTTCTGCTGCTTTTAAAAGAACGGAAAAGTTTCTTATTTAACAGTTAGGTACATATTTTATTCACGATGTAGACCCATAGCCCCACTTTTGAGACATCACGTGTTGAGTGCCGGAACTCAACGCCGCGCTTTGTCTCGTGATAAAAACAAGTAAAAAAAATCGAATGTTGAAAAAACATGTCGAGAGATTTCAAATACGTTTTACGATAAGAGTGTGTGCTATCGTGAGATCGAGTATCATTAGTTTCAATTAATTAGTCTCAGTAAGTATAATAAAAAGCTCATTACTGCAATTGAAATGCATCCAGTAGAATGTAATTATGTAATCAAATGGTGGACTAATTTAAAGAAAATTATTAAAGCTGATAAGTATATTATTCTTAAATTATTTTTATCTCCTCTAGTAGACCAAGCACGTTGCTAATTTCCAGTTTACCTATTGTAAATTAGGCGGAGAGTAGAGAACGGAGCATGTCTCCGGGAAAGGGAATGGGAAATGCCCTCCGTGTTATATTTCGAAAAAAAGCGTCAAATATAACATTATTATACTAGTATTATTAAAGAGGATAGCCGTGGCGCAGAGGCAAAAGTTTTTGACTGTTGTAGGTTCCTTTGCCACTCGAGGAAATGAAATATTTAATATTTCTAAGTCCTCTTCTGGTCGCGAGACATTAACGCGTTGAGTTTTGCTACTCAACACGCAGTCTCGAGAATTCGGAGTGTCTTAACACTAGCTCTCCAAGTTCTTCCTGCCTTTCTATGTGCGGGATACAGCGTGATGTGAAAAAAAATTACCTTATCATTATTATTCGTATTCCTAATTAGTATTATAGTATCTAATCTAAAATTTATATATAACATTTATATACGTACACTTAATACAATTAAAAGATTCACACGATTGAAAAGATAAAATTGTGAAACGAGCGCATCGGCGTCGATTCATTTAGCAAAAAAATGTTACCTCTCATCTCAAATACTTGAAAAAGACATAAGAATCCCAACTTTTTGCGCTTCATTAAAAACTGTACCAAGTTTTTGCTCTAAGGCTGCGCATACGCACATATTGGGGCAATGGTTATTTAAAAAGATTTTACTATTAAATGAACAAAGTTATAAGTGAATGCAAGATCTTCAATCTCTATGATTAAAATTGTTAAAAATATGATGAGATATATTGGTAAGTAGGTATAAAAACGTGTAAAGGAAATCGGCACGAATCGCTTACAATTCACATTATTTAGGGTATGGAAGAAGCTAGCTGGCAGCGCGTGAAAGAGAATTGCTGAAGACTAAGATGGTTGTTGTCCTATGAGGGTGGTGAATAAACAACAATAAGGATTACTACTTTTGGTGATGGTGGGATGGTTATGAACAAACAACAATAAGAATTATTTGGTTCACGACATAACGTGGTAAGCGAAGAATCATTTTATATTTTTAAATAACATAGCTTCACTATGTATCCCTCACACATCAGAGTTCCTAGAGAGCCTAGAGTCACTCCGTTCTGCACATAGATATAAATTCAAAGTAAAATATTGTACAATGAAATTTTCTTATTAAGTAAATTATTGCTATTTATTACAAAATGGTTAAATCAAAATTAAAAAGATAACTGCGTTTACAGCCAGCCTAACCGTCGGCCGACAGATGCCCGGATGCCAAGTTCCGTTCGAACCTCCACCAGCCCGGCTCTATCTCATAATTAGGCTCTACCTTGCAGTCTATTCGAATACAATATATTTAAATGTCACTAGAAATAGATTATTCATTTGTACGGATAAAAAGCGTCGAAAGCTTTCAATTTCTTTTAATTGTGTATCTCCATGTTATTCTAAATAATAATAATATTTTTATTTTTAACATATTTGAAGTATTATTGCATACGTGGTTGGTCGGTTTCCAACGTACGTAAGGCGCGGGTTCAAATCCCGCTATGTTTAAATTTTTATACGACCCATAAACCCATACCCATAAAATAGACTATAATAAAATAGATAACAACGGATATGAATAGATACGACCTTATGGCCAAGAAAGCGATATCTTACCTATAAACTGGGAATAGGCATAGTATGTAAGGGAAGAAGGGTTGGAGGTGTGAACAATACTAAGGGCCAGTTTCACCACTGACACTTGATAAAGTATCGGACAGCCTTATCTGCGAGACAAGTTATAATTTTTGGTTTCACAAGTCTCTAATAGCAATATCTAGTAGATACACATTTGACACATGCATTTCATTTTTACATACTTATTTGTAATTTAAAAAGGAGAAAGTTATTCTCAAAAATATAAGAAACAGTTATTCTGTATATTCATCGTCTGTCTGTGAGATAGCATTAATTATTTGATTACTATCTAAAACTTTATTCGTAACCAACGAAACTGGCCCTAAGATTTTTAAATATGTAATTGTTACTTTTGTTTATCACTGTTGATAATTTATCGTTACCGTTTCTAAATATCTGGTGTTTAATACGTGTTTTATAAATACAATTTTCCATATAAATTATATATATTGATTTTTTATATCAGCTTCACGTTATATACCACATAGTAATAAATAATAAATCATTCCCCCGAGTCGGGAATGAACCTACAACCACCGCATTACAGTCACACTCTTGTGTCTCTGCGCCACGACGGCTTCTATATATTGGATTGATAACATTTATAATATAACTTAAAAAAACAAGAACTTTACTCTAACTTAACGCACACTTTAACATTTGTAAGCGCTATAGTAATTTATACAATACAAAACTAGCAAAACCTACAGATTCCTTGTTTCCTTTTCATTTGCCGCGTATTTCGCAGACAATACTTTATCCTCAAACCGGATTCAAACTGACGACCGTTACGTACAAGCAGGTATATCCCGAATACACGTATACCTACCTACCAGTATTTTTGTAATAATTAAGCCATTCATTTACAATGTCGCATTGTTTGATGAGACAATGGTCGTTCGTGACGGACACTACGATAATACTTATAGTAACAGCTCTCTTAATGACGTTGTGGAGCACGAAAATTGTTGAATGCCAATATAAGTTTCAGTTAAGCTTTTGTTTGTTTTAAGTTAATTCTTCTTGAATATAATAGTTTAAATGACAGATTTTGTTAATGAAATAATAATTATTATATATTATTATTATTAAAGAAATGAGGTGAGTCAAGCGTGTACTATGGCTGTCAATGCGACTGGTAGTGAGTTCAATTACCACTCGAGGAGGCGAAAGCGCGGCGTTAAGTTCTGTCAATCAACACAGAAAGCCTTCAGATTTCAGAGGAAAGTGGGAAACGAATGTGTCTTAATTGGAACGGAGTATCTTAAAACTAGGCTCTCAGCTTCCCTGTGCCTATCGTGGTATACATGGGATATCACATGAAGCCCAAAAAAATAGTATTCTTATCAATATCATGGTACATCAAAGCGTTCGCTAGACGTAGCTGTAGAATGTAACTCGTACAAAATTTAAAATTTTATGAAATTTTTAATATATGTCAAAGAAATAGAGTTCTATATAATTGAATATATCTGAATTCTCGTCCAGAAAGAATAATCTATTTACTACTACTACGAACTACGAACGAATAATCTCTACTGCCTTCAAACCACCACATTGCTACCATCAACTGTTAATAGTTCTCAACTGTGCTACCATGGCGTCATATATTATAGAACTTTAAGCTCTTTTTAATTTAAATGAAATGGAACGGAGTACAAGGTTCCCAGGGTCCCTCTGCTAACCCTGCTATGAGCGGAGTACATCGTGAAACTAAAAAAACATACAATATTTCTAAATCCTCATGAATTATCTACGGCGAGTAAATAGTAAGGACCTAATTCATTGATTCTATTTATTCTACTGCTATATAATCAAACCTACAACTATCGATTGTTTGACAGTTCACAACTGTGTTACGATAACTTCTTATAGAGTTTTAAGCTTTTATTATTTTATATCAAATACACTTTGCAAAACACATCTGTCTGTATAAATTTTTGCTAAATCTTAGTAACAAAAAAACCACTTAAGCGTATATATTGTACTAGGAACACGCGCCCTCTATAAAATGGTTCTGACAATATTTTCTCTATAAACGATCAACATACCAACTACCGGTCGGATATATTATTTGTATTTTTAAGTACTTCCTAAGAGCGAACGCTATAGTTAATTTTAATTTATGGCCTTTCGGCTTTGGCAATATTGACAGAAATCAGTTGAGTTTTGAAATAGTTTTGTGTAGAGTCACCATAAATGTTAATATTTTCTTTTGTTAAATTTTCATTTGAAATTGGAAAGAAATCTTAATTCAAATTAAAAGAAATGTAGTCTAGTTGTAGTGTAATTTCCGGGTAATTTATCTCATAGTCATATAGCACTTTTTGCTTTCTATCTCCATCACTAACATCATCATCAGCTTGTAATCGTTCAATGGATTTAAGCATTTGGAAACAAAAATATTTTATTTGCAATCGGAATAAATAAGGAACCGAACCCACCACCAATGAGACAGTTGTAGAGTGTAGTGCGACTTTAAAATCTACATTTTATTCAATATATCAAAATCCTATATTATAACATTTAAGCCAATATTATATGGTAACACTGGCGTCAAGGGATTACACCCAGATGTCCAAAACACCTTGCAAGAAAGGTGTTCATAATAAATCTCTATACTATACTACGCTATACTACGTACCTACATTGTATTGTTAACCGATTGTCATTCAAGCGCCGACGACGGACACGACGCAGCCAAATATGGCACAAACACAAAGTGCATTGAGAATGTCAATACGTGAAACGAAAGGATTTTGCATTTTTTTTTTTGGTATATTGTATTCAAATGTATTAAAATATCTAATTTTATTGAATTATTGTTATATTTGTATACTTTGATTTGAACTGATTTTAACTCACTGCCCAAAGTAAGAATGAAGAAATATATTTTTGATTGATTTGAACTAGCTGCCCAAACTAAGAATGAAGAAACATGCAGTCGCATCGATTACCTACTCTTTTTTTGAAGTTGGTTAAATCTTATCCTCATAAAACATTTTCTTATATAATTATTAGCTTCCTTACATATTAATATATAATATTGTACATTAATTCAAAAACATATAATAGAAATCCACACGTATAAGTTTCTACAGAGAGAAATGGGAAGAAATGGAGTGATTCTGTTTACTGACCTTGAAACAGAAAAGAAGCCGCTCTAAACATTAAATTATTTTAATAGCAAAAAAAAAATCTTTTTATTTATCATTCTATTACAAATAATTTTAGTGGATGTCGTCGTAGTGCAACTACCTGTACCTCTGCGCCACAACGATCCCACAAATTTAATGCACTTATTTTCCATTTTATATTCAAAATATATATATACAGTAGCTGCAATATAATTATGATGCAGGTGTCACCAAATATTGGCGTGTGCTATTAATACTTAGTGACAGAAGTAAATTGGTATAAATTAAACTTTATTTCAGCGACCCTCAGTTATCGTCGTCGGTCGGTCACGCGACATATTCTGATTAATAGAAAGTGTGTAATAGTATAGGAAATGAGATCGGTATTGTGTTTTATTGGGGGTATGTGAAATTATTATATTGCATATGATTAATAACACTGGAAGTTGTGATGCAGCGTTTGTCTGTAAAAGCGACGGTTGTGGGTTCGATTCTCACTCGGGGGAAAGAATTAATTTCATTTTCTCGCTTTATTTCTGCCTTTTAACACGCAATGCCTTTAAAATGTGCTGGAAAGCGGGAAACGAAGTGTCACCACTTGTGTCACAACGCTAGGTTCCCTCTATCTACCCTGTTATATGCAGGATAAAGGATAAATACTAGTCTTTAACTTTTGTCTAATTATAGTTATTTTTTTAACCTTTACACTGTATGTACGGAATGTTTGTTACCTAGTGTTAAGACACTCTTTTAACGGAACTCAACGTCATGCTTTGTCTTCTGTAAACCTGTCGCTTATACAGGTGCACGCTTGTACACCTCCACCACGACCGCCCTCAATAAGTTTTATTCTATTTATAAATATTAATATTTTATTACATATACACCTATATATAAAAACCACATGACATATTGTTACCAAATTCTCCTGAATGACTTATAACAGTCGTTTGGGCAGATGTGGACCACTATACTAGCCTTTTGTGGATATAATAAGTATGGACACTACTGCATTAAAGTATATTTTTTTATTTTATTAATTCGTTATTGTTTTTAATTTTGTTTAATAAAATGGCTTCCCATTCTTCTCTTCGGTTGGTCTTTATAGCAATTTTCTTGGTATGTAATCTTTATTACTGAAACAGGTATGTATGTATACTCCACGCTTTAATTTTTGCGTCTCCACATGCTGATATTATTAGTTATAGAAATATAAAATACAATGGAAAATATGATCAAAACATGTAAATTAATAAATAAATTACAAAAATGTATATACATAGGTGTATCAATATGTAAGCGTTGAGCAATATATTTTTAAAAAAGATCCTTCGAAGCATATCCACTCTAAACCTAGCCTTTCATTCTCAAACAACAGGTGTCTCGATGACTGGAGCACGCATAATCTGCATTGTATTGTGTTATATATGTATTTATTATTTACTTACAACTTTACCTAAAAAATATTATTTTTTAGCTTCACGCTATATCCCGCACACAGCAGGGAAGGCATAGTTAACTAAGTGTTAAGACACTCCATTCCCCATTTTCCACCGAATTCCAAAGGCAATGCATAGAGTGGCAGAACTTACCGCCCCGCTTTGTCACATCACAAGAGCGAAGAAATAAAAATATTAAATATTTCATTTTCTCGAGTGGGAATCGAACCTACTACCGCGCCTATAGCGCTCACAGTCTCACGCTTGTGCCCCTGCCCCAGTAATGGCCTCAAATTACTTCATATTTTATCAAATAAAACATTTTATATTTAGCGTTAAAAGATGAAATTATAAGAATATGAGATTGAGCTGGAGCAGTACTTTGTCGTGTTACCAGAATGAGAAAATGAAAATATTAAACAAGTCATTTCCGTTCTTCCTATACTTACCTGCTTGCACCTATAAACTATTTATGGAGATTTGTATTGACTTGTTCTTTTTCTATAACTATTCTCGAGAATCATTTGTTTTTTGTAAATGTTCAATCAGTTGCATTTTTTTACATTTATCTCGTAAATGAATAATATAAAGACAAAATATCCTTTCTTTTTATATGTTTGCTTGGAACGAATGGATTGAAATAATAACTATTCTTCAACTTTTTATAATAAATAATCTGTTAATCTTAGAAATAGATTCCCTTTAAATTGACAAACATATCGTGAGGCTAAAAAATAATTATGAAATAAAAGAAAATTGTCCAATAATAATGATTTAAAATCATATTGTATACAATTTTTTAAATCTTATCTTATTTATGAAGCAAAATTATTTAGAAGCAGGTTATATATTAAGACCTCGAGGAACGCCAAAAATACATAAATTTAATAAGGACACAGAATATGATAATAAAACAAACGTTTACCATAAAAAACATCGAGACATGTTTATTGTCAAATACAATATATATATAACGACTATTCATTAATCTTTTAATCGTTTTAATATATAACGCCAAAATAATACAATGGATACAATACAAGAAATGTCAAAATCAACAACATGTTACCTACAGATATAAATAAGCGTCCATAAACCAAAAAAATATAATCTTATGTATTTAAAAAAAAAACGTTGCATGTAATCGTTTATTAAGAATTTATTTTCATTTAAACCTTTAAAGTTTTGCAATGTCCAAGTTTTTTGGTTGAACACTATATATAATTTAACATATACTCATATAATAATATAGAAAAACTTTACTATTTTTTTGTATAATCTATCTCTTTCTTTATTACATAAAATTTGTAACTATTAATTAAAAAAAGATTTCTATTCAATATGTAAACATTTTCAAAAAAAATAATACACTTCTAAAAATTTACTCCTACAATATTGAAATATTAAGTAGGCGAGAAAATTACGTACTGTTTTAAGCCGTTCCTTCGTATTTATATTGGATATTCAATAATTGAACCAAACAACACACTTTGTTTAGACACAAGGAACATATACAAGTATTTAAACAAAATATAAACAAATTTCAAACGAATTTGAACCCACGAATTTATTATTTAATTAGAAAAATGCCATTTTTAAAAGTGGTATCATATATTTTATATACTCTTTATTTAAAACGTACGAAAAGAGCACAGATTAAATAACAACTTATTAAACCATAGACAATAAATATAAATGAGAAATCTTATTAGTAACTATTAAATTGTATTAAGTTGTTTATTGTTTTATCACAATTGTTATACATATACATATATATATACATACATTATATATATATATATATATATATATATATATAATATATATATATATATATATATACATATAATTATTTTTAAACAGCACCTATTTGAACAATCGGTAGAGCTAGCTGGAATGCATTTTCAATATATTTTGAGCTATTTTCCGCCTGAAAAAGAAATATTTTCCATGTTATTGAAGAGTTATACGTTTTTTTTAGCTTCACGCCGTATCCCGTAAATAGCAGGATAGGCGGAAAGAACCTAATTTTATAATACCTCCTATTAAGATTAAGACATTTTCGTTCCCACCACCCACAAAATTCTGATGGCATCGCGTGTTAAGTAGCGGAATTCAATGCCACCCCTTGTTTAGTACCAGAGCAAGGAAAATGAAATTAAATCAACTAAACGCTGTATCCTGCACACAGCACGGTAGGTACAGGGAACCTAGTCTTAAATCACTCCGTTCCCCACTATCATATGGCCTCAGGAAAATGTAAATAATTATATCCTTTCGAATGTCAATCGAACCCACAAACAAACACGGCTACCATGAGCACCTTAAATAATATTTTTATTTAATATTTTAAAGTGTTTACGTACATATTTAACTTTATTAACATGCCTATATTGATTTAGTTTTTTAACCAATAACATACATACCTCCAAAAATATATTAGTCATATAATTATTGATCTGTTCTTCATTACTAGAGGAGAGTGTACGCAACTTATCCGAAAACTGAGTAGCTAGTTCACTAATATGTTTTGATATAACCACAGTCATTCTGAAAATAAATTCATTATATTTGTAAGAAATTACAAGTAGACAAAATATTTAACAAAGCTTAAAAATTAACTAGCTTTTATAAAATTGGATATTTTACAAAATATGTGAAATGAGCTGTTCACTGCACCAATTTATTAACTTTACTATTATAAATTTTTATGGATTATATTCTTAGGAATAAAACGGTAAGAAAATCTCCCCGCAGAGATGCTAACATATATAGCTTAGTGGTCAGAGAGCTTGGACGTTTTCCAATAGGTGAGTTCTAGTTCCGTTTATACATTTTCACAAAACATCACTGTTTGAAAAATGTCAATTGTAAAAGCACTTAGTCATAACTTTTTATAATTATTAAAAAGAGATAAGATTTTGAGAGTAAATGCGAGTATAAATATTTAAAAAGCTACTTTAAGTGACAGTTGGCACAAATTGAGACACATTTCAAATGTGGTTTTATTATAGTACTGCCGACGAGTCTTGGTGGATGAAAGTTAGCTGTAGATAGGCTGCGCAGATTTGATTTTACAATTTTCCTTCCTTATGATTATTTTTCCTTTCCAAGCGAACAAAGCGCAAAGCCAAGACTCGTCGACCGACGTATATTCTACTATAACTTAGTTATCAATACTTACTGTGTAAGTGCATCAGCCTCATCAGCCGTGGACCTTCTGGTCTTCACTAAAAGCATTTCACCAGTTTTGTGATACAACTCCACTGATAGCGCCGTGGCTTGTGCTAAACTGCTGACGGCTTTTTTGTATATCGCTTTCTCTGTTATATTATCTTGTACTTCTAACCAATTTATTATTTCTGTGTATTGTCTGAAAAAAACATATATAATAATAACAAATTTTATCGTTATTACACTATTTAATTTTGACTTTTGGTGGCGCGGTGGCACAGTGATTGACTGAAAGCGAAACAATTGTGTGTTCAATTTCCTCTCAAGAAAATGAATTATTTTTTATTTTCGGTAAAGCGCGGAATTGAATTCCGGTACTCTCACACTATCTCGAAAATTGGTGGAAAGTAAGGAATGAAGTTTCTTAACAATGGGTTCGCACCAACGCCGCATACAGCAGCAGGTAGGGGTATACGGAATTTGGGTTGAAACGTACTGTACATAGATACAATATGTTAAATATCGGAACTCAACAATATTTATCTCACCAGGTCGAGGAAAATGAAAATGAATGAACAAAAAAAATATTAATAAAAAAAAAGAAACTATACTTTATTAATGGCTGAAATTGTAGTTTCAATCCAATATCTCGTGTTGCTTTCTGCAATCTTTCTAATAACGCGTCGGGTTTAGATATATCTTGAGATATATTTTCATCAATATCATCATCCTCGTCGTCATCTGGCATTTCACAGAGTTCTGAAACAAAGCAATAAATAATGGTTTTAAATTAGATTCTGCCACTGAGCATGTAATATCACCAATTCAGGGAGTGTGTTGGGAACAGAGTGTCTAACGTTAAGACTCTTAACATTAGATTCCGCTTCTGCTATTTATGTAGAGTGATTAATAAGTAAATATATAATACTTTACACATAGTAGATATATCTTTTTTTGTCAGAGAGAGATCTTATAAGTTATGAGGTGGCTTAAATTGGGATTGGGAGAATAGAATGTTACCATATATTTTAAGTTAGTTGAGAATTCATTAAAATAATATGCGTTCTTCTATCAACTTCTCCAAATTCTTCATCTAAACAATCCATCTATTTAAAAGAATCTTTTTATATGGAGGAACTAAATACAATTTTGTTAATGTTTAACTAAACATTCCTCCAACCTAGGATCGAACAACCATCACCAAACACCGTTAGTCTTCACAAAATGTACTTAATAAAAAAAACAAATAAAATAGCAACAAGTAGTTTTACCAGCAACTTGTTGTAATGTCTCCTTTATATCTTGCCTCTTCTCTGGGTCAGCTGAACGGAGACGCTCGTCTATTCTCATACTGACTTGTTTTGATAACATTTCTAGTGCTTCTAAGTGGACGAGACCTGGAATGGATGTACAGTTAAAATTATATTTAAATTTTAGGATAATATATAATATTTGTGGTGTTGAGTTTCGCCACTCAACACGCAATGTTTTGAAAATTTTATCGTATGTGTTAATATTAGTTTCCCTCTGCCTACCCTGTTGGTGTTGTCAGAGTATCTGATTGTAAGCGCGATGGTTGTAGATTTGAACCCTACCTGGGTGGATAGAATTATTATTTACATTTCCCTACACTGGTAGACAGAGTACAGAGTTGAGTTGCGCTACTTATCACAATTAGTCTTATACAAAGAGAAGAATGGAGAGTCTTATAAGCTGTATTCTTTCAATAATACAAACAGTATCTTAACTTTGTAGTTTGTTTACATAAAACGCTATCTTTTTTTTAAAATTACATCCATCCTTCAATAAAAAAAAGACAAATTACCCTCAAAATCATCAAACAATGTCTCATAATGGACTTCCTTTGCTTCCTTCTTCGCCTCTCGTATCATATCTTCTTCATCAGCTTTCTCTTTAGCCTCTCTCAGTAATTGTGATAAGACAGGTTTATCACCCGAGTCTAGACCTAACATAGCCCGTTTCTTGGCTAGGCCTGGATCACCATCTTGCAGGACCTCCATTGTCTTCTTTCCGATTGTTTCGAGAGTGTCTAAGCCACCTGCTATTACTTTTGTACCTGGAAATTCATATAAATAATTAAGTTTTTATATATGTTTGGCTGTACAGTATAATAAAATAAGTTTTTTCATATGTTTTCTATGTTCATTTCCTTCGTTCTGATAACATGTCAAAGTTGTTGCAGTGTTGAGTTCTACCACTCAACCTGCAATGTCTTGGAAATTGGGGAGTGCCTGGGGAAGTGGGTTTTATCATATAAATAAACAAAATGTTTTAATCAATTTAAATATATGCATTATTTCAAAAGTTTTAGAAAAAAGAATTTACCTTTAAATTCTCTTTACAAAAGAATTTGTTTTAAAAAAGGAATGGAAAAAACATTAAAGAAAAAAATATTTTGCATTTTATGTAGAAGATCACATTATTCAAGAAATACGCAATGGTTTCAATACATACTAAATACCTATTTATTAAATTAACTTATTATTTTTGCAAGAAGATTAAATAGTGTAGATACATCATGACTGTTATGACTGACTGTGATTTTTTTAAATTTTATATAGTATTTCACATATGTAGCAGGGTAGGCCTAGTGTCCAGACACTCATTGTATTTTCTACACTATCAACTCTCATTCAAATAATTGCAAGGTAAAAAAATTAAATTAAAATTAAATCAGCTTCACGCTGTATCCCGCACACAGCAGGGTAGGCAGAGGGAACCTTGTATTAAGACACTCCGTTCCCCACTTTCTGCCGAATTCTGGAGGTATTGCGCGTTGAGTGACAGAACTCAACGCCGCGCTTAACCTCGACACCAGAGCAAAGAAATGGAAATATAAATTTAAGTAAATATTTCATGTCCTCAAGTGGGGATCGAACCCAAAACCAGTCGGTTTTGCAGTCACACCTCGTGCTGCTGGGCCACGACTGGCCTCAAGGCTTTTTTAAATTAAATTGCAAGGTGATTTGTGTTATTATATGAAAAGTGTTACACCTAGTGGGAATTGAACCCACGACCATAATAATTACGTACAGACGCTATCCTACAAATAACGTAAATAAGCAACTGTGTTCATTACCTATATGAAATAAAAAATTAGCAATATATATATTTTTTATTTCCAACTTACTAGTAGTTTCAACAAATTTAGTGACACCAGACAATAAACTACCAAATGGAAAAGTTCCATCATTACTGTCTCCTTTTTCTTGTTTATCTTGGCTATCTTGTTCTCTTTCTGGCGTAATTTGTTTAATTTCATTACTTTTAGAGGATCTTCTTGCTAATTCTTCAGGATCTGGGGCACCTATACCAGTTTCTAGGACTGTTGTTATGCCCTGTAAGAGTTTATAAAAATTATTTGTATAATATATTGTTTGTTAAAGTTAGTATATAATATTAAAGTTAATAAATATTATAAATAAAACACATTTTAAGCATTTTAACACTTACATTACAAAAAACAGTTTCAAAATAAATAATATTAATACAAAAAAGTATAAGCAACAATGGTGGTATAGTTTCTTTAGTACATATGCATAAATCAATATAATCATATAATTTTTATTCGCTTCACACTCTATCATGTATATAACAGAACAGGCACTACCTGTCAAGAGCTCCATTCTAATAAATCCCTTTTTACCCAATTTTGAGACATTAGTCACCACTCAGAAAGAAGGGTGTGAAAATAATGGGCTAAGCCTGAATGCAGGTAAGATTTTGATAGAAATGAAGGAAAGACGGAATGCAAGATCAGTGTAAATGTTAAGATAATAGAACAAGTGAATGAAGTGGTATATTTGAGAAGTATGTTCAGTAGAGATGTTAGATACCAGATGGATGCAGAAAGGCGTATTGCTGCCGGTAACAGGGTTAATGGTGCCTGCTCCAATGCAGTGTTGGTACTGACTTTGTTATATGCCAGTGAAATGTGGGTATTATAGAAAAAAAAATAAAAAAAGATGACTACTGTGGAGACACTATTTCTACATTGGATATAAGGAATCAGCTTAGCTGAATGAATCCGCAATGAAGAGATACACAGGACGGCAGGTACTAGCAGGGATATCACAGTGAGAATGAAGAACATGCTCAGTTAGTTTAAGCATGTTGAACAAATATGTGAGGAGTCGGTGAGAGAGGTAGACATTAAAAACACAGTATTAAAGATACTGGGAGAAGGTCACCTAAAATGCATGAGGCCCCTCAGAGCACATGTATTAAATTTGATGACTGTGGACAACAACAAAATTAAATGAATATTATATGATTTCTAATATACACCGCAATATTGCTAATATACATAAATATATACAAAATCATATAAATTTTTCTAACCTGTGATACTTGTGTAGTCAATGTACTGATACCAGCTGTTGCAGTACTGAGCAATGAATCCACACCCCATCCCCATCCCCAACCTTCAGATTTTGTTGGTTGAGGATTTACATTAGTTTGAGGTTTAGGTTGTTCCTGAAAAAAAAATAAAGAAACCTTTTACATTGAATTTACTCAAATTTGACTTTCAAGTGTTGAGTATATTGTAAAACAATGTATTTACACTAGGGCAGACTAAATGATTTCAAATGATCATTGTCAACACTTTACTAACATTGTTTTATGTTTTAGCTTCAAACTATATCATGCAAATAGGGTGGGTAGAACAAATATAATATTCAAATAGAGTCTTCATTACCCATTTTCTAATGAGACATTGATTATTTAAAATTATCATGGCATCTAACAGTGTTAATTGGAAAAGTGACTCTTTGACTTCAATTGGCACTTGTAGGAATAAATTATTTTTATTTCTAGAATTCAGGCAAAAAGTGGAAAACAGAGTGTCTTGACATTCTTGTCTTGCCCATTATATGTTTAACCCTGATAAAAAATGTTAACAATTCATACAACAGTAGCATTGTGTAAATTATTTTTTAAGAAAAAAAAACTAACTTCAAACAATGAACTAAAAAAACGAAAAAGTAAAACATTATTTTACATAAAGTAAAACATATTTTGATTTTGTTAAAAAAAACAAATAAAAAAAGATTTTATAATTTTGAAGTTGGTGTGCAAGCTAATGCTATAACAACCTTACTACAATATCAAATTAATAAGCCTGTTGTTTTACTTAGCACCAACTTTAAAATATAAAATCGTTTTTTAATAGTTTTTGTTTAACAAAATCAAAGTATGTTTCACTTTATGTAAAATAATGAATAATAAAAAATAAAATTATTTTTTACTTTTTAGTTCATTGTTTGAAGTTGGTTCTTTTTTATTAAAAATTAATTTATTTTACGATTTTAAGCAATGGGTAGACCTTAAAATATCAAGTTAGCGGTTGTCCTATGTAGAACTTCAAGACTACTTGCTAGAGTGCACACATTCCGCACAAGTGGAGGATATCATGCGGATCAGGAGAACAGCAGATGAAGCCCTGATCCAACGATGGAAACTAGACCTGGAGTACCCGGTCGCAGGCATACCAACAGTAGAGGCTATTCGCCCCCATTTAGGTCAATGGGTACAAAGGAGCTTTGGGGTTCTGACATTCAGATTGGTACAGGTACTGACGGGGCATGGTTGCTTTGGAAAATACTTGCACTAAATTGTACGTCGAGAAGTGTCACCGGCATGCTATGAACGCAATGCGCCCGTGGACTCGTCCCGTCATACTCTGACCGAATGTCCTGGTTGGGCACCGCAACGCCACACCCTGATGGCCGTAGTGGGTAGAGACCTCTCATTATCCAGTGTGGTGAGAGCCATGCTGGATAGTGAGAGGAACTGGTCTGCCATGGTCTCCTTTTGTGAGTCGGTTATGGCATTGAAGGAGGCCACGGAGCGGGTTCGCGAGTCCAGTGCGAATGCAGAACCGCTTCGTCGTTGAAGACCAGGGAGTAGAAGAAGGCAGTACGCACATCTCCTACTACCTTTACCATAGACCAGTGGTTCCCAACCAGTGGTCCGCGGACCACCAGTGGTCCGCAGAAGCCTATATATGGTCCGCGAACGATTTTAATTTTATGACTGGGGATGGTGAGGTGAAGTTTTTGTTTAGTTATCACAGTTAATTTTTATTATACCTACATGAATAGTGGTCCGTGCTACCAAGAATGATATAAAAGTGGTCCTTGATCAAGAAAAGGTTGGGAACCCCTGCTCTAGACCAATCAAAACTTCCGAAGTTGTGGAATCCTCCTAAGAACGGCTATGGTACCCTGAGAATAATGGTGGCTCGTAATAGCGTAATATGCGGGCCTTTCACCGAGGCGTCGTAATGGCATGCGCGAGCGATCCTGCGGCGTCTCTATTTTGGTGGAGAGGTTCCCGCTGGGTTTTAGTGGGTAGTATCGGACTTTTTTTTGCTCGATGAGTCCCATAGCACCATCCGTATGTAGGGCATACCTATATGCCGCGTACGAATGGTCTGCGTGAAAGCATTTCCCAGCATTAAAAAAAAAAAAATTGTAAAACTTCAAACTTTATTATGTATATTGTGCATACTAACATTTTGGGATATTGAGAAGAACATACATATAAAATATTCGGATGAATTGGGAACCTCTCTCTTTTTTGAAGTTGGTGGAAAAGAAATGCAATGATGAGGAATCTTACTTATGACACTTTGTAACTATTACAGTAAAATTTTTACCATAAAAAAACAACTTGTTCAATTTTAACTGGATCCCATAATCAGAACCTAACCAAATTTTCACCAAACTATCCTTGAAGTGTGTCCATTCAAATAAAAAAAAGAATTATCGGAATTGGTCGGTGTGATGTTGAGTTTTTTTAGTTTAGGAAATAAGAAAAATAAAATTATAAAGCAAATTAGAAGATAATCTAGAAAGTTGCCAATTTACCATATACCTTATTTGTAGAAGTTACAGTTGAACTTTCATCTCCCCAATCATCAAAGTCATCCCATCCTGAACTTTGGTTTTCACTAGAAGCTGTATTTTCTTTATTTGACTTAGCTACACTCTTGTCTTCTTTTGTGTTTGAAATATTAGAGTTTCGTAGTGCATCTTCTTCTACTATATCAAAATCATCCCATCCATCTCCAATTTTGTCCTTATTATAAAAATAAATAAAAAAATCATCATGTTACTAAATCTTTTATTAAATATTAAGCAAAATAGTTTCTAGCCTATATTTCTTACATCTTATATTATACTACTTGATACTTTTATTTTGTTTTTAACTTACGCGTACCTGTTTATTGGCAGATACAGATTTAGCGGAAACTTTTTTAATATCTTGTTCCGATTCTAAATTATCACTATAATTTGAGGAAGACAGGCGTTTTTTTCTTTCCTTCTTATGAGGGCTATTGCGGCCCTCGTCAGCACTTTCAAAATCTTCACTATCACTTGACGGCATTATTAGTTATTTTAAATATTTCTTACAATGTTTATTACACCCTTATTGCGATTATTAAAACGTCTTGTGTCTACTGTCTACGTGTTTGACAGTAGTCTACGACGTTACATTTTACGTAAAGAACATAAATCAAATACAAATAGTTTAAAATTTTGATTCAATTTGATTTCATTATATTTTTATATAGGTATATTATATTGCATTTTTAACATTTTGTAAATTACAATATCGTTTACGTTTACTTTTTTATATTAATAAATACGGTTTCAATATTGCAGGCGTGAAATGGAACCTTTATATAATTTTGAGTTCAATTTCAATTTTAATTATTTTTCTTTTAACGTAGTTTATGTTTTTTTTTTGTTTACCTGTGTATTATATTTTTCCTGTGTAAATAACAATTTTAATAATCGGTAATTAAAGTAACTATCGCTATTTTATAAAAAAAATATATATATTTGTACGGAGCATTGTAAAACATTTAAAAAAGTGAATAAAGTTATTTTGGAATATTTAATTACCTGTTCGTTATTTAAAATTAGTATATTCCTGAATTTTAATGTAAAACAAAAGCTGTCATTACATTAATATTTAAAACCTATTTTATTGTTCGTAATCATATCAATTAACTACTAGTGTATTTATTTGAAACATAAAACGTTTAATGGGCAGGTATGTTCCTTTCTAATTCTATTTACTATTTGTAATAGAACTGTTAACGAATGCTAATACTATTGCATCCTGCATATATTGTATCCGCGTGTATACAACAGAATATAATTATAAGCAATCGTAATAAATTTCATTAATTTAATGCCTGATGACTTTATTGATTATTAAAATTAATAGATGTTATTTTCAATTTATTTATGGTGCTTGATAATAAAAGACGTTTAAATAATTAAGGTTAATTATTTAATTGTTATGGGCTTCATAGGAATTGCAAATTGCACTTAGAATTTCTCTAGATAATCTTTATAATATTACTAATTTATTTCTTTAAACGAACTTAACTGAATTTGATGGACGTGGAGTTAAATTACGTTTACATTTCTAAAACACATCCTCCGTTTGAAGAACTGTCGGTCATTTGGTTCGCCTATTCAATATGAGTGAAGGCGTGCCCATCCCGTAATATTTATTAACAAAAAGTTAAGCTTGAAAATTAAAAAAAAATAACAATTCAAAGCTGAAGTCATGCTCGCGCTGGAAAATACGCCAATACATTTCATCTCATCTACATCTCAAGATACGCCCAAGCTATTCACATAGGAACCTAACCCTTTTTATAAGCACAAAAAGTTTTTCCCTTATTAACCGTAGATTACTCGAGATAAATCTACGAAAAACGGTATTAGTAATTGTAGAATAGTTTAAAATTATTGCCTTGATTTATATTATTTATTGTTTAGACTAAGATTCCTTATGTTGCTTGTTTATTACCTTATATACCTTAGTGGTTGTTTTCTCCATACAACGTGACATTGGCGAAGTGATATGTGCTCTACTGGCACGCTCGGAACGCCATAATCGAAGAACCATACCATACCTTAGTGGTAATACATACATATTTGATGTATGTATACAGTGCCTGCCACCTTGAAATCGTACAATAAATGCTTAAGATTTGTAAACTTTTAGGTAGGATTACGTACCGAAAATTTCCCTCTGTCCACGAAATCTTATAGAAAAATTATCTTTAAGTAAAATTTACCTCAAAATATCTACGTAAAGAAATAATAAAATTGTAACGTAATCGTTGTCTGGATCATTTATCAATATAATTAAAACTGAAGATATTAGTTATTATATTTTTTACCTGTTTGTCGCCTTGATCGTTTGTCTGTGAGTTAGATGATCTCAGAAATAGCTCAACCGACATAAATTCAGTTTTCACTATTGTATTTTGACAAACTTTTTTTAACATTCGGTGTTTATTTTATTGCAATCGTTTCGTTCATTTAACACAATTGCTATTAGTAGCGATAGGCAAGGTAGTAGTAACACCTATTATATAACTTAATGTTAAATAAATTCATTTATTTCATTTACAAAGTACTATATTTCGATCGACATTTAGAGAGATAATAAAACCAGGCGCAGCATTGATTTCCGCCATTTTACACGCAATATTTCGAAAATTGAGCGGAAAGTGGGGAATGGAACATGCTGCTGAATGGAACATTAGGTTTCCTCTACTTACCTACCCTTTGGTAAATTCAGAATACAGCTTAGAGTAGACAGAGTTTAACATACATATATTTTTAAATACTATTAGATTATAAGCTATATATTATGTTTATTATGAATAATGAATTTAAACAACAACAAAATGATACGATTCGAATACACAAAATTACTCTGAAAGCTTAATTTATTCCATTATATACCAACGTCATCTAATCCGGGCCGTAATAGTAACAGATTGAATGTATGCAAATGCAAATTGACTTCACAAACCCGACGACGAAGGCTCCAAAGTATCTCGATCTAACACACAGTCAGATAGGTAGGTAATGTATGTAAGTCCACATACGCCGTGGAATGCGCGGCATACACAGGCAGCTATATATATGTAGTCGCGGGCACATAACGAGGAATCGTAAATAGATTGAATGGATATGTATCTACGTACTTTTTGCTCGTTTCAATACAAGTATGTATTTAGCTATGTAGAACTAGAGGACGGTGCGGCTGGTGACGGCACGGTGAGCACCACCGGCCACGGGCATCGGTCGTAATGTAAACATTGTGGTCAGAAGGAATGCATTTAGACAGTGGGTGCTCGTGTTCGGTGTTCGGTGTTCGAGGATATTATCATGAGCAGTGATAACGTGGCGGCGAGTCCGCGCGCCCCAGTCTGCGACGCGGGTTCGCGTGGAGCGGTCGCGTGCAACGTCGGTTCGTGCAGTGTCGTGCGAGCGCTTGTGTTCGCGGCTCGCGTACGCGCCGCATTCCATCGTGGGGGCCCTTCGCCGCCATTGGCCGATCCCGCGTGACGTCACTCCTCGTAATGAGGTATTCAACATGGCCGTGTAGCTAGTTCGCGAGTGTGCTTCGTTATTCGTTTGAATGGATTTAATCAGTGAAATATGCCAAGGAGACGAAACGGTGAGATACCCTTGCCCGACGGATGGGATTACGCGAGGGACTTCGATGGAAAACTGTATTTCATCGACCACAACAGTAGGAAAACGACGTGGATCGACCCGCGAGACAGGTAAGTTTTCCGAACAGAAGTGTTAACCCGTAAGAGCCCCATGTCAAAACTTCACATTCCAATGCGATTTTTAGTGTTTTCTGATTGAATTCGTCAACTGTGGCCCCGGTGTGCGAAAGTGCGAGTTTCAGTCTTCATTACGACAGTGTTGCAAAAAGTAAACATATTTTTAAAATAGAATAAATCGTGAAAAACAAAGTGTTCTCGCCGCGACGCTGTCCCCAGCTGCCGGGAAATATCCGAGACTGTCTCGATTTCACACGACATTCCACAATTGACTAACAACAAATGACCTAAACACAAATTATGGTTATCATTTTGTTATCCTTTGGAATGCCAGTTGAGTTCTTGTTTTTTTGGATTGGATTTAGTGTAATTCGTGAGTGGCGACGGAACGCGACTAATGAGGCCAAAAAACTGGTTCACAGCAATGTTAGACTGAACTGGCGCAGAAATAATTCGATGAAGCGCTCGTAGCATCGTATCGGACATGAATGTGGGTCTGCGCGCCGTCGAGTGGTGCGGCGTGTCGGTGTGTACGTAGAGTGCGGTGGGAGACGGAATGCAATGCATAGGCAAGTTGTGCGGTGTGAATGACAGGCCGTAGAATGCGGCCCGGGCCTGCGGCGATGGTCGCGCCTTTCTAAAGCGGCGCAGCGCACGCCTCCCCCGCGCTCCCGGCCGCTGCTCTGCCATCGCACCACCGAGCCGCCGAGCCCAAGTGCAGCAAGCAGGTGCTTCGCAACCACGACGCATCCCTGTTAAATACCGATCATGTCTAGCCATATCTATTTACCATACTTATACACCTGCAGCATTGTCTTAAAAAGTCGACCGTAAACTCCACCTGCACTTAAAACGTTCCTGTCACCGTTAAAATGTATCGATGAATGGAATGAAGTGAAGAAAAAACATAGGCACAAATTGTACTGACATATGTTTGTCATGAGGTTAAACGTTACCAGGCATTACGGTACATTCTAGTTGTTCTTCTTCTGTAAGAAACGTAAAAACAAGACGTACGATGCTTAAGACATGACCATAAAATGAAATTAAGGTCAAATTCTGTTCCATACGTTACTAACGTTAGTAATAAGCATTGTATTTTGGAAAGAAATATACGTTAAACCTAAAGGTTATTTTTTATACTGATGATGTGAAACTAAATACTATGTAATATGAAATTCTTAAATTTAGTCAATATAAAACAAATAACTAACTTAAATGTATTTGACTTTACGACTTAAGACTAAATTGATTAATCCCGAGAAACATTCAGAAGATCTGGTTTCAGTACATTGACGCCGTAATAAAATTGACCGCTGATACGATATTATAACATATTAACGTAAGATTCTTATTAAGGTTGCCAAAGTAATCTGCTACACTGCTAAAACGAATATTTAGAGGCTATCTGAAAGTATATTTCATAGATTCATTAGAAACACGCCACATGTTTAAAAATAAAGAGTGTTGTATTTTTCATTTAAATGTAAAATGACTAAAACTGAAAGCATTGTAAAGAAGACTATAGTTACAGACTTAGTAATATACTCTGCAAAACGCACACAACAAAAGCAAGCTACTAAGCCAATTTATTAATGCTAAAAATAACTTGCCATGTCTCCAGAGCATTTGATGATATTAACCTTTTAACAGAACTTAAACGAGAAAATGCTAATTAAGAAAGGGTGCCAGGATCACAAATGATTGTAACTAGAGAAGTTGTAACTTTATTTTTTCAAATTAATTTTACAATTTGATGAACTCACAAGTATGTATATCGAATATATATATAAATCAGCTTCACGCTGTATCCCGCACACAGCAGGGTAGGCAGAGGGAACCTAGTGTTAAGACACTTCGCTCCCCACTTTCTGCCGAATTCTGGAGGCATTGTGTGTTGAGTGGCAGAACTCAACGCCGCGCTTTGCCTCGACACCAGAGCAAAGAAATGGAAATATAAATTTTAAATAATCATTTCATCTCCTCGAGTGGGGATCGAACCCACAACTAGTCGGTTTTGCAATCACACTGGCCTCACATATATATTTAAATATGTATTAAGATGTCGTATGTGGAGGGATTTTGCGGTTTTGTTGGTTATTATTACGTCGGGGTGTCACGTCTTCGTTACAAAAACCCTACGATTCTATAGCTACGCATTTAAATACAGGAAAAACTGTTCATTGCATTGTTTAATAAAGAAACGTGGAAGACAATGGTAGTGGATTTATCCAATGGGAATTTGTACGTGATGCTTGCTGTCTATTACTTTAATTATATCACTCTAGTGCATTTTCACTCAGTACTTTGTTCGAGTCGCATACTAGGCGTTGCGTTAATGCATAATTCTATGGTACGAGTGAAAATCGCTTTGAATGCCTGTGCGTATTCCTCTAGGTACACGAGAATCGCGATACCTAACAGCGATGGAATGTTTCAATACAAATTTGCATGTTCATGGGCCATAAGATATGCTTATTCAATATTTATTACGATTCCACTTGTGTTTTAATTCGATGAAATAATGTTTGCTATGTGAACACCATTGTGATACAAATTTGCAGCTAGCCGATGGCTGATTCATATTTTATAAGTCGTATTGGCTGTAATGTAGCTGTCTTTGAGATTGTGTAACCCAAGTATGTGTAAAACATCTTGTGGATACTTCCCACGCACTACGCTCGCCTTCAACCGTAACGCTAAAGGGGCTGGGCATTTTACTGCGTTTCTTGACTCTAATCGAATGCGAGTCCGATCACTTTGTAAATTAGCGTCTTCACTTTTTTCATTGTTTCATCGGTCCGTATGTGAGCAATTAATAATACCGATCAAATGGTTGATTGCTAAAAGTAGTTTTGTAGGATACTTAAGCAATTGCACAGGTAGGTAACTGGAATATGCTAAACAAATAATAGATCCGCAGGGCGCGGCGAGCACACGCCGAGTAACACGTACAACACTGTTTACTTTACGCATACCTCTCAGATAAAGATGTCCTTGGCGGTTTTTTAGTGAGACGCGCATCGACTTCGCTGCTATCCACCGATTTATTTGATTTTTATTTATTATTTTTCTACGAATTACTGTTAAGTTTATTATTACTATTCTGCATACCAAGAAAGGGATGCAATTAATATAATCTCGCGTGAACTCGGAGAACCATAACCCATGTGTTATAAATTACATAAATGACTGAGCAAGAATAATATGTATCGATATTTATTCTCAGGAGTTAATTAAAACATATTACATTCCTTTTTGCATTATATTAATTTTAATCACATCTTTGCTGATATGTAATAGCACATATACTGTTTCGAATAATAATGAAAAAAAAAATATCTGTATATTATTTATTTGATATTCATTTATATTTATGTATTTCATATTCACAGTACGAATTCTTAAGCAAAAAAAAACTGTTATAAATACAATAAATTATAGTATAAGCACGTCAGATCTTTTAAAGATGGAAAATTTACATGTTTTATCACCGCGTCTTACCAAAACAAGGAGCTATGATAAATCTTGGCGCTATAAAGGTCATAAAATTTATTTACTTAATTTGCATAAGCTTTTAATTGTAGAGGCCGACCGATCTTGGTCAAAATAAGAATGTTGTACCCGTTTCCTCTTCAATTTTAATATTTCAATGTTTGTGTGAGAGTAAACTTTACTTGAATAGTTTTAGAGTTAACATTTGTATGATATGCTATAAAGAGGTCTAATAAAAATTAAACTAATTTGTGCAGTCGTGTCGAAAACGTTATTTCTGATTGGAAAGCAATTAACGAGATACTTAATTAAGTAAATGTCTAGTAGTTTGAATACAACATGGATATTAATGTTGTACGAAGAGATGGATTCCACTTGTTTATTTTATTATGCCATGTTATGTAAAAATATAACTAATAGATGTAACTGTCGCGTTTAACATTTGAAAGTTTATTGTGGAATGATTGGGCAAAAATTTCCTTCTATCAAAATAGACAGTGCAGATTGCGGTCAGTGTTAGGTAACAAAGCCTTTTAGTCGTATTGATTTCTGCAAATTTTGTTGCGTTATTCATACTAAAATTATCCGATCTGAAAAAAGTCTTTAATTTATCACGGCAAACAGACAAGAATGTCATTACAAATTACGTTCTTTAAACAGATAGGTCAATTTTCATCCTTGATTTTGAATAAATCATCGGCTGTTTTAAACGTGGGCGAATTATGTGACCATAACTGGGGAACATTCTAAAGTCTGTCTTGTTCCATAATTGTACTTTGGTATTTGAAATTGTAGTGTTAAAATTGTGTAGGTACAAATACTGTAATCGCTTCGGAATGCTACCACCTGCAATATAAGATGGTACTAGTGCAGTTCAATGTTACGTGTATATAGGTATAACAACATTTTCGTCTGCGTAATGTATAAAAAATGTTTATACGCTTCGAAAAAAATGGGATTCTTTGGTTCATGTTGTTTAAAATAAAATATCTATTTTTTTTCCATACTTTGAAAATGTTGTAGGTACATTATCATATATTTATTTCCAAAACTACGTCAGATTTTAAATTACTTACATTATGAAACGTACCCCTATTCAAAAAGTATTTATCAAATCCGCAGTTCACCGTAAATTGCACTCCCTGTTTTCAAAGCGATGGTCATTGACAAAACAATGGAGGTGAGGAATTTCGTACCTCAACAAACATCGATCGGTCCCATTCATTTAGTGTATACTGTTATCAAGTTTGGTTCATGTTTAACTACAACTTCCGCTGCTCTAATATCATGAATAGAACTTAATGCCAAACCTTATGTTTAACTTTCTATTGAGAAAGTAACATTTGTGACTGCGGTGATGTGGATAAACCTCGTTATCAGTTATTAGACGCGTTTGTACTTTGGTATGAAAGGCGCCAGTCTCTAATATGTTTGTGAATATCATGTTCATTTCTCTTGTTATTTAACATTGACATGGAACTTTGATTTGAATAGAAAGACATTTCCTGATATATTAGTCTTTTTTAAATATTTGTTTTATATACAAATAAACAAATAACTTTAGTTAATATATGTATGAATGCCATATATATATTTATAAATAACAAGACCAAAATATTTACATTGAAATATGTATTAATTTAGTCTAGCCTTGATAAAAATGTCAAAGGTATGAATCGCATTCATCTGTTATACTTACAGACTAGTTAATTCGAATATAAATTGAGCCATCGAAACTTTGTTAAAATCGTGATGTTCCCGATATTGTGTCGCGCGTCGGCCGTTAGCGTGACAAAGTCGGCTGGTATGCATCGTGATTCAGACGGACCTTATATATTCGATTCAATGTTTATGTAATTTACAAACCGTCTATTGTTGCAGATAATATTAACAATATATATACTTAATACTAGCAGTAGCTTTATGCTGTATCCCGTATATAGTAGGGTGATAAGAGGCAGGATTGTGAGTGAGTGAGCAAGTACCTAGTGTTAAGATACTCCGTTCCTAATTTTGGACCCAATTTTTAAAATTCCAATCTTGTGTGTCGAGTCGCGGAACTCAACGTTGCGCTTTTCTTGTTATTAGAGCGACGAAATGAAAATTATTCATTTCTCCGAGTAAGAATCGAACCCACAACCGTGGCACACAAACGGACGATGGACCAGTGCACCGCGACGGCATTAAAGGAAATGAGACAAAATATCTATGTATAAAGAGTTCGGAAAAATATTTAACATAATGTTTTAGAACCCTCTAGCCGGGTCTGAGACCTTGGTACAGTGACATGACGCGCGTTTCAACGCCACACATTTGTGTTCTCGCTCCGCTTTGGAATGCCGTTTGTCAATGATCGAATAACGTGTGACGTCATACTGTCAGCCGCCTATACGCACGTCGTCGTATACCATAATAATTCCAGCTATCGTTAAGTCAATTTTGGGGTAAATATGTGATGGTAGTTCGTGACGTGAGGCGTCAAGAATGCTCCGGAGCGTTGAGAAACACATTTTATATCCACGTATTGGATCATCCGGTCGGCACGCTTCATCGAAGCGATTGCAACTCGTGTTCAATTTGATTGTAGCAGCGCCGTAGTTTGTGTCAGCGATTTGGAATGCGAGAGGAAATCACGTTGACCCCTAACACACTTCCTTTTTTGGAACGGAAAGTCTTATAATATCCCTGCTTTGTTTAACTTGTCAACGGAATACACACGACCAATAATACGTGTGACGTCATATACTTTAAATATAACCATTTAAATTGTTCCAACTGTCAAATGGAAGGTTCTGGACGGACAAAACTGAAATTGTGAAAATTTTCTGAAACTCAATCGGAATGTGAATTAACTGAGCTATGCGGATTGAAATATTTCCCGGGCGATATTAATAGATTATAAGTAGGTGTGAGTGTCCGTCTGTCGGTGGGTCGGTATGTGTGAGACAGCGTGGCACCGCCTCCGAACAGACGGGATCCAAGTTTCGTCGTTATCCAGGATTTGGTAATCGATGTTTAAAAATATTTTGAAAGAATTTAAATTTTTTTAGCATTTTATTATTAAATTCTTGTAATTATATGTGTACAACAATAGTTGTATACTTTTGAAAATCATTACTATTCTACTCTAGTGAATATTGTAAACTTGTGAAATATGACACAAAAATATAATAATAAAATTATAAAAATATTCAATATTTTCTCTTTATAGTTATAAAATGGGAAGGAATGCTGGTGAAATAATCCAAAGCGGGTAGCAAGTTTCGCTTCTATTTGCGGATTGTGGCCGTGCGTTGGCCTTCTGTCGCGTCATTTTCCAAAGATTGAAACACTTACATTCATAGAACGAACCTTTCTGAGCTTTATTTGTATTTCTCAATCGATTAAAGTAACTTAACCTTAAAAATATTGCTCAGTATTCATTTGTACTTAATATTAAAAAAAACTAAGATAATATCAACGTTTTCACTCTCTACTACGTATTACGCAAGTACGGAAATGCGTGAAATTCACTAAATATCTTGAGCGTGCCAAATATTTTGAAACATTACTTAATACTTGTCACCTAAATTAAATGTAGTGATTATACATAGATTATTAGATATGTAGATATCTACAAAACTTGTAGCGTGTACTCGTGTTCGTGTATTTGTCAACTTTTCCCAATATAGTTCTAAAATATATACGCAATAATGTTTACATTGAAATATATTTTTGTAACTGGCTTAAAATATTTAATGTTAATTCATTTCTCTTTTCGAGCAAGTAAAACATTGCCATTTAAAGCTGTATTTTCTTAAAAAGTAATAAACATTCGTATTGCACTTTCATTTATTACGCCTACCAAAACGCCAGTTTGAAGGTGACACGTTATATTGCATAATGTAAATGTAAAAATTTTGAGTTTTTAGTTTATTGGAATAGCGTAAAGACTGTGTGCGTGAAAGTTGTGTGTGTGTGTGTGGGTTAAAGTTTTGTATGTGTGCGATTAGGGATTCCGTGACACGGGTCACCGTTTCCAAGAACGCGACTCGTCTTGACGTCCCGCTGACAGGACTGGTTTTGCTGAACAGCAACATAGTAGAGTGCAGCTATCTCTTTCACACTTATAGTTTCCACATCTCCGTCTCGCTCGGTGCAAGATGCGCACACGCACGCGCCCTCTGTCCCCTCGTCTCGATAAGCGCTCTGTAATGTAATGGACGCTTTCGGTAGCTGTACGGGAGTTACGAATTTCCATTGAAGAATTGTCGTATCTCCAAACCACTACTACCATATATAGATAACGAAAATGAAATTAACATTACTTATAAATAAATCAATTTGCACATGCTCTCATTAGATACATATGTATTACATATATGAAATTTGGCTCTTTATTCTATATGTTTTACATTTAATAGGCTAAACCACAAACAATGTAACGTGTTGATAACTGTATACAAAAAGCACAGTAATTTATCGCGTATTTAATCAAATACGTGGTCGTTTAACCTTACCGGACTTCAGATAAATGGGACGAAACAGTCACGCGAACTGAACAGTTTCGTCAGTACTTACATATACTTATATTTATTAAGATATTTCCGTATCATTATGTTTATAATTTTCGTGTTTAAATAATTTTCGAAACTTGTAAGAACTAGAGCGACTGCTTACTGGCGCCTGCGCACCACGCCCTCGAGCTCCCGGGCATCCAGTACCGGCTATCATTAATTGCTTCTGCTATTATCTGCACCTAGGTAGACCACATACTTGTAGTACAAGAACGCCCTTCGATTTATCGTTGCACTACACCTCCCGCTTTCTATCACTGAAATTGCCTGTTTGTTTTAACCACATAAAACTATTTTATGTTTATTTATTTATTCTTGCATTCCACTTAAATGAGATTCAAAGATATAGACGCAGTGTATTCAATAAGTAATTAAAATGATGGATCTCGATGTCCATACGCAAGCTGAGCTGAATGTATGATTAAGAGGTAGTATTCGCCACGCCTCGTTTCGATTATAATCTATTATGTAGTGATAATTAGAAATTTTAGTTAGAAAATCAAATATGAAGTACGAACACGGGTATAAATTGACTCTACTGTGCTCTCGGTATATATCATTAAACAACTAGTCAAACTTATGCGGTCGAAACTCGAATAATAACGGTGCTGGTTATTTTTATTTTGCTTTAATGATAGTAATAGGAGCAGTTTTAATAGGTTCGCCCCTTACTTCCCACGAAAAGTAATCACGCTTGGAGCATAACCTATGGGAAAGGTTTCGAGATAATAAAGCAGGTTAAGTTGAAAAAACACCAAATAATTTTAATGTTTTAGAGTCCGATCAATGACGAACATAAGAAAATCAAAAATTACTCCCAACAATGTAAATGTAACAAGCGAAATGTGAAATTTTTGCGTTGGAACGCTCGTGAGGATCACATTCATTTTTTATTGTCGAAGTTATGTAAAACCGTACTGTTCGTTTTCATTTAGAAGAAATTGTCTTGCATAAAATCCAAGTAAATGAGATAGAAACGAGTTTACCTCGTATCATTTCAATTGAACGTTTCTCAGTATTGACAAGAAATAATCATTGTTTCAGATACACAAAGCCCCAAACATTCGCGGACTGCATCGGCAATGAGCTGCCGCTCGGCTGGGAGGAGGCTTACGATCCACAGATCGGACCCTATTATATCAATCATGTTAATCGTGAGTACCATTTTTGTTATATAGTAACTTTAAGATTGTTTTCAACATTTTTTAAAATTTTATTTATTCCACACTTAAATTACCTAGTTAAATACGTATTAAAGAACTATAAACCTTCTAATTGTTTCCTTGAAGTCAGTGGACTGGAGTGTACTGGAATTGTAAATTTGAATTTTGTTTCTGTCGTGGCTATCCAAAAAGAAAAAAAACCTTTGAATTTTGAAATACGTAATACTTAATAAAAATAACTACATAAAATATAAATATGCTGTATATATTAATGTAAATATTATATATACACAATAAAGACTTATTATTTTAGGAAATAATTATTTTACAGACTTAATCAGATAAGCAGATCATACAAAATTTAAATAATTTCTTTTTTCTATTAAATATTTTAATATAACAAATAAATTTAAAATAACAAAAAATAATTCTAGAATAGTAAAAGAATGTCAGGAGTTGAGAATTGCGTAAAACTGGACATAGCCGACTAGTGACTGTAAAGTCGACGCTGACTTTAACCTTGATAATTATCTTAAGCTCAACACCGAATGAATTATGTCGAATTCCAACTTGCAATATATAAAATGTATATTTCTTCTGTCATCGCATCAAGTAACAAACTTGTTATATTAAATTAAAAAAAATGAAGCGACAAAGATGCTGAAAAGTTGAATATAATTATGAATTAACCTTTTAAATATTTATCTCAACAACTCTAAAATGTTGAGTAAATAAATATAGTTTTTGGTTTTGTTCTCGGTTAAAAATGTTTATATATATTATTAAAATGGTAGTCACTTAGAAAATAAATTAAACTTATTTTTAGGATTAAAATTGTACTAAATAAATAATTCATTTCAAACGTAATGTTAATAAGAAATAATAGTCCAATTAATCATCGTTATACAAACCGCCATTGCCAGTCTGTGAGTAGCAAAAATGTTGAAATGACCTAACAAATCCTTATTTTAAATAATTTTAAAGCCAATCAATCATATTTAAATAATAAAAAGGCCGTGGTGGTGCAACGGCACAGCGTTTAGTCAGACGCTGTGTAGTTTGATTCCTTCTCAAGAGACTGAATTATTTAATATTTTCATTTCCTCGTTCTGGTATAAAGACAAAGTTTTACTTAACTTACTTAACTTAGCTTCACGCTTTATCCCTAGCGGGATAGTTAGGGAGAACGGAGCGCCAAACGCTACGGTCTCCACATACCTCTTTCGCCTCGGCCACAGTCATCAACCTCTTCATGCCCTCCGGGGAATCCTCATACTTTATACGTGACTTTCCTAAAGTATCTTTGATATTGAGTTTTTGCATGTCAACCGAGGTCTCTCCCTACCTATCTTATCACTCACTTTACCATCATAATTTTTTTGCCATTCTTTCATCACGCCTCCCTCCCACAACGACCTTCCAGATCTCTTTAGCATAGATTTTACTTCCCAAGTTAATCAAACTGATAGCCTATGGCTTGTGCAGTCTATCTGTGACCTTTTATCTTTATAAAAAGCACGATGACTGCACATTGCCCATCATCTGGGACCTCCCCTGATTTCCAGTATAAATTGCACAAAAACCAGAATAAGTCCAAGATGCGTGACCCATCATATTTGATCATCTCGGCAGTGACACTATCTGCTCCCGCTGCCTTACCACATTTCAGACTTCGTATTGCACTCTCAACTTCTTTTATACTGATTTCGCCATTAGCTACATCAAGAGTCAGCGTTTCGCTGTTACTTTAGACTGAGGCGTCATCAAATTCATACATCTTGTGAAATTCCGCCTATCGCTGCAAAACGTATGGTTGTTCTGTTAAAATTTAACCGTCCTTCGAAAGCACCCCTTTTATTCTCCTCTCTCGAGAAACACTAACTTCTCGCCAGAAAAGCTTCGTGTTTTCTCTGAAGTTGTTCGTTAACTTTTCATCGCTTTCATTCTCTGCCTTTTCACCCTTTATCTGCTTCAGTACTTTCGTTTAGTGCTTCTGCAGCTTATACTCTTTTTTATCTCTCTCATCTTTTTATCTCTTATATACATATAAAGACAAAGCGCGGTGTAGATTTTCACCACTCAACACGCAATGTCTCGAAAATTATTCGGGAAGTGAGGAACGGAGTATCTTTAAGTATAATTAATATGCTATATGCGGGATAAATTAATTATAAAAAAAAAACTTCGTACAGATTGTAAATAACGTTTTCAGTTTCCATTAAGTATGTTACAAGAAGTTCAACGAGTCTTATTTATGACTTTTGGATTATTCAATACGTTTGGTCTTGGGTGAAAAATGCTCAACGCGGGGGGCTCATGATGGTTGCTTGGTGCCTCAGTTAATGTATGAATTAAACAACAGCTTGGCTTATTTATCTACTGTGTTAGATGTTACCGCAGTTTATATTACTTCGAATATATAAAAGAAATATAAATTAAATATAAACCCAATAATAATTAGAGGTATTGTGATATAGATAAGAATTGTCGGACTTGACTTGATCGGCTTAAGTTCACATTCCATTGGATGATTTATCTTATAATAATTGTATTGTTGTCGGCCTACCCTACATTCGAAATATGTGTAAGGATAAAAAAATATATATTATTATTTGTTATTGTATAAATTGTAGAAAGTAAATTAATAAGTTATTAATCATGGCCAACAAAAGAAGTGGAAATGACTATCTATGTATACTTGCTTTCTTAGTCATAATATTATATACATATAATCATATTTTTTGTCTACACATACGAAACCTTAATATTAATTATGCAAAAACAAAAAAAATACAACTGGTTTGTTTGTACATAAAAATATAATATATATCTTGAGTGACAGGTGTTTTGTATCAGTATGAATAATAATGTAATAATGTATAGGTAAGTAAATTTATGTCTTAATATAATTAGGAGGCCAGTCGTGGCGCAGCGGCACAAAGTGTGACTGTAAAACCGACAGGTTGTAGGTTCGATGAAACACACACTCGAGGAAATGAAATATTTACTTAAATTTATATTTCCATTTCTTCGCTCTGGTGTCGAGGCTAAGCGCGGCGTTGAGTTCTGCCACTCAACACGTAATGCCTCCAGAATTCGGCAGAAAGCGAGGAACGGAGTGTCTTAATACTAGGTTCCCTCTGCCTACCCTGCTGTGTGCGGGATATTTGATTTGATTTAATATAATATAACGTTTATATAATAGTACAGACAGTACTTTCGAATGCTCTCTCCGTTCGACATTGTACATACATCTCACTTAATTTTATTAGCGCCGACACTATTATATAATGATTTGCTGATTGACCAAAAAAATAAAGTAGTTACTTTGTGCTTATGGCTTTCTATGAAGTCTTTAGTACAATGGCCTGACTAATTGTTTTTCGTTTTAATTAATGTATGAAGGCGACGGCATGTTGGTACTCATTGTGATAGTTGTCAATTCTTTTTCTAGTTGATGTAATGATTATTTTTTTTGATACATATATATACTAACATTTTTGTTTTTTAATTTACATAAATTTTCTTCCAGTAATTATAGATATAATGCGTATTTCTTTATCTACCACAAAATAAATATTTGCTTGGAAGAAAAATAAAGAAAAATTAACATATTTAAATTAAAATATCATGACGTCGGTTTTTTACAGTCTAAAATGAAAAGTGAATTAAAATTCTAAATAAAAAAACCTTCTGTTACATACTAAATGTGATAAAGTTTTCAATTTTAATTAAGATCTTAAAACTCAAGGAATGAAAAGAATATTGTTTTACTTACACACAAAAAAAAGCTTATCTTTTGGAAAAATCTCATTACAGTCTGTCTAGCAATTCAGTGGTTTACGACATGACTTTTTCGCATGTATGTAATTGTCAGATAAATCTCAAAGGACAATGCGGCGATAAATACCGCAAAGTGACATTTTAATGATCGTTGGGATCGAAAAAATAAATAATGTCGATTCTTATTGTATTCAGTTAGTTTAGAGCTAACACAAATCATGGCGTAACGCGAATGCCTTATGGCCTAGGAACAAGGTTTTTTAGAAGTGGCATCGCACTATACATCTATACAGCTAGATTGTATAAAAAATGTTTTTTTTTTAAATGGAAATATTAAAAAGGTTGAAAGGTTGCTCTTGAAGAATGTATAATATATACATATTTATATTTTTTATATGTTGTATATTCTATAATTTATTATCGTACCAAAAATTTAATTGCTTAGTAAATTTATTGATATTAAATATGTACTTTCTCTAGATTTATCTACACTAGTATAGTAATATTGATGTTATTTCTATAAAACAGCGCGCCGTGCCTACAACGGTCACACAGAACATTTCGCACGAAACGCACGCGCATTCCTTTGCATTATTTATGAGTGCGGGAGCTTTTCCGCCATTTTCTGGATTTTTTAAACGACCACCCAATGTAGCTACAGTAAGCTTTTTAATTTTCGTTTTTTTATTACAAAGTTTAACCTTAATTTATTTCAAAAAAGTAATGCTGATTAATTATGATAAAAATAATATAATATAATTTTCTTACTTGACCTCATTTCGATTATCTTAGTCATTACAACAAAAGCATTTTGAAAATATTTCTCATTTCATACCGCTCGTTAATTACCCCCATTCTTGTAATTTAATAAACCTAAATAGTTTTAAATGTACTGACTGAGTTTAATTGTTGTTTAATTTATTTTTATAAAGTTAAAAGTATTGACTTAATTACCAACAAAGTTTTTTATCGATTGTTATTGCGCGCGCGCATTTTATTAGATCAATCATGCTTGAGTTTTTTAATGCTGACGAAATGTATACTTTTGTTGGCTTCCTATAAATAAATGTTAATATTATTGCATTTTGTATCTATATAATATTTACTACTCGAGAACATTATTTTAAAATATTATAACTATAAATATCTATACTATTTTTTACCATTTTTAAGCTTACTGGCATTAAGGGAGAAAAAATAAATTCAATTACTTGTAATAAGAAGGAGACGCAATAAAATTTCTCACAAAACAGTTTCAGTCGAATAATTCGAAAATATTGTACGATTCGTATTGCAATAATTAAATTTATTTCCGTTTTCAGTGTCCATTCGTAGAAAAAAACGTCCATTCCTTTGGAAACACGTAGACGTTAGTTTTATTTAAGATTTACGATTGTAGCAAAAATACCAATTGAGTAACGGGACCCGCCTGCCTTGAAGAGGTCCGGGTCAGGTACTGTTGTACTATTCTTACAGTACTTTAAAACTACTACGCTTTGACAATATTACTATAATAAATTATAGATGCTTATGAATGTATATGTGAAGTTTATATATTTTTATAGTATATATTTTATATGTTTGTTTTTATTTAATTTTCTGATGTGACAAAGTGCGGCGTTGGGTTCCGCCACTGAGGACATACTGTTTGAAGACTATATGATATAGAGCGAGAAGCTGGAAAAAAGTGTGTTCTTTGTAATTTTATTAACATATTATTATTATCAAGTATTTAATTATATAAACATAACATTTAATTTAATTTGAATAAATGCAGACTAGAAGTAAATAGTTCAATATATATGAAGAACTTTTCCGTGACTGAATGACAACGCATAAACGAATCTGTCGGAGTAAGTAAATTGAAATTTGGCATGTAGGCACATTGATGTGTATAGAGGAGCAATAAGAAAAAATCTCTAGAAATTTCAAAACATTAATAGAGGATACCTTCAATTTCCTATGGGAAAGGAAAGAAACGAGAATTCCTATTTTACGTCTTAAAATCCACAAACCAAACAGAAACTTGGTTTTTTTTTATATCCAGAGAACAAAGTACATATTTTACAACTCTGTGACTCCTTAGTTTTTTTTGTCATGTTACATGAAGATGTGTGTTATGTGGCCCAATTATTTTCACCTTCATAATCTTTCTGTTTTCGACTTTCGAAAATATTTCAATTTTGAGTCAGCCTCAATTATTGTATATTGACGTCAATTGAAATTGCAGTATTTATATTTAATGACAAACTTTAAATGTCATTTTTGAAAGCGTTATTTTTAATTCCCATATTATTATTATATCAGAGGAATATTTTTAACTTAATGAAACGTAATCAAAAGGCTAAGGCTACTAAGTATTTTTTTTAATTTTTTAATCATTAAACAATCGACCCGCGTAATTAAAGCTTAAGCTGTAAATATTGTTTTTTTTTTAATTATATTCCTTTTTTGAAAACAGATGGTTTAGTAGATATTACAAAAACGCAACGGTTTTTGTCATAATTAAAATAATAATATTGACTTTTATCCAATTTCTTTTTTTAATCGTTCCTTGTAAATAATTACAGTATACATTACTTTATTGTCTGAAATTTTAATATTTTAATTTTATATTATACTTTTTTTCTTAACTTAACACGAAATGAGAAAGAGTGGTGGTTTAGTATTACAAAAACGCAACGGTTTTTTCGTAATTAAAAAAATTATATTAACTTTTGCCCAATTTCTTTTTTTAATCGTTCCTTGTAAATAATTACAGTATACATTACTTTATTGTCTGAAATTTTAATATTTTAGTTTTATATTATACTTTTTTTCTTAATTTAACACGAAATGGGAAAAGTGGTGATCAACCACTCTGTTTCATACATAAGAGAGATTCTAGGTTGACTTTCAAGGAAACAGTATCGATGATATTGGAGGAAGGTTTTGTAAAAGCTTGAGGACCCCACGGAGGATATGAACAAACAGGTTCATGAAAGTAGACAAGACGAAAGAGACATGCAGAGACTGCGTTGCATTAGGCGCTCTATTCTCTCTGGCTAAACACAGATAAAATGTGAAACTGTTTCGCTATTAAAAATCAATAAATTATATTTAGGATAAAGTTATTTTAATGATATTACATTGCTTTATTTTGTATAAATTTCATATAAAAATGTTTGCATGGAATGTATTAACACAGATATGTCAACGATTTATATGCAAATTCCGACATCTAGCATTGGGTGGGGATATAGGTGTTTTTATTTAAATCATTATCGTTACATTTTTTTACTCCATATTTTTTATTTTAAAGGTATTTATATCGAGGTTAACGCGAATTGTCAATTTATAATTAATTTTATTTCAAACTTAATTTTTTTATCTCGCGTAGCGATATAGACAGAAGGAGATTTTTTTTAGAGAAATTGTGTGTGAGTTACGGAATCCAACACTGTGTTTTGTCTACTGGAGCGAAGATATGAAAAAAAAATTAAAATATATTTATTTCCTCAAGTGGGGATCGAATATAGAGCCATTGTTCTTACAGCCAGACAGACACTGTCACGACGGTCTCTACATATTAATACCATTCTACCATTTTATTATTTTCTAAATAATTTAATTTAAATTATTACAATTAGAGAAAGACAGTAAAAAATATTTGCCACACAAGGAATTGGAATCTGAAAACACTACAGTATAATCGCGTTCGCCGTTTTAAATTCTGATAGCTCATTTCTTGTAGTTAATGGGAACCCTCGTTAGTATAATTATGAGGTTCTATCTTGGTTAACCTATGTTGCCTGGAGCGCATTTTTTTGCATAAATATTCTCTTGTAATAAGCTGTACAAGTTTCCTAGATATGACGATAAGAGTTGAAGTTTTAAAGTTGAATATTAAAATATAAAATATTTCAGTATAAAAAGCAATTTACCAGTGTAGGAAACTGATATGCTGGCGTGGGTACAATTAAATGAGATAAGAAACTGTCTGACTTATTGACTTCTTTCTTTTGTGATTCTTTAACGAATTATCATTTCGGGACTTTAAAAAGTAATTTAAAGTCAAAATAAATTGAACATCATATAGAATTTTAAAATATAGAAGAATCTTAATAAAGCTTTAATATCCATGTAATTTTTGTATGTGTATGTAATTTTTACGTAACTCAATAATTTAAAAAAATATATAACGATGATGGCTCGAGTGTGCTAAGATTATGAACTCCCTTAATGATTGGAACTTACCTGATCTTATCTGGCTGAAATATTGTAGAATTTGATATAAACAGACAAAACACAGCGTTGTGTACTGCCATTCATCACGTAACATTTTAAAATGGCTGGAAAGTAAAGAGCGGATTGTCTCAACACTGCATTTCGCGGGAAAGGTCTGCCTTTCTCGCTAAATGCGTGTTAGATGTATTAAGATAAAAAAATAATATATGAGCTCGTTGTCTACTAATGTATATTACAGTCATCCACTTTGCATACTCTGTTTAAAGCCTTCAGGTCTGTTATCTAACTATGCGATCACCTGCACAAGTATTTCCTGCATATACTTCATATATTTAATAAGCAAGATATATTGTACTAGATGTTATATACAAATATTCGTATATGCAGCAATATCTGACGTTTTCTATGTTTACTTTTAAGTGAATGTAATTTATTTATTTATAAATGTCTAAAGAAATGTCTTAAGATTTATTATATATAATTCACTCGGTATATGTAAATCGTTGTTGATAATATAAACGTTTTAAAATAAAATCAAATCAAACAAATGTTCATCCTCGGAATATTTTTTTTTAATTTAATTATATATCTATTCATACTATTGTTTTAGATATATTCAAAATTTTATTCTGTCTGTGTGGTCGTTCAATAGTTTTTCCAAATACAGAGCTCGTCCGTGTACATTGAAAATGAAATGCTTCTCACGTTCGGCTTAACTTTGATATCGGCAGTATTTATTATCAGTTTTATGGTAAGGTCTATTCTTTTAGAATACCTAATTAGTTCGTGCTTTCCTTCGCATTCCTTTGACAATATGAATTGTAATGTAACAATAATAGTGTTGGTACCTAAATATACATAATTGTCAGGTAGAGTTTGCTCTTGTAAACGAAATCCAGTGTTGAGTTCTGGCTCTCAATAACGTAATGCCTCGAAAATTGAGCGGAAATTACGGAACGGAATGTTTTAACACTGGATTCCTCTCTCTCTCTCTCTCTCTCTCTCTCTCTCTCTCTCTCTCTCTCTCTCTACACCATATTATTCGGGAAAAAAGGTGAAACTGTTTCATTTGACTAACATATATATTTGTTTCTTCTTTATGAAGTCCAAAATATTCATTTCTAATAAGTGTATAGGTATAAAAACTATATAACCGTACTTAATATGAATTGTTGATATTAGTTTGTTGACATGTGGTTTTGTAATAATACGATGCCGAAGATTTAGTTTCATTGTTTATACCAATTTACTAGTAATACACTCAGGACTCAAGTTATTAATAGTTTTATCGAGTATAATTTATTCGTGATCACAGGTAGACGTGCCACTGCAAAGTGTTCGAAAAGTCGGGTTTCCAAAAATATAAAACTACATACATTTGTCCAGTAAAGAGTTTCATTAGAAAAACAAAGGTTTAAAACAAAAGGTTAAATTTTTATGTTTCTTTTTTTTATAACTTTATAGTATATACAGTTTCTATATTTAGATCCTATACATCTCCTTTAAATAACTATCAACTGTAGAATCTTTGTCTATAAGATAATTATCTCAATAAAAAAAACGAATGTCATCTTGTGACATTTTGTTTCAACAAATAATTAATTTGCATCCTCGTTATAAGATGAGTCAACTTGCATTCATTAGTGTGTAACGGAAGTTAGCCTTAGCGAATTAAATTCTTGACTTCGCTATTAAAATGAGGTGATTCATTTTGTCTAATTATTATTTCTATGTATAGTAGCGTTTTATGTTAATTTAAATGTTTTACATTTTTCTCCCCTGTAAATGGTATGTTAATGTTTTTTTTTTACACAACATCATCAAGATATCCAATTTCGTATTGCAAAATATAAATCAATGTGGCCTTAATATCGATTTGAAGAGTTTTGTTAGAATATCTACTGCGTTTTAAATTTAAATAATATTTTGTCATTTGAGTTGCAACGTGAGGTCGTAGTGACCCAGTGGGGTAGCATGTGCCAGGAAATACGATAATTATCGATTCGATATAGGATCGAATCAATAACTCAGGAATGATTTATTTTCGTTTCCCTATTAGGGAAAAGACAAGACTGGGTGTATCTGTGAGTCTCGCTGTCTAACATACAATGTCTTAAATTCGTAAAGCAATGAACGGAGACTCTTGGCACACAGTTGAGTTACACCATTCTATTTTCTCTGTCTATCCCAAAGATAAAAAATATACCTTTAGAAATACAAACGTTACATAACTATTGCATGTCAATGCGTCTAAATAGGCAATTGCCGTCGTCTGTAATCTGATTTGAGTGGAATCAGTAAGTCCCGTCCTTGTCGGTATTGAGCATAATAATTGAAAGATCGGCGCACTTTGGATGTCACGCGGCGGGAGGATGGGTGAGGAATGCATGCTCCGTAACAGCTTTTTTATTGCTGAAATACCTAGGTTTATGTACGAGCGTTGTATTGGTGCACGGGGTCAATTTTGTGTTTATTGTTAATGGTTTATATATAGTTGGTACTTACATATTGGTTTTGAAATATTTTCGGAATATATTATAAAATGGCAAGAGTCTTTAGAAACAGATAAATTCGCCAGCAGTCTGATGAGGTAGAGATGTAACATTCAGATTGTGGATTTAAAATTAATTTTATAAGAAGCTCGGTAACCGTTTTAGAGAGGAAATGGAACAAAATTCTTGGATATTCCATATAAACATTCTTTAACTGCCGAATTAGACATTTTAAATCCGGAAATAATTAAATTGTTTAAAAAGGTGATTCCTAAAATGATAACTTTGATTTAACGCTTTCAAACGACACGTTAAAATTCCAAACAATTTCGACGAAAACATATTATTGTGCAGTTTCGCTTACCTACGCAAATAGTATCGGAGGTATGTAGGTAAACAGGTTATATCAGATTTTCAATTGCTCGAACAAAATTGCTTGTAGTAGCTAGTGACTTACTAATAATTTGTGTTAATCGTAGGAGCTCGCTATATTGCCGTTTATTTTGACACCATAGTGACTTCGAGATGGTTGTGGGTTCGATTCCTATTGAAGAATGATTAGTTATCGGATTTGGTCAACCATTATTTTTTTTTGTGTTTTGTTTAAAGAGTAGAAAGTAATAAATGCGCTCTATTTATTACTGTCTTCCTATTTGTAAACATAAATAATATGAAGTACCTACAAAAAATAACAATAATAATAAAATCAATAATTTTAATCGTATGATTCGTATAAATTTCTTTTTAATTGAATATAACATTATACAGAACAGTTAATGATTATTTATTATTGATATGAAATACTTTTATACATTCTTTTATAATTAATGATAAGAAAGCCTATTTTTTAATGATGTCTTAAGTATTTATTCATATAATTTAATAAAAAAATGTATTCTGTTTAATTAAAGCTTAAATATTTATCAAAATAATTTAATTTATGATCGAAATGATGTATCGCAAAAAAAAATCTTACAAAATGTAACAATAACTTGTCGAAGATAAAAATCTTATCTTATTATGAAAACATGTGGTCGGCCAGGCTCACATATGTTACTTTTGGAATAAGTAAAACATATTCATGTCGAATTTCTGAAATATTTTATGTTGAGTGGCGGAACTCAACGCCGCGCTTTGTTTACCGGAGGCAGAAAATTGATACAATTTAAATATAATCAATATTAAGTAAACAAAGTAACAATTAAATTACCAGAAATATACCATATGTGTACAGGTACCAACAAATTAGTAGCAATGTGTGATCGAAATCATATACATTATCATACACATAGTATTGTACGTAGCAAAATGATAATGAATCTAGTTATGTTTTAACGCAGTGCACCAAAAACAATAGAATTATCAATGGCATTCAATTCGTTATCAAAATAAAGCCTAATCGTACATTTTTAAAAAATTCTATATCAATATATAATTTTGTTCATAATATTTATATATACCTTACATACTTACTCTTATACATAGTAAAATATTGTATCAACTTGTTTAAGGTATTTCGCGATGAGAATCACTCCGTCCACGTCATCCGATTACTATCAATTGTTATCATTGCGTATCGTATTAACCCGAACCCGACGCCACATTCCAGTAAATGTAACAACCATCGGAAAAGTGTAAAAGCAGTATCTTCATAGAAGAATTCGTATCTTGTAAATAATTAATTTATTGTTGCCAACATTTGTTATAGTAAACCAATACAATACCAGTTTTTCATCGAAATGAAATTTAAAATGACTTATTCAAAGCAATTTTGATTTTAATAAAAACTTTGAGGCCAGTTGTGGCGCATCGGCACAAGGTGTGACTATAAAACTGACTGGTTGTGGGTTCGATCCCCATTCGAAGAGACGAAATATTTACTTAAATTTATATTTTCATTTCTTCGCTCTGGTGTCGAGGTAAAGCGAGTGTCTTACGCTATGTTCCATCTGCCTACCCTGCTGTGTGCGGGATACAGCGTGAAGCTGATTAATTTTGACTTTAATTTCTACATTGTAGTCCACGTCTCCTATTTCACGGCGGCATAGGCACAATGGGTAATGATAAATTGCTTGATTTATTACTATTGGCATGTAATTTATACTTTGGCAGAAACAAACCTAAGTGTCTCGCCGTACTCGCTATTTGAGTAACGTGGCCAATCAGTCTGAAATATGTGCCAAAGGTGAAGCTTCAATACTAATATAATTATTTGTTCTCGTTTCTTTTATACATGAAGATTGATAAATTTCACTAAGTTAAGTATTGAAAAGGTTTTATGATATAAAAATTACATTTTTCTAAAAGTGCTCTATATCTATTGTAAAAATAATAGAATTCGACATAGATATATTGTAAAATGTTATATTTTAGGTCACACAAACTATTGATGAAAAAAAAAAATATTAAACTTTTTAAAATAAAAAACCATATATTATTGTGCCAAAATCCTCCGTTCCTTTAAATACGGATCTTTAAAACATACTATTTCAACATACGTGGACATATTAATTGTATACGTAAGCGTCACTTAATCTACCACTAATTCGTGACGATCATGTGACTGGCGATAGTGAAATTCTTTCTACGTAACTGATGTTATGTACGCTGTACGCCTTGACGTATATCAGCGATCATTATAACACCTAATGATTGATATCGGTGTTGTATGGCTTTCAAAAATTCCATTTAAATGAGAAATCGAGTGATATCATGCGTAATGCGTTTATTGGATTGTTTAGTTGTTAAGTATAGCTAAGAATGTTTGGTTACTTTTTTGTTTGGGGTTCCTTTTTGCTGCTTGGGAGGCATTCCAGTGTCGTCCCCTTTTCGGCCGCATCGAGTGGCAAAATGAAAAGAAATACTTTAGTATTTTAACGTACTAATAAACTTATAAGGCCATTAATGTATAATAAATATAAACAGCCATTCTAATGTGAATTTGATTCTATGGTTATGTGGTTCAGCCAGTCCTAGAAATGCTAATGCTTTACATTTTTACGAGTTATTTAATTTTTTATATAATTATTTCTATTTTATTATATAAAAAATTAAATAACCCGTACCCGTACTATCCTCAACACGCAATACCTCCAGAATTCGGCAGAAAGTGGGGAACGGAGTGTCTTAACACTAGGTTCCCTCTGCCTACCCTGCTGTGTGCGGGATACAGCGTGAAGCTGATTTAATTATTTTTTTTTATTTTTTCTATTTTATTATTATTTATTAATAACGCAATACACTTTTGTCTTACAGAGGTGACGCAGCTTGAAGACCCACGGCTAGAATGGCTGAGCATTCAGGAGGCTATGCTGCGGGACTACCTCCACACTGCCCAGGAGGCCCTCGAGGTAAGTGCCAAAAATGTATTTATTCAAATTATATTTTTTGACAAATGAAAAAAAATGTTACCATGTTATTATCCCCATCCCCATTATTCCTTACTCAAGGTACGACTGATTGCTCACGATGTTTCTAAATGGATTACGCTATAATTTGTCATCTAGCGATAAATAAAGATAAAAACACTTTGCGTTTTAACTTAAAAAAAAATGGACAGGTTTTTTAATTGTTCTCTATTCGCCCATACCTATCCGTAATTTATTATACTGGCATCCGTTATACATTAATGATAAACGAAATATATAGCTTTTGCGTGCTCGACCAAAATTCAATTAAGAGACCAAGTCATTTTTCTACTCATCTCATCCTAATCTAAATCACAGCTGAAAACCTGTTATATATAGTAGCTCAATGAATCTTTTAAGCAATTGACTTTTAGCAATGCTGACATCATTTTAGATATTCTAAATACCAATACTAGTGTTAGAGTTATTTCAATACAGATGAGGAGTTTGCGCCTTTTTTCAAGATAATATGACTTCACTTGAAAATGCCTAAATTAAAAAAAAAATAGTTTTCCTGTTCTGGACAGGAAAATCGTGGAGTTAACTTCCGTCAACTTGTAGTTTCGGAGTAAACAGGCTATCTCCCTACTAATGGCCCTATGATTCCCTACAAAAACGAGAACAACCTAAAAAAACCATTTGATTAAAAATAGATTGTATCAATTTAATGGGTTATCTTTAATGCGTACTCAAAAGAACATTAGGCGATCTTAAGTCTCTTGTGCAGATAACAAAGGAATGTGATGGCTCTGATTAGAGATAAGATAGCGAATGCTTATATTGTTTTCTATTGAGCTCGCAAGATATGAAAATCATATACAAGTACCGCTTAAAATACAGATATTCTGATATTTTTTGTCTACAGAAGCATATTTTATAATTGGACTTAAGAGTGATGACATCTTATGCAAGGAGTCATTCCTTGGATATAATATTTGTGTGTGATAATGCGTGGAGTTTCTGTTTGTTTGAGGTAAAGAGTGGAGAACGCGATGATTTATAAATAAATTCTCTCAGTCTCCACCTTTGCCTCTAGAATTTTATTAGCTTAGATAGAGTATTTTTACATTTACCAAAGACCAAAAATGACTAATAAAAAGCACATCTGCTCCACTATATAGTTCCGTGATATTTTTGTATCATTTACCCGTTTTCGTTGAATTGAAATGCTCAAGAGATTTGCTAAATACATCACGTCCGACGCTCGCTCCGAGAATCCCGTTATCGAATAACATATCTGCATTAGTTTGGTAACATACGTGAGAAATTTAATGGCAGTCTCTCGCATTTTGATCGAGAATAGTAGAGGACAGTTATGTCTTCATAGTTTTTTTGCACAGTAGAGAAAACCTCGTGTCACTTCGTGGCCCATTTCTTGTTGAATGTATTTCAATACAAATTTGCCCCAAATGGTATTTGAATGTAATTATTATTAAATACAAAACCGTTTTGAATTCAATCTTTAATATATCAATCTTTATATCTTTCGAAATATTTAAAACATTCTTTGTTAAGAGTGAAGCAAAGGTTACGTATTTCTAAGTCACAGTTTTCAATAAAAACTTAATATATCAAATCAATTTGACACACGTCAAATCTAGACATAACCTAATCTGGATTAGTGATAACCTTTAACTGACGTCAATTGATCGACACTGATGCAAGTAAACAAAAAGATCAGAGTCAATGTGTGCTTCACCCGCAGTCGGTGTATATATTGATAAGTTAAATATTCGACCCTGTGATCTTCAAGCTGATAGATTTGATAGAAATTTATAGTATGAAATAAAATAGTAATCTACAAATTAATGGGAATGAAAAGGTCTTTATTTTTTTATTTATATTCGAAAATTTTCTAAACTATACTACTAACAGAGAGAGTAGATAGAGTGGATTAGAAGGGATTAAAAGTAGGATAGATCATTTCACTTCAGACGTTTTTGGACAAATACTAATAATTTCTTATATTATAATTAATCATTATTAATATTTCACAAACAACAATAACAGTATCATTACATGAATCGAATGAAAGACAAACTTATTAGAAAGTTTAAAAAAATCAGTCTTTAATCATTTTTCCTTATTTTCACTACGCCTTCTTTAAATCGGAATTCTATAGTGAATCAATACAAAAGTATTTGAATTCTGTACACATACACTATCTAACACAGTTGAAGTTATATGCTAATATTTATTTACGACGCCTTATTGTAAAGTGTTTCGGCAGTGACACAAATATGGTATTTTTGTCCAATATTTTAAAGACCATATTACTTTGTATTGTAATGGAAAATTTTACCCAAATTTCGCGTACTAGATATGATAGGAATTTGCTGGATTTCAACCGGAAAAGCTTTACATACCAACACTATTATATTCCACTTTGTCGGTTTACAGTTACTCAGTTCAATGGTATTCACATACTTTTTGAAACTTTGTGTTTGTATTGTAATGAAGAAACGACGTGGGATGGGGAAATACATAGGATTTTAGCTTAAATGAACTTTTAATATAATACATATTTGTCCTAGTACTTTTGTGGTAGCACTATAAAACTATTAGAAATTATTGAGATCTTGTCTTACTTTTCTAAAGAGGATTTTAACGACTATGTCACTGGCTGTTCTCGTAGTTGAGGCGTAATTTCAACGATTATTGTTTTACTGAAAATTACAATGTATTGTTATAATTAGTAGTTGCAGTTTTTAAATTCTGAAAATAAAAATTAACCATCATTTTGCTACGAAACGTTGTTTCTGTTTTCTGTCATTGAAATCTGCACATGAACTACCTAAATATAGAAAGTATTTAGATTAAGAAGACTGATATATATAGATGTATTATAATTTTTGTAAACAAACAATACGTCGTCGAAACGAATGTACGAGTAAACATTTGTCAATGAGACGTTTTTTAACTATGTTTTTTTTTTAAATGACCTCATGAGTAATACAAGACTACATTACGTGCGTCACATTTATTTTTCTTTTTAATTTACAAGAACATCTCTTATGCAATGACCGTATTATATACGGATATTGTAAAATATAAACATTGCTTTCATTGCTGTCGACCTTCGATAGGCTTAAAAGTTGTCTCACAAACCTGCAACCTGTTTACAAATAATATTGTTACGACAATTTGCACTGTCAATGTAACAAGTGAATTCACTTAGTGTTTTGAATCTGTTGATGATATTTAATAGAAATATAGAAAACATTTTAGTTAAGCCAAAATTTAATAAGAACGTCAAACGTAATTTTTTCGCTTTCCGCCCAAATTCAAGGTATTAAATATTGTTTTTAGGACAGTCGTGGCGCATAGGCCCAAAGTGTGACTGTAAAACCGACTGGTTGTGGGTTCGATCCCCACTCGAGGAGATGAAATTTTTACTTAAATTTATATTTCCATTTCTTCGCTCTGGTGTCGAGGCAAAGCGCGGCGTTGAGTTCTGCCACTCAACACGCAAAGCGTCCAGAATTCCGCAGAAAATGGGGAACGGAGTGTCTTACCATTAGGTTCTCTCTGCCTACCCTGCTGTGTTCGGGATACAGCGTGAAGCTGAAATATTGTTTAAACTAAATTCAATTCCCTAGTGGTAATCAAATCCACAACCATCGCAGTTACAATCTAACACAGCCTCACTGCTTCACGTTATCTTATGTTTAATTACTTCTGTACCTCACCTAAGACCGTTCTATTTGTTCTTACATACGATAGATATAGAAGTAGTTATAAAATTCCATTCTTGTTAAATTTCACTCGGCTATAATTGAGTTCTTTCAGTGTAGGTATACGTTCCTTTCCTATCTTATATGGCGGCATATTGAATTCCTTGGTTCGTTTCAACTAGTTTGTAAGCTTCTGGTCGGATGTTGCGTTCCGTTGTATGATTCAATCACTCGATAGCTGTACTGTGGTGGGGCTGGTCCAGTTCACGGTAGTGCGGGTTCCTTGAATAGACACGTCGTGGTAATCTGTACGGATTAGTTGGATGATTTAATTTGTATTTGTTTTGAAGTAGCCTTTTATTGTTTAATTTTTTATATGTATATAGATTTGGTTTATTATGTCCGTAATATATATTTATAAAATTTCTATACTTCTCGGTAGTTATATAGTACCTGAACGAACCCTCTAAAATAGTGACAAAATAAACATACATAATTATCTTAAAATGTACTAGTAAAATTTAAGATTTTTACATTATTTCGGTTGCCGGTTGACATAATTAACTCCACCTCGACCCAACATGATATCATCTAATGAATGCGAATAGAATAATTTAGTTTATTTATCGTTATGTAATCACGACTGCACTGAGTACTGACCTGGCCAATAAAACTGAAGTAATAGCCTATTACTGGCAAGAGCAAAGGCCTTTCGGAGTTCTTAGCCGAGTGGAAGTTCTTTATTCGATATAAGCAATTTCTTTACTTGATAAAAATTGATTAGATTAAAGTAAAAAAAAAAATCTTGAAATTTCTCCATATACACAAGTATTTGCACCGCATTCCTGAAGTAATGGTTGATCGTTCTTATCAAATGGACGTCAACCCCTGAGTGGAAATCGAATCCACGATCATCGCAGTTACAATCAAACACAGCCTCACCATGATTTGAACAAATTAATAAATTAAATAAAAACTTTTATCATGACTCCAATGACATTACCTTACCTAAGACAGGTTAGGTTTATTTTACACATAACAGAAAATTCTAAAACGAATATCAATATGTATTTAACGTTGCTCAATATTTTACAACTTTAGGAACCAATTGTCACCTTTACTAAGAATTCATTAATTTCTGTCAATTATATCAATCTTAAAAACAATATAAAAATTCAGCGAGTTTCTTACCTTAGTCCTCGCTCCTCACATAGTTGCACGGTAACACCATGGCCGATACGTGTAGGCATGCGTGCATGCAACATTATAACAAACATTATTCAATTTAACGCCACCCGATATCCATCCTTATGTCTTTATTCTTAACTGTTATATCTCTATAATAGTATAGTCTATTCTAAATACAACCAGTTGGATGGTTGCGTAAGGAAGATGTGACGAGGTCCTTTAGATTTGGCAATGCTTACATTAGAGTGAAATAGTTCCTAGAATATGAAATTATAACTCGATGTGACATACATTTCACAATTGAGCAGGAAATATCAGTGATATGTAAATACGGCGTCGTGGTCCAAATGGAAAGTGCCCAATTGAAAGTGCGGGTTGTAGGTTTAAATTTAGTTAAGGAATGTTTATATATATTAAAATATTCTGAAGATATATACGTATAATTTTTATTTTTAATTTCTTAATACGTAAAGATGTTTTTGTTGGATTAAAATGGACCATTAAATTAAATTTATTTATTTTCAATGGAAACGAACAGTACAAAAAATTGAAAATCAATAAATAATTTAATTATAAAACAGAAAATGATCCAAATACTAAGGAAGTGTCCACAAATTAATTATATATATAACCGAAAATCTAAAACATACAGACTAAAACAAACTTCTTTATGATATACTAATAATAAAAACAATATACTTAAACATAAAAAGTCTATTTACTTAGTATACTTCGCCAACATCATTAATACTAGTTAACTTCAATTTTATAACACCCATCTAACCCTTTCCATAGGCAGGGTCAAAAGATTTCGCGGAAGGCTCCTCATCTCGGTTCCACGAAAGGGCGCGCGTGCGCACCGATATCGAATGACGGCTATCCGGTTACGGAGGACGTAAGGCCTGCAATGTAGTGTAACTTTTTAAGGAATGAGGATCATATTGACACGTCTCAAAAGAGCGTATGGAGTACTTTTTTTTTTAGTAAAAAAAGTACTCCATACTCTTAACACATAAGAAACTTAAATGTTAAAAATATTATTTAGAGTGTTGGTTAATAAGGACGTTGTAAATAGCTGGAGTAAAGTTGCATATATTAATAATATTTTCACACTACCACATTGTAAGATGCATATGGGCCCTCAAATGGATCATAAATTCAACCATGATTAAAAAATAACAATATCACTATTTTTTCTTTCTAGTTACTCCTTACCTATTCTATAAAATCTTAAAAAATTAGCTTCACGGTGTATCCCGCACACAGGGTAGGCAGAGGGAACCTAGGTTAAGACACTCCGTTCCCCACTTTCTGCCGAATTCTGGAGGCATTGCGTGTTGAGTGGCAGAACTCAATGCCGCGCTTAACCTCGATACCAGAGCGAAGAAATGGAAATATAAATTTAAGTAAATATTTCATCTCCTCGAGTGGGGATCGAACCCACAACCAGTCGGCTTTGCAGTCACACCTCGTGCCGCTGCGCCACGACCGGCCTCAAAAATCTTAAAGATATATAAAGATTATTTTTTGTAATTACAGTCCCATTTGAGCGCCTAACGTGTTTTGTAACTTTGGGCTCATTTTTGTCTAGTAGGCCGCTTTGCTTTTCTAAAACGTAGGCGCGTCTTTTTATTGATGGTTCTCCTAAACTTATGTTTAATAGATATTTCACTTTGTTGAAACCATAGAAGGGACTATGGAATTCTTATTTTTAATATATATCGTTTTAAACGATTCAATTGGTTCTACTTTAAATATTTCTCTATAATCTAAAGCAGAAATAGTATTCTAACATAGTTTTTCCTTTGGCTTTTTGTAAGTTGATCCACAATTACAGATTGCTGTAAAGTACTATTATTTTGATATATTACAAATAACAGTAAGTAGGGGACGGAGTGTCTTAGTTTCCCTCTGCCTACCCTGTCATATGCGGGATACAACGTGAACTTTAAAAAAGACACGTTAAGAGCTACCTACATATTATTCCTCCATAGCAACTGCTCGTACCCGAGTAGGTACATCACATGCTCCTAATTAAACAAGGCGAGGTTTATTTTTTCGCTTCCATTTAGTAATTCGATCGTAGTCAGTTTCGGGCTAATGTTGATATAATGATGTCACCCGTGCTCCAACAACACACAATCGAGCCTATATTTATTTTTTATCTCGTCATGCCGGATGATATGTCATTAGAATATTTAAACGCTTACATTCCATAATGCTTCATAATTATCATCGGTTGTCGTGACTTTTAAAATTGATGTACGTTGTACAGTGAAATATGGAAGAGATTTTTTTCGTCTCAAAGTAGAATTTGATTTTAATTTCGTTTGAATTTTCTCATTTTCTCATCCTCGTAAATGGTGGAAAAGCAGAAACGGAATGTCTTAACAGTAGGTTCCCTTGGCTTACCCTATTATATGCAGATTACATGATGTTAAAAACAATGAGTATACGCTACAATATTTTAATAAATATTTTTGCTTTTGTAAAAAAACATTATTGTCGTTCAATATATAACATTCGATATTTAAAAAAACGGATTAACCAAATGCCGTATTACAACGATAATAGAGATAGTGAAATTTATTACATTATATTCTTGGTATACTGCAAGGGTTTAGTGTTCGTTGTTTGTCATTATTCATCTACTCAACGTCTTTTAAAATATTTTTATATTTTACCAGAAACTAATAAAATAAATAAATCAAAGTTTCATTTCGTATTATTATTTTTTATTTCGCTCATGTAAGAAGGTAAAGCACTGTTTGTCAAGCAAGTAAAGTTGAGTACCGCCCCTCAACACGCTGTCTCGAAATTTAGGCGATTTTATAAAATATTTTCAGTTTAGAAGTCAATATAAAAGGGCTATCTATACATATTGATAATTCACTATATTAAATAAAGATTTTTATTGTTATAAAATACAACATACAAATATATTTTCTTAGTATGTTTATTCGTAGATATATAAGTTTATTTTCGATTCATATATATTATGCCACCGACAATTTGTATAATTTCGATATTTTATAATATACCTAGGTAAAGTATAAAATAAATATGAATTACCTATACGTTTTAGGTATTCTATACATTGTCGAGGTACAGAATATTGTATAGAATACCGAATTACACAGATTGCTGGTAACGTATACATTTTAACAGGCGTTGAGAGCACTTTGTGTCCTTGCTTTAAAGATGCAATTATTCAAATGTCCGCCTCGAGAAACGCTAATACATATTTGATTGCGCACACCCTGAATACTTAGAACGGGTGACAACTGGTTAACTATACTTGTGGATACTTTGTAGTTATTGTAAGAAAATGTTTATTATGTACAGTTCAATGTACTTAACCACAATCACATTTATGACATTAATAAAGGTATTCATTTTTGATTGAAGAAAGTAAGTGTGCTATTTCTTAGTCTATGCACCAAAAACTATGAAAGTCTAAGCTTATGTGTGATCCTTTAAATTCATAAAGTTAATGTATAAGAAACAAATTTTATTAAGTTCAGATCAACTAATGTTACGTAGTAACTGACTGGATATTATGAATATATTTTCGTAGAATTCCAAAACAATTCGATAAAATCAAAATATGCGTCGCGTCTCTTTAACCCGATACTATAACAGCTGAAACAAAAACAAATTCAAATTACAAAATCGCTTCAAAACCTGTCTGTTCAAAACAAAACAATATCCAGGAGTACCAAAAAGGTAGCAATTTGAACTTTTGGTGGTTTTTATTGGTCAGCCTCTAATTATATACCTACATCGGGTGTTTGATGCGTTCGATCGCTCCGGGCTGAGGGCGTATATTTTCAATGTCGGGAGCTAAAATTACTGAATATTTATACTAATATCGCACTTTTGGAGGATTTGTCTTTAAATTAAAGTAGTAATAAATTATTTTTGGCGTAGAGTTTGAAATGTAATGTAAACTTATAATATGGAATCTGATATTGTTTTTAATTACACGCTGAACCTCGCATATGGAGCAGGGTAGGCAGAGCAACCTTCGTGAGAACTCACTGCGTTTCTCATTTTACGCCCAATTTTTGGGATACTCCGTGTTAAGTGGCAGAATTTATCGCTATTCTTTGTCATGTTATAAAATATTGTCGAAGGTTCGAAAAGAAAATATTCTTTTGTTTTTGCGTTGTTGCCACCTTTTTCACTTTTTTTTAAGTTAAGGTAAGTATTTCCAATATTTACATAACATATATTATAACACCACTGTTTTCTTTTACATTTAAAAATATAAAATATGAGATATCTTTGGACATCCTAAATGCTGCAATTTATATCTTTTGAGTTTTTATTATTTAAAATATAATTGTTGGGGTCGGGATTTGGATCGAGTTCTTGCCTTGGGCCAGTTCCATGACAGGCTGAGCTTCAGTAATATATTAAGAAAAGGTAGAACACAAACAGAAGTGCAATTATTTCAATTTGTTAGTATTATTTGTTATACGATATAATTGTACGGCTCTCAATCATTTTTTTTAAAAAAAAAGTAATTAAATTACTACTGCAGGATCAAAATAAATATGATCTTTGGAGAACCAACAATGCAGCTGTATGTACTACGTGACTGATTACTAAAAATATATAATATGTATTTATAGTCTCAAGCTAGTACTATATAATACTTAAAAATATACAGAACCCATTTTGGATTCTGTAGATTTTTTAAGAACATTAATTGGAGTTATTAACTGAAAGACCAATAGACTATACAGTCAAATGATAACTAAATTACAGAAATGATTCATTTATAATAAAACTTAACTGCCTATTTAGGCATAATTTATACAATATAGGTTACAAAAACACTTTCTCGATTTAAAACGAAATGTTTAATTACGCTTGCTGGAAAACGTTCAATCTTCGGCATTTTTTTTCCTCTCACACCTTGGCTTTCTCGGAAGCCGATTGCGTTCATTACAAACGAACAAATGTCACCAGATGTTGGTGCGAGTCAAGGCTGAACATTGTCTTCATTCCATTCGTGTTAGTCATTTTTTTTGTTAACTGTGCCAGTCAAAATGTAATAAGAAATGTTGGGGCTGTTTATTCTCATTAATTTTTGGTTTATTTATTCGATTTATATGCAAATTTCGTTACTGCTACCAGCTTTACGCTGTATCTCCCATATGGCAGGGTAAGCACAGAAAACCCAGTTGTGTGGCTGAACTTAACGTCGCGCTTTGTTTTGTTATAAGAGCGATTATGAAAATATATCTCAGAGTGGGAATCGAACCCACAACCGTCGCGTTTACAATCAGACGCTATACCAATACGTGAAGAAGGCTTCATTCATAGTTCTGGCAAAAGAGAGCTTAATAATTTATTATTTTGTTCTGCACTATCTAAATATTATAATATTTAGATATGTTGTGTTTTAAGTACTCTTGTCTTTAAATTAGACTGACCAAACTTTGGTTGAATATTATAATTATAAATGTACGAAATTTGGACACAATCACCGTTCAATTTACCGCACATGCCGAACTCACCTTTTTATAGCATTAAAATTGGATAATAATAATCAGCTTCACGCTGTATCCCGCACACTGCAGGATAGGCAGAGGGAGCCTAGTGTTAAGACACACCGTTCCCCACTTTCTGCCGAATTCTGGAGTGTAGTATTCTGGAGTACATTGCGTGTTGAGTGGCAGAACTCAACGTCTTGTCCTCGACACCACAGCGAAGAAATGGAAATATAAATTTAAGTAAATATTTCATCTCCTCGAGTGGGGATCGAACCCACAACCAGTCGATTTTACAGTCACACTTTGTGCCCCTGCGCCACGACTGGCCTGAATCATAAAATTGAGCTTTATTATTATTAATTCAATTCAGTTTCAGTTAATTTCAATAAACAATTTTTTATGAAGATTTAAACGCTAAAACAATTTGAATGTTAATGTTTCATAATATTTTAAGTTATCGTTTTTTGTGTGCGTACTTTGGTTTACGAAGGCTACGAATTATGTTCCCGGCATTACATGAAACAAACTAAAAGGCTATAAATATTAGTTATGATCTGACCACCGTCTTACGCTCCGGGTGGATATGTAGCCGGTTTATACGTTTACATGCCTATATTTTAGTTATTTGAATATATTATAGTTTGACTTTTAGTTAACATTTACAGCCTCGTTTAGTTAATTCACACTAACTTAGTAATAGATAATATTAAGTATTTTAATGTTAATAATGGAATAATTGATCTTTCATTAATTATTTATAGTGAGAAAACTGTTAATATGTTTTTTTTATATAATGCATTAGTTTTGACATAGTGTAATCATATATAGATTATTCTTACAAAGTTAAAAATTGTTATGACAATTTAAAACACAATGCACAATCACAGGCTCCCCCAATAAGGTGGTTGATAGTGTTATTTTTAAAAATGTTATATGTAATTCTATTACAATATATTATGATAAAATATATCGTCTAGTATATTGTCGTCGTAGCGCAGGAGTACGCGGAGTCGCGTTACACACGTGTAGGAGCACACGTGTGTAACGGGACGATTGTGGGTTCGATCCCTACTCGAGGGATTGAATTATTATTGGTTAACATTCTTTCCCTCTGGCATCAAGGCAAAAAGCCCGGCATTGAGTTACGATACTCAACATGCAATACATCCAAAACTTCGGCGGAAAATGAGGAGCAGAGTGTCTTAACACTACAGTCTCTCTGCCTACCTTGCTGTTTGCGGGATGCAGCGTGAAGCTGACAAAAAAAAAAATATATATATATATATATATATATATATATATATATATATATATATATATATATATATAAACAAAACTATGCAAAACTAATAAAAAATGAACAGTAAACATGTAAAATTTGATCCGCCCATTGAGTGCGACGTACCTACGACCGCATTCCTCGTGAATCTACAATACGATAAATAACGGTCCATTTATCACTCGCATTGTTTTGTCTGAATCATTATCGGTGTAATTTGTATCGTACGGTTTTAACTCACAAATTTTAGTTTTGGATTTTTTGTATGGCTCATAATGTCTGTCTATTGCAGTGATTCCCAACCCTTTTTTTGTTGCGGCACATATTTAACGATTTCAAAATTTGGCGGCACACAAAGAAAAAGATAAAAATAAAGATATAATTTAATAATATTAACATTCTTATATATATGCAAAATTTGGCGGCACATTTTTGAAATTTGGCGGCACACAAAAGTGCCGCGGCACAGTGGTTGAGAATCACTGATCTATTGCTATGTACATTTTGAGTTGTGCATCTATATATAAATGGTGGTAATATATTTGCTATATATGCTTAATTAGGCAGTAAGTAATTTCAATTCCCATTTGGGGGAAACTATTAGCTATCATTTTACAGTGTGTACAAAACATTTTGTACACACTGTAGCGTTGGACTGCACCGCTCTGCGTGATACATTATCTATAGATTAACATTACGCAAGAAATTATAGGATTACTTATACTGACTTCACAATAAATTAAGGTATAGACGATATATAACTTCAATATTTTCAATGTCAATTTGGGTATTTAGAATGTGTCTTGTGTCATAAAACAATAACTATTAGTCCATTGGACCATGCGGACGAAACACCAGGTAAAAGTCATATGTTTTTTCATACCACTTTCGCCTCATCTACTGTCATCAACCTCTTCTCTCTCTGAGAATCCTCATGCTTTTTACAGGATCTTTCTCCAGTATCATCGAAGGCCAACCGAGGTCTCCTCTTACCTCTTTGACTATCAACTTTTCCGTCATAAATCTTTTTTGTCATTCTGTTTTACTCATTCGCTTGACGTGCCCAAACCACTTGAGCACATTCTTCGTTACACTCATCGTGGAATCCTCGCTAGTATCTGCCAAACTGCGTATCTCTTCATTGCGAATTAGATCAGGAAAACTGACTCCGCATATGCTACGAAGACATCGCATCTCTAAAAAAAATTAAAATGATGTTTATGCTTGCATTGAAAAGCTTCTTACTAACTAACTATATACAGACCAAAGGTATATTACATCAGATGTCGCAACACGAACTAATATGCATATCTACACATGACTGATGTTACGCGCACATTAACGCCGTCCAAATGAAGCCAACGTGTCCCTATGATAGCTATTACACACAAGATAAACATACGTTCCAAGTTTAATGCATTTCTCTACCGGATAATCTAACTCCATCATAAATTATAGTAAACGTTTCAGATCGTAAAACCATGGGACGGTTGCCTCCGATCGTTCTTTTTAACTTTATGAAATCTGTTGTAGCGTTTTGGAAAGCCTTATTTGAAAGTAGGTAGGTGTTTTAAGTTAAATAGAGGTGAGTTGTTTATTTTTATTGTATGTTTTGTCATTTTATTGGGGTATTAAAAAATTTTGTTCCATCCAGTGATGAGTCACTTTGTAAAATGTGAATACAACATGTAGTAGTGTTTATTTTATAGTCTATGCTATATATATATAGCATATTGTGGTTACATTATATAATTTTTCTGTGAATTTCTTTGACTGATGAAATAACCAATAATATTGGATTATAGAATATCATAAATATCTTATATATTAGAATTTCAAATAAATAAGGCATAACATTGAGTTCCGTCCCCAAAGTTGTACGGAAAAGAGAGGAGAGGGAACGGAGTGCCTTAACACTCCATTCCTCTATCTAACCCTCTTTGCGAGAAAAAACGTAAAATTAAACAGATATAGGTATAATTAGTTTATATTCTTATCAACGACAACAAATTATTATACATAGAATCTAGTTATGCATCAGAAGCGAGTCGATCAACATTAACATAATATAATAGATACAAATCATCAACGTTTGCACATTTGTCATCGGAATCGACTTTATATATCATATTATGCATTTATATACAAACGGTCCAATTTAAATATATTATTATAATCTCTATGATATATATGATCACATTTTTTCTCGATTATATTCTCGATTTTTATTCATGACGCTTAGAATTGATTTAAAGTTGGCGTCTAATGATCTTATGTTGTAAATGTAGTTTATCGGTAATATGGAAATATTGTATAATTTTTACATAACGTTAATGAGCATTTACATTTTTGTGTTTATGATTTTAATATATTATTTTTCAAGTATTATAAAATATGGTTTCGTTAAGAATTTTCACTTTTTTTTTTGAAGTGGTTTATTAAACACTACATTTTGAAATAAAAAATATAATCTGCATAAAGAGAAGATTAATAATTTAGTTATATATACCACATTCTTCCTTTTGCGCCCAATTTTCGAGATTGTTTGTTTTGTGGCAGAACTCAACGCCGCGCATAGCCCTTTGAAGTGTCAAATTAAATTATATTATATATATTTAATTTAATGTCAAATTGAAGTTGTTCATACGTTCACAATATGTAAAACTGTGATTTTGTACGACAATAATTTATATAAATAATAAAAAAAATGGATTCCTTATCACAATATTTATGGAGAGCATACCTACACCATACTATTCTATTATGAACTTACATTAGATATCAAAGCAATCACAGCACAAACATTCTTTGACCGTTTCAGTACAGATTTATTAGGTTGAATGCGCTTATAATAATAAACACGTCGGCATACATTGCCCTTCATATTTGAGTATCGTATACTACTTTGGGGTAAGAATACACTGTTTTTTTAATATAGGAAATAACACAATAATAATTATATTATTTTTATTTTGAGAAGTACGTAATCTTAATTCATAAAAAAATGCAAATCTTTTATGTATCTATAATTATTAGACACTATAATATAATATAATAAAAATTTAAATAAATAAAATAACCAGTTAACCAAAATACCAATTGAAAATTGTCGGTCAGTTAAAATTTAACTGTTTTCTTAAATTAAAGTTAACGCTCGAGTACATTCAGCCTAAAATTTAGGCCACGTGTGACATGCATGGCTCATACATCGGAATGCATAAAAGTATTGCTCGATGCACTTTGAAGAACTCTTAATTCCTACATTTCAATACACAATGTGACTCACACGTAAAGAATTTAAATTATACTTGTTTTATTTTGTTTGATACGAGAGCGTCGATCTAGGGAACTCTCTTGGTATTTTGTAATGATGCAGTTAGGTCTAAGGTATGAGAGTAATGTTTGTGGATAATTTTAGCCCTAAAATGGTATTTGTAACGATGTTGTTGATTCATCGAAGAATCTGATAGTTACTGGTTCAAAACCTATTGTTTTTTGTAAACTGTGATATTTAATTTTTTTTAATTAATTTGAAATTCCTTGCTTATTTCCAACTGTGATTATTTTATGTATGTAGTGTAGAACAAAAATATGTTACATTTTTAAAATAAAACAAACCTAATCAGAAAGCTATGTAGAAACGTTGTAATACAATATATCAGTTAACAAATCGAGATCTTTTGTTTAAAATAAACTTTATTGCCTCCAGCCATAGTGAGAAATACCCGCTCGCGGACTTCGTTATCTCGCGTATTGGAATTTTAAGATCAGGCAACTCCGTGTCGGAACCGCCCGGTAGCGGTTTAAAATACTTACTTTATAATATGGAATGCATATTTTAAACTATTGAAATGATTATCGGACATGTTTATGTTTTTAATAAGCAGGTTTATACATCGTGTTGTTTACTGAAGGTATTAAATGGCTTCTATAAAAGGATTATAGAGTAACAAATTGAACTTGTCTAGATTATTTTGTTATTTAGAATTTAAGTGGTTTCTGTGGTGCAGTGGTTGATTATATTGAGAATATATGGTTTTTGTAGGTTGTTAGTTTACTTCGATCTTTGTAAACGTTTTGTAGGGGATTTGAAATGTTTTCTTGGTGTAAAACTCTTATTTAATAGTTATTTGTGTATGTTATTGAAAATTATTATTCCATACTGACAGCCTGAAGCTGATTTATTTTATTTTATCTTTAAAGTTTCATGTATGAAATGAATTAATTACTTTTTCAGCATATATTTTATTCATCCATTCATATATTTCAACATATACTATTGTCCACTGACTTATCTTACTTACTCTACGCCGTTTGATCGACGCACCGTGACTGTGGAACTTAACGGCATCCAGATAACTTTTGTATATAAAATTTTATTTCCTATATAAATACTGTTTGAGCAACGTGTGCTCACAACGAATGCTCAATACTCCACAGATTGTATTAAATTTATATTTAAACACATTTAAGTAATCATGTTCATATAACATTTTATAGGGTTTCCATTTGTATATGTATGTTTATTTCAATTTCAATGGAAAATAAATAAATAAATGGCATTATATCTCTTTTATTTAACTTAAAGGAAGTAAGTTTTTAGTATTTTTCATATATTGTGCAATGTTCAATTCGATTAATGTTTTTTTTCAAGTAAATAATAATTATATGGGCGGTATTGAGTTATGGCCACTTAGCATGTGGTATATAGGCAGTAAACAGAGTGTCTGTACACCAAGTAGCCTGTCCCTATATACGTGATTCGTGATATAGCGTGCAGCTGAAACAAAAAGGAGATTGCATCTCACAACTATTGTGCAATGAATTCTGATTGTGAAAATATAGTTTTAATATTAAAATAGCAAGCAATATATAAAATGCGATGTTGGTATGAACTTTTAATTTAAAGTTTTGATAAAAGTTCCTTATTTATGTATATGTGAGTCAAGCCGATATTTGAATGAGTTATTTGCAACTTTGGGTAAACCATAGTGTATAGGTTAGATTTTGAATGGAAATGGTCATTTTAAATGTGGACAATCACTCTACTTTTTTATGATTTGTGTTTTATAGACATTCTGTGGTGAGCAATACCCATATTTTTCACCATATACCTTTATTAACTGTTTATTTTAAATTATCACCTATTCTACCTTACTGCATAGAGATAGCTATTTAATAACTTCTTTTATGGCTACATCAAGGGTCGACTAAAATCGATAAGCTGTTACTATAGTAACTGACTTGATATTGCTAAACATATAAATTACATAATATACCTATACCTAAAGGTAGAAGTGGAATAGAGAATATAATATCTAATATATGTTCATTTTCTCACTGTGGTGTGGTAGACAACGGGCGGGGTTAAGTTATGTTAAAATTGATTTAAATAACATCCTATGAAACATAAATGAAATGTATTTTATACAAAAACAATATAGGTATTACATTCCATTATATGAAATTTCAATAATCGAACAGGCAGGTGGAAAGTACAAGTATACAAATATAAATCGTTACAAGCAATTTTATCTCTGTTATTCTCGTATTCGAACGAGTTGGAGGCATTTAAATAATTACAACGTACAGACAGACAGTGGCACTGTTGATAAATTATATACTGCGGATGACTGATTGTGGAGATGTGGACGAAATTGGTAGGCAATTGTCTCTTCTGTGACGCGTGAGAAACAACGCTATGCTATATTATATGTACGAGTGCGTAGCTCGAACGGCTATTATTATTAACAATTTTTATCTTGTAATTGAATTTTGAAATATGCCTGTTTGCTAATGAGAAACGAAACGAATTATTCCAGTACCATAGTGTATATACTATAGATTTATTTCAGAGGCGGTCGTGGCGCAGGGGTACAAGCGTGTAAACGCGATGGTTCTGAATTCGATTCCCATTTGGCAGAATGAAATATTTAATAGGTATTTTCATTTCTTCGCTCTAATAACGAGTTGAGCCATTCAACACGCAATGCCTCCAGAATTCGGCATATATAACTGTCTGATTCTAGGCGCGATGGTTTTCCCTTCGAAGGGAAAACCATCGCGCCTAGAATCAGACAGTTCGCCTGTTTAGTTGAGAGATTTTTATATATTAAATATCAACATGATGTATAATATATATAATGTTATGATCGAAAGCTGTAGAATGGATTTGGTAAATCCATTTTCACCAGAGTTTGAGCTAAACAATTTAATTTCAATGAAAGTAATATTTTAAGTTAAATCAAGTATGACGTGAGCTCTTTTTTTAAGTTTGACACTCTGTATTGTTCACATAGAAATATAAGTCAATAAATGTGTTAATATATTTTGTTATCCGCTTTTTGTCCGAAAAGCGAATTTAAGTCATTATCGTCTTATTTGAGTATTATCAGCGCGGAGGAATTAAAATAATTAACATAAGATGAGTTTGCACATCTAAAACGCTTTAATGGTCAGCTACATTGACTCTTACTCGCTATTTTAATTGAATTCAACATTTAAGTTTTAGTACTACGTATATGTATATGAGAAATTAGATTGGTGGTATAATTAAAGTTTTATTCATATACCGTCCCGTATCAACGGGCGCAGCTTCCTGCGTGCCTCAGATGCTTTTTGAGAACATGTGCACACCGCATTACATGGATTTTACGGCTTTTTGCTTGACGTCGACGCGTACCGTCAGAATAGACTATTTAAATACATTTTCCTTGTAATTTTAATGAATTTTAGATAGAAATATAGTCGTTTTTAATTGTGGCTATTTCAAAAGCTTAATAAAGTAGTACAAAAACAACAAATATTTAGAAAAAACTGTAAAAAAAATATTCAAATCAACATAAGATATTCAAAGTTTCAAACAAGCTTATTGAAACCGGAATCGATTATTTTATTATAATAAAGTTAATATTATATAAATTAATGTAACTTAGCACAATCATACAAGTAAGAGGTACAGTCGTAATATAAATATAAATGAACAATAAATATAATAAGCGATTCGTATTCAATTACAACGACGGGGAAGACAGATAATTAATTGTGAACCATAAAACTGAAGCCATCTTGTGGGGAGCTATAATTTCAGATGGCGCTGTTGACGGTACCGATCGTAAACTGTGGAATCCCCAATAATAAACATTCCGTCTCTTTGACCATTTTATTGTAATTACTCAGCATTTTTGGTTCTTACAGATTTAAATATAGCGGTTGGTGTTTTAGATTCGATAGTTTTAGATTCAAATCTGATGTCGATTTTATTCTTTGTAAAGAATAAAATGATGCGTCACTCTATTCTTTGCTAATTACGAAATTGAGTCGTTTTATATTTAAATATTATTTTACAAAAAAATGTTTGTCAGCTTTAACGGTTTTTAATGTTTTCTACTGTCTTACGTTTACTTTTTGTACGACCGGTGTAATGCAATAATCGTGTTTTTTATTTAATTTAAAAATACTGATTCAATTTTTTCGTTTTCCAAAAACGAGTTTTACTCGAAAGTTTTTTGTTTGCAAAAAGCGACTTTTCGAGGTATTATCTTGGATCATAAAATTATTACATACAAGTCAATTCAATAACCCCTTATTAAAGTAATCGAGTTGAAATAAACAAAATATATATATTATTTTTATTTTTATACTAGCTGTACATGTGCCGGAAAGTAAATTGGTATAACTATTTTATTTATATGCTGTTAGAAATAAAACAAATACATAATGTTAAGGATTTTTTTTTACAATACCTATAATATTTTTTTTTATATGTAGATATATAAATATTATAATGTAATACAAAATATATTTTTTGAGGCCGGTCGTGGCGCAGCGGCACGAGGTGTGACTGCAAAACCGACTGGTTGTGGGTTCGATCCCCACTCGAGGAGATGAAATATTTACTTAAATTTATATTTCCATTTCTTCGCTCTGGTGTCGAGGTTAAGCGCGGCGTTGAGTTCTGCCACTCAACACGCAATGCCTCCAGAATTCGGCAGAAAGTGGGGAACGGAGTGTCTTAACACTAGGTTCCCTCTGCCTACCCTGCTGTGTGCGGGATACAGCGTGAAGCTAATTTATTTTATTTTATTTATTTTACAAAATATATTTTGTCATATTTCCCACGTCGATCCATTTCTTTCTCCATAACTTTTTATGTCAATTTTATGGAAAGTGTTTGAACTTGAATTTTAGTTTTAATAGCTTTTATATGAGCCACTTTAAATTCTCCCATTGAACGTTTAAATCTATCTATATTTATAAATAGTAATTTTATGTCGATTTCGTTACTATTTAACTAAGTGTCTGTATTAACGTCAGTTTAAACTGTTTTATATGTATTTTTTTTATATCATTTTAATAGTTTCTGGGGTAATTGACATTTTGGTCTTATTCGTTTACCAATAATGATTTTAGAAGCTGTCATAAATTCTGTTTAAGCAAACTTTTAAATAGGCATTTATCTACTTTGCATAAAGGTGATGCCTTACAACATATACGTAGAATACTTGACAACGTGGAGTTTCTATGAGCAGCTATGAATTATTATGGAATAAAAAAAAATCAGCTTCAGGCAGAAGGAACGTAATGTTAAGAGAGTTCACCACTCTCCTACTAATACTAATATAGAGCAGCGAAATGAAACCAATTTAAATATAATCCTCTGAGCAAAGATCGAGCCCACTACTACCACGACCTCAAATATGAATGAGTAAGTCTTTAATACAAACTATAGCGTGTAATATTACAATTTTAATATAAAATTTATAAATATGTGATATAATTTTTGAACGTAAACCAGATGCTGACACAAGTAGGACATTGACATAATGATAAACATCAGGCCCATAATAAATGTAGTGCAGCAGTATACATAGGTATTCAAAGATATAATATATTGATATATAATATAACAGTTTGTTTTTTTAGCCCTATTAGTACTTTTAGGGCTGGTCATTTTAGAATCTTAGCCATATCATATTTTTGTAGGTTAATTAATCGCTATTTGTGTTATTTTTCATGTTCCGTATTTAATGACCTAATCATAAAAAATGTACTGTCTTTTTTACACCATTCCCTGCTTAGATTTACGCTACGAGCACATAGATTCACTTACATATATTTTAAATATAAGCATTCTAACTTAATTTGTGAAGTCAAAGCTTAAACCTACTTAAATCTTAAGTTTGACTCCACAAATTGACCAATATGGCGATTCTTCAAACGATCAAGATCATTATAATAAACATTTAACTAAAATAACGACGATGATTACAGAATAACAGCCTTTATATAAGTAATAATTTCGTACACTTCTAATATAAGTGAACTTACCCAAGATACAAATACCAAAAATATATGTAAATTAATCAATTTTAATACATTAAGTCAGTACTAAAATTTTAAACTCTACGCCGGTCCCGCCCATAGTTATAAATAAGTAAGGAATGTCACCCGGACAGGAGCCAGTTTATTTGTTAACTTATCCCAGGTGGAACGTATAAGATAATAATTGTTTGATTATAGTCCTTATTTATATGTCTATAAGAGTTAAGGCTGTGGACTTTAGTTACAAGGACACTGGACGACTCCTGTACTACGCAGAGATTAGACGGTGCATTGATAGACATACATACTGTATAATTAATATTGACTTGCTGTTTAAGATAAAATATTAAGAATCTTCATAAAAATAATATTTTTTTTGTTTAAGTATTATATATTGATGAGATGGTTATTTACAATAGCTTATGTGTGGTTTATGTATTATTTGCATATAGTGATTTTAGTTAAATTGAGTTCAACATGGTAGTCTAATTTGTTAGAAGGTACAAAATAAAAAATAATATTTAAATAAATTAATTCTTCCTAATATATCGTAACAATATATCAAGTTAATATATTTTAGTTGGTATTATTAAAGGTAATCAATAAGAAATTTATCAAGAACATCCATATATTGTAGAAGTTGTAAAGACAGGCCACTGCAATATACATATACAGTTTAAAACGTTATGTTGTTTAAAACATTTATTAACTACGTCTTTTAAACGCATTTAAAAATGGTATGCAGTTCCTGCTCATTTTCATATACGTTTAAAATAAGTCACTTTTAGATTAAAGTAACCAAAAAAAAAAAACCTGTCACCGAACAAAGGTCGTGTCAGTTGTCAACAATTTATGATCGAGAAAGTCGCATTCCACGGCTTCGAATCTTATTACTTATGAAAAGGAACAATATAAGTATCTTATGGTACAATAAAATGATCTGTAACACGTGGTCGCAAATACTATAATTGTATGGCATAAAAACCCCGTAGTTAATATATACGTGACATTTTTGAGTGATTGCCCAAATGGGATGGGATGGGATTACTTCTGTTAGTTCAATGGTCTGAATGATGGGTCATATAGCTTTTGTAGATTCTTGTTTAGATGATTTTTGTGAATCAATCTTTCTAGTATATTATTTTGTTTACTAAAAAGAGAAAAGGATTTTTTTTTCTTTTCTATGTCAAATCGTGTTAAGCTGAGATGACAGATTATTGTGTATCAGTTGCTCAAGCTTCCCCTTGAAACTTTAAAAAACAACTTATAAAGTCTGGTATCTTCATAATTTGGGTAGATATGTATTACTCTATTTTGTGGCTTATCGTAAGTCAAATTTGATTTGGGCAGAATCAGAAAAGGTACTTCGACTTTCAATGATGCACAATTCACATCATCCAGTAAATATCTTTAATATAGTCAGTAACAGTAAAAAGGTGCTAAGTGCTTTGTGGTCCTTGTAGAGTCTCTATATTAGCGGTTTCTAATAAATATTGAAGATATATTATCTACTAGAAAAATATAAGACATTACCGAAAATATAAGTAATTCCTTAAAATAAATAAAAAAACTTATAACTTCAATACACATAAAAATTTTAATTTAAGTTTTCATGAACTTCATTTTCTTTCATTGATTTATAACATGATAACTAACTCTATAAGAATTATGGAATGATATTTCATCATAAGTGCATTAAACTGCCCTGCTGCCCCTGCTTATACTATATCACATCTTGGTTTGGTTCAAAGTTAATAGCTTTCTTGGGGAAAGGCTGTGGCGAAGGGGCGGGGGGAGGAAGGACGGGGTGCGCGTCCTCGACCTGCGCGGCCTCGACGTATGCGCATTGTTCCAGCTTGCGTTACTCATAAAAAGAATAGGGTCACCAAATTGATGATACAAATTTAAATAACAAAAATTATGTATATTACTTTATAATTTACATAGTAAGCAGTAGTAGCTGTGAAAATTACACTTGTCATCATCAATTCTCATTAAAGATGTGTTAATCTGTAAATTTTTCAAAATTCATTTTATAATTTATGTTTGTTAGGTGGGTACAAGAAATAAATTACCCAGCTTCGTGTAGTAAAATGTCACATAGACATCGACACTAGCTACCATTAACAAACTTATTCACACGGTGATGATCTCTTACAACGTCCGGTCTGCTTAATAAAAAGTCTCTTGCATACTCTTAGGTATAACATATTATTTATTACTTACTTCCACAACTCATTAAACTTGCGCTAATCTATAATCGATTATATTCCTTTATAAAGTTATTAATTTTGTACTTGGTCGTCTTGAAATGAACATATAATGGGTAGGGCGAGGTTGCATCCGGTCACTCCTTTGTCAATGTTAGGCTAAACCGTTTTTTGTCTTGAAGAATCTGTTAAAAGTAATTTAAAATGAACATTCATTTCACCATCAACGTTTTTAATTATCTCAAGAGTTAACGAGAACTTTGAAGCTTGTTACAAGCTGGTTTTATACAAAAACTATACCATACATTGGATTTTAACTTAAAAACTTTAAACTAAAATATTATACTATATATTACTATATATTAAGTATAACAAATTTAAACCCTATTTTTTAATATAATTATACTAAAAAAATCTCTAAATTCCCCATTCCATAGCGACCCTACTTTCCGTAACCCGAGATTGTTTTTACAGTGCGACGCGTGCGCAGGCGTCGAACGACCTCCGCGACGGACCTTGAAGCGAACGCTTATGTGATTCCATAACAATACTAAATATGTACGTTTTGTTACGTTTGCTTTAGTATGCAATGGATAGGCTTATTGTTTATTTTTTGCTTTGCAAAATATAGAATGGACCTAAATATTAAATCTAGACATTTTGTGGGTCTAGAAAGATAAAATATTTAATTGTTAAGTTTATTTCTAGTAGATTTTGTGTCAAGGAAAATATCATCACATCGTCAATTTTTATACGCATTGCACGTATAATATCCAAACCAAGCATCAACCTTTGTGTAATATATTAGACACTTATATTATAAACATCATTATATCATAAGTGATACCACATTTGAACCCACAACCGTCGCGTACATCCCGACAATCCTTCACTCATCAAGAGAGCTTTTATCGATACAGATATGATATGCATTCCTTGAGAGACACACCCGCCATTTATCTTACATGGCGTGGGCGCCAAGTTAAATGTGTAGCTAATTGTTATAAATGTTACCATAATTAATTTAGTCATGCCTCTAATAGGAATAACTTTGAGACAGTATATATTTTACGATTGGACACGTTGGGTGATGCGTCCGACTTATTTGTCGTGTACCAAGAATTTTTTATGTATTTCGAGTGTTGATATATAGTTTTTATATAAAGATTGTGAAAAAAGAGAGATCTCGGATCCACTGTTCTTCACTTTTCATCCTTATCCGAGATATTGCATGTTGATTGGCGGAACTCAACGCCGTTCGTATGTATTATAAATTATATCGAATATAATGACGATTTACAGTAAAATATGCATGTGTACTTGCGATAAATTAAAATATATGACTATCGTTATCAATAAAAACTTTGTGAGTCAACTTCGAGTAATTAAAATGTGTCTGGCTCTACTTACATATTTTTATCCGGCTGCGCGACGCAAAAGAGGGTAATGTGTTGTAATTAGTCTATGTCTATCTCCTCTTAACTCTCTCTCTTTCTCTCTTAAATTATAATTTCAATGTCAATCAAAATAAGTCGTAAAATAACTTCCAATACCGTAATGTACGTGAGATAATTAAACAATTTACTTCACAATATAGAAATGGGTTAACGACTGCTCCAACAAAGGACCAGCCACGCCACGACAGTAGTAAATAATATAGCATAATATGTATCGACATTTGCGGCCACAATAAATATTCATAGCGAACCCCTCGAGGTACGATCACTTCTCTCCTTGTTAGAGTGCTACTGACAGACTATAACTAATGCTGGCAATGTATTTCAATATTTTACACGAATTGGGGCCGTCGTTGCCTATTGGAACGGAGCTGATTGTAAACGCAATGGCTGTGGATTCGATTCTTAATTGAGGTATGAATAATTTTCCTTTCTGCGCTCGTTTATATATCTATTTTGGGTGGAAAGCGAAAAATAGTGTCTTGATATTCTTCTTGATACTCTATGCCTACCCTGCTATATGTGGTTTAAAATGTGATTTCAAGTATCATCCAAAATACAAAACCTAAATGAACAAAAATATTATTTTCAATACAATTTTAAATAAATATTGTTATTTAAGTAATATGCGTGTATTTGTAAAATCACTTGGATTCAGCTATGATTATTGATGTATTTAATTTCATTTTCAATACTTGATTAAAATTTTCAAACTATATAAAAATTCTTAACGATACCTGTAACTGTTACAAAAATATTAATAATAACAGATTGATAGCAACGTACCTATTTCAAAAAGGAAACTGGTTCGAATATCCGTTGTAGTTATTTTATTCAACACAATAGACTATTATGATATTCCAAACAAAAGGTGCCTGGCACGCGAATTCCTAGTACCGAGATTCCCCGGTCTAAGAGTAGATTTTTTTTCCATTTCTCACGAGGGTATTTCCTTTTTTTTATCGCATTCCTAAGATATTTGTGGATGGATGCAGGTATACAGTTTACTATGAGCGTCTCGTGAATATGGCGTTTGGTAAACTATTAACTTTGTTTAAAAAAATAGTCTCACAGAGTAGGCAGAGGAACCTAGTGTTAGAACATTCCGTTCGTAAAATTAGAATCGAGCTCACAACCAAGTCAAGTTTACAGTTGGACGGTGTGCTGCTGCGCCACGATGGTCTCTTATTATTATTAATCTTTTAATAATTTAAAATTGTATATTACAGTATCTATTAATTGTAACCATTATGTATATAACCATTATTTTTATTTGATTTCTGCGGTTTTCTCTATCACTTTGCCTAGAACCTGAATATATACCTATTTTAAGTCTCAAGATACGAATAAAATTGTTTCCCATAAAATATCAGTAATTTCGGAAAATAATAAGACTTCTTATTGTAATAATAATTATTAATTTAAGACTATATTTTTATGGACATAGGTATACTCGTAGCTATTAAGCTTCATACGGTCTATAGACGCCTGACGGTTCACAACGTCGGACAGCGATTTATACAATTATAAGATACTGTATGGAATTTTTATGTTTTTTATTGCGTTGCCGATGAGATAAGTTTTTTCATATATTCTTAATTAAACACTAGTACAATTTTACTTTAATTTTAAATATATTTCAACAGTCTGATTCCATCGAGTAATATTTTTGTATTCATAAAATATGTAATTTCAATTTCAAAACGTTGGATGAATAATTATTCTCTTAAAGGAGCAAAAAATTGTTTTATATTATACTCGAGTCAAGATATTTCAACGTGTTTAATTACGTTATACTATGTGGAAATTATATTTTGTTTAAAAATTATAGCTCTTCGCCTTTTTAAATTTGTTTTAAATTAATAAAATAAATAAATTAGCTTCACGCTGTATCGTGCACACAGCAGGTTAGGCAGAGGGAACCTAGTGTTAAGACACTCCTCGTTTCCCACTTTCTGCCGAATTCTGGAAGCATTGCGTGTTGAGTGGCAGAGCTCAACGCCGCGCTTAACCTCGACACCAGAGCGAAGAAATGGAAATATAAATCTTAGTAAATATTTCATCTCCTCGAGTGGGGATCGAACCCACAACCAGTCGGTTTTACGGTCACACCTCGTGCCGCTGCGCCACGACTGGCCTCAAGTTTCAGTATAGATATATAACTACCTAATTGAAATTTGCAATATGATAATAATCGACGCTAGTTATAATAATAGGTTACCAAACTAAATTCTAATTCTGATAAAACATTTGATTGTTGTCATTTTATAAAGTTTAAAATGCAATTATCTGTAATGGCCGTTCACAATTTGATGAGCGTTTTAAATGATAGGTTGATTGCTTCAAAATATTTAAGGAATCCGACACCGAGCGGAGATTTGAAATTAATTTCTAAGTAAAACCAGTAGGTGGGGGTTCATTACACGCTGGCGGGGCATAAACACTTTTAATAAGATTATAATAATTTTGAGAGACGTAACTAATCCTTTCTGATGCGAGCTTTATAGCTTTGGAATTTAGAGATGGCGCCGTATAAAATTTTACTACGCCCACAGTAGCATTGATTACTACTATGATTATTCATGAATGTTGTACGATTTAACACAGTTTTTTTTGTCATTTTATATTCAATTATGAAACCACTTACCGTGGTTGCCATGCGAGCTATAAAATGTAGTGGTAATAAAAAGTGATTAAAACAGTGTCGTGTCTGTGCGTCTTGTGTTCTGTGGCGCATTCTTTCTCCGTAACACCGGGAGCGCTCGTCGGCTTAATAATAATATGAACGTAAAAAACGAAAACGTCAGTTTCGAGCGCCCGCGCCTCTACCCGGCCTTCTGTCATATTTTTTTTACATCTTTTTTTATCTTTTTTACCATTGCTCGGTGCTTCTCGTATAATCACGTGTAACGCTAGACTGTGTTCAGTACGTATGTTGTTCTTAATACAAGTAAGCGAATAGGAATATTAAATTGAATTTGTGAGGCCGTCGTGGCGCAGCGTGACTGTAAACGTGACGATTTTGGGTTCGATTCCCAAAATAACTTATTTTTTTTAGGTATAAGACAGAGCGCGGCGTTGAGTCACGCCAGTTAACAGTGTCCTACGAATAAGTTTCCTCTGCTGTGTTATATACGGAAAACACCGTAAAGCTAAAAAATAAATTGAATTTGTCGAAACCGGTCGATTATTTCATTGTATAGCGATAAGGCCAGATGGTGTGACGGTTGATATGGCTGGTTCTACATCTGACCAACCCGGGTTCGATCCCAGCATGGTTCCACAGACAATGTGCTTATATAGCTATTGTCTTCTAAGAACATGCTATAGAAATAATTGCATTTGTTCTTAGATCGTTTCTTCTATAGAAATTGATCTTCTAATGCAACTTACATTATTTTTATAAATTTTATATTTTTTTCTGCTATTATGAAATGTGAAATAAAACATGAGTTTACATGTTAACGTCGTAACAACGTATTTGTGTTTTGTTGAACTGTCATGTATTTTAACATGGTGTGATAAACTTTTTGTACCTATGTCAATAGTGTCTGTAGGCAGTTTCTTCTGGTTTGATGTATGACCAATACTTAATACTATTTTTTTTTATTATCGGTGGCTGTTTCAATTTCATAATAAATTTCTGCTTATTTTGTTATATTCATACTACTTAATTTGGATTAAAATTTTGTAATATTACAAAAATAATAATTTTAATATCAATTGATCTAATATAATAATAAAATCTATGAAAAAAAAACTCGCACACACACACACACAACATAGAAATTCCTCACGAAGTACTTACAAAGTGAAGTAAATTTCAAAATATAATCTCCACAGTCACCCGATACCACATCTGGCGGGCTGACCAATTGGGGAGCCGCGTGTAACAGCCTGAGGGCCGGCGGGCGTGAGGCCGGCAGGAATGTTAATCGCATCCAAACTGCCCGGCCGTACAATAAAAACGATTTAACTTAGATTTTGGATATGAACTTGCTACGTTCTGGAATATATTTTTTTTTAGGATTTTTTTTTGTGTGTAGTGATTTTTTTTTGTGTTTTGGCTGTACTCACTATCTTTAGTTTATTATTTATAGATAATATATTTAAATATTTTTTTAATTCTTTTCTATAATGTATTACATTATTTGTAGTATTTTAGTTCAATTAAAATAATAATTTGCCAACAAAGAAATGTTTACATATAATTTAACACATTCCTCTATAATAAAACGGTTGCACACGTCATACAACTGTATATTGATTATTCAAAACAAATTGTTGGCATTCTTTACATGACCCATACAACATTAAATATTTATTGCCACATATATGTATGTATCTAGCATTATATACATAATACTAATATATTTATATATGTAATAATTCAATGCATATTCTCTACATTTTTCATTGTACGAAGAGAATTTGAGTAAGAAAATAAATGATAAATTACTCCGTTTCTCTACTTTCCGACTATTTTAGTTATTGTATGTTGATTGATTGTATTTAACAGAGCGTTTTCCTTTAATGAACTAGGTAATATTTTAAGCAAAAATATTTGCTCTTTATGGGAATCGAACTCACAGCTATCACATACCGGCAAATTCTTTCCAATTGCGTCATAATGGCTATAGATATGTAGATAAGCGTTTATTTATAAAGTGGTAATTTACGACAAGGTTAGTTACGGCGTAAAGAATGACTTATCTATACTAATTTATATAACTCACATTGCAAAATAAGTTCTAGAAACTAAATTTAATTTCTACTGTATATTTACTTGTTCAATCAAAAGATTTTTTTTTATACTTCTCAAATAATGTTCTAGCGTCTTTTAAGTATTTATAGTATTTTTCTTTTATGTGATATCTCATTTTTTTATGTTCGATTAAAAAAATATTTGTTTGTATTGTAATAAGCAGCTTAATGATTATTTAAATAATTATCTAAAAAAATATGAAATATAAAAACACTACAACTATTATAAGTGAAAATTTCTACGCTCGGTTTCCAGTAGATAGGCAAAGAAAAAAACTAAAATTAGTTCCGTGGGGCTATAAGTATGAGAGAGATAGCAAATTCAAGGAGTATAGGCAGTTAGAAAGGATGGGGAGACGTAGTGAGTCGAAATGTAACCGGTCCAGGGGAGGCAGATGTCTTAAACCCCTAAGGCAATACATATCCAAACAATAAGAAAATTGTAAAAACTGAACACGTTGCTATATTAAATTGTATTTAAAATATATATTTAGTTTAGATATATGTAATTGTATATTATTATAATGGAATCTTCAATTCTATAGTATTCTAATGTTTTATTACTTCAATTTCTGTTGGCGCTATACAGCAAAAAACATCGAACGCTATTAGTCGCACACATAGTGGAATGTAGGCAGCGAGCCAAATTACCTGTCTGTCTGTACAAACTCGTTAAAGTTGAATGTTATGAATTAAATTACCTTTATAAGTCGACTTACAATTTTTTTTAAACTCAACTCATGACGTTCATAAGTGACGCCGTAAAGCTGTAGCAAGTATTTAACCTAAGAGAATATAACAGTCGTACAAGTTAGCAATTTAAGAAGTCCTATAAAGTAGGATAATCATTGGCGTAGACTTGAAAGCAACGTGCACCGTTCTACTTAGGTATGGAAATAAAATAAACACACCGGAGCATGTGGCTCGAGAATTATGCGGTTAGTTAGATAGAAAAAATGTACAGTGAATGTTACGTGGTGGAAGGGCGCTCGTGAAATGCTTAAGTTATAGGTAATTCTATGTTTTACCTGAGGAAAGCTTATATTTATATCTTTTTATGAAATCGATACCGTTCTACACTCGATTATAGCAATCACTGACTTTAGGATTGGAAGGATCAGGACAGGATTGCAAATACGTATAGAGGAATTCCGGAACAAAAATGCGCGCGTCTACCTGCACCCGCACCCGCGCTCGTATCCCGCGCATACCAACATTAAGCCATGTAAATTGTTTACGTGGAAAATCTGAGAAAATCGCGCACTAACTGCGTCTAACCGCGTCGTTGCGACGCGCCACCACATGACACATTGTCAGCTTTTGCATTCCGAGCTGCTGGCGTCCGGCGCCCAGCGTGCAGTGTCCAGCGCCCAACGGCCAATAGCCGAGGATTAAGGCAAGGGTTTAAAAGGAGCATTGGAATAACCAAGGGGCGGGTTTCAACATCGGAGCTTAAAATAAAGCAATGTCGGAATTCGTGAACGATTCGCGTGCGGACACGGGACGACCGGCGAGGTCACGGGGGTCCGTTACGGCCCCGGCTGCCGAGGGGGGCGGGGCGGGCGCGGAGGCCCTTCGGAGAGATCGACCTCCGAAATGCGCCCGAGATTGCATTCTTTCGGCTGCGCGGGCGCATTCCACCGCGCGCCATCCGAGCTCGCGCCGCGCGTCACTCCGCACCCGCAGTCGACGCGCGCCCTTTTGGGGGTTAACATGTGTCCGCTGCGGGCGCTCACCATCGCCCGCATGGAGCCCGAGTACGGCGTCAGCGTGGGGCCCAGCTCCACGCGCCCGCCCGGCCTGCGGGTGCGCGACGACGACGAGCCCCAGTACCAGAACCTGGACGAGTTGCGCAAGCGCCCCGAGTACGCCAACCTGGATGAAATCAGCCGCGAGTTCGGTTACCGCCTCTGTCCCGAAGGACAGAATTTGGAAGACGAAGCGATCTATGAAAATATACTGTCAGTGCGACAAATTCGTTCCGCGGAAGTGCGTTTAGTGCCGGTGTCCGAGGTGCCGTACTACGAAGGCCAAGGTTACGTGGCGACGCAAGTTCTGAGCAGGAATGGCACCTTCCCGCAGTGTCCACCGCACACTTGGAGTCGGCTCCAGCACGCCGGCAGAATGACCGGCTCCTTGCGGCTATTCACTGTAAATATATATATCTTATACCTTTGTTATATAAAACAACATTCGATTAATTTATTTTATTTAAAAATATTTCTCTCAATTTCGACGACAAAAATAATCTGTTAAGTAATATATTTTTGCGCTTCGGACCGGTGATTGTATAAAATTTTGATTTCTTTAAGCAAAACCGGATATGTGTACGAATGATGAGGTTACTTTTTATGCGCATTCCGAGCAAAAAGTTGTTGCTCACTATATATATAATACCGTATTTATGTCGGTCGCAAAAAATAACCGATGGAATTTTGGTCTAATGATTCGTTAATTTTCATGGTGACTTGGTGAATTTCGTATGTACTTGTGAAGTATTGTGGTCTGTGACCCCCAGGCCTTACCAGATATCACGTATTAGTATTTGTTTACAAACGTATATTATCTAAAACCATGTGGTTTAATTATATGCAAAAACTCTTGATATTTAATTTTTATCTTCACGCATCTTCCAAACCATGCGGAATAAAAGTAAATTATATAGCTCTGCTATGTATGTACAGTGAGTTTAACTTGGGGTAATTCATTATTTTTATTTCGCTGGTGGATAAAGCGCGGCGTTGAGTTCCGCCACGCAATACGAAAAGTTTTGAATTTGGTGGGAAAACGGAGCACGAAGTGTATTGGTACTACGTTATCTCTGTTACGTTCCTTACGTTCGTTACGTTTACGTGGAGTGTAATACGAAGTAAAAAAAATATTTTATTATGCTCTACTAAATATAATTTTGTATTATATATTATTCCTATTTTAAAATATGATTATCTTTTTAGACCGTCCCGCGTCCGCTTCGCATGGGTCAATTTAAAACTCTTTACTATTTAATTTTAAATCTACATTTGTTTTGAAAAAATATGTAAAATTTTGTTTTTAAATAGAATTTTATTAAATTTGTTACATTTTAAAATACATTATTTTAAAATTTACATAATTATTTTTATAATTTTAACTTAAAAATATGTTATTCGGCAAATGTTTTATTATTATCGTATATTAAATCAGTTACAGAAGCTTCATTTAAAAAAATTACGAAATTATTAAGATATATTGTTAAGAAAAAATGTTAATTATATGCTATTGCATGAGGAAAATGCGTCGATCTTTTTTTACTTATGCAATGTATACTTAGTTGTAAAGAATATTCCATACGTTTTATGTAACAAGTATTTTCATATATATTTTTAATTTTTTAAAGTTTAAATTTACATAATATATAAATATTATATATATCTAATATTTATTTAATTTAATCAAATGATGAAACCTAAATCTAATTCTATTGTTCACAGGCAAAGCGGGAGATGTACGATGTGAAAAAGCAAAGGTTATGTCTCGCGCAAGATGAATACAAGCACCTGAACAATGCCTTATCTACCTTGGCAGCTTCTAGGACTAGCTGTAAGTTAATAAAGTTATTATAAACCAAATATTGAAATTTATATTAAAATTGTTGAGGCCAGTAGTGGCGCAGGGGCACAAAGTGCGACTGTAAAATCTGGATCGGTTATGGGTTCCATCCCCACTCGAGCAGATGAAATATTTATTTAAATTTATATTTCCATTTCTCTGGTGTCAAGGCAAAGCGCGGCGTTGAGTTCCGCCACTCAAAACCCAATGCCTCCAAAATTCGGCGGAAAGTGGGGAACGGAGTGTCTTAACACAAGGTTCCCTCTGCCTACCCTGCTGTGAGCTTCAGACGGCTGAATATATTTTCTTGAAAAATTACTAAAGGATACTCTTCATTAAGTCACTTTCAAACATAGAAAAAACTAAATCAAAATCGGTTCATCCGCTTGGAAGCTACGATGCCATAGCAGAAAATGCTCTCATACACAGTGATATAGCCATTGGCGTGTTTGTGTAATTATATTATAACATCCCTCTGTTTTCGTCGGAGGTTAAAAAAATATTTGAATTAATATATTTTTCATAGTTTTTATTCGATAACAATAAAATTCTTAAATAATTTATTTAAATAACTATTTAAGCCGAAGTCAAGATAAAGATTCTATTGTTTTAAGTGTTTAGTTCGATAAAAAGTGTGAAAACGTTCAGCTTAGTGCTATCTTTTACAATTTCCGGTATTACTGCATTTCTAAAGAATACTATGCAGGTAGCAGATAATAAATGAAATGTAAATAAGTTTTTAAAATATTTTTTTTTAATCAAAGATTGTATTGTTATGAAAGCCAGAGCATTGAGGCCAGTCGTGGCACAGCGGCACAAAGTGTGACTGTAAAACCGATTGGTTGTGGTTTCGATCCCCACTCGAGGGGATGAAATATTTACTTAATTTATATTTTCATTTCTTCGCTTTGGTATCGAGGCAAAGCGCGGCGTTGAGTTCTGCCACTTAACACGCAATGCCTCCAGAATTCGGCAGAAAGTGGGGAACGGAGTGTCTTACACTAGGTTCCCTCTGCCTACCCTGCTGTGTGCGGGATACAGCGTGAAGCTGATTGTTATGAAAATAAAACCTTTTATAATACCAATAGTTATCTAGCAATGCCAGTAAAACAATACTGATAAATAACAGAAACTACAATAAACGAAAGTGCTATTTTCTTAACTGTTCAATAATAGAAATTATTTTAGGATGTTATAAGATTAAAACTATTTTTTCTTCAAATAAAAATCGCCCGTAGTCTATATATATAAAAGGATTGTATATTATATTATGAATAGTAAAGTAAAAGAGAAATTCCAAATAGAAGGCATTGTCTAGCAAAGTTACGTATCAATTTTTGGTCCGCCATAATTCTCAATGGCTTGCACCGGCATTCAATTCCTTTTACAATTCTATACAATACAATAGGATATATGATTATTCAAGCTGTAAAGGTCATATCGTCTTGCATCTAGCTTTAATTGAATTAAACTTGTATGAAATTTAATATAATTCATTTTGTACGGAACGGAGTGTCTTGACACTAGGTTTTTAATGTTAACACTTTTAATAGAATAGGCTTTGCTGCCGTCATTAAGTGGAAATAACTAAGTGTTAATACAAGACTTTTAAATATGCTAGATAAAACTGACTGCGTTACGTATGTAGAGTTGTATTCTCTCTAGTTCCTGAGATTAGGGCGTTCAACAAAGCAAACTCTTCAGTTTTATTAAGTTTATGCTTAACTTAGTATGAAAAAAAAAGAAAATATCTTAATCATATATGCCTTGTAAAAGCTAAAAGCCAATGTAAGTAAATACAAAAAGACAAGACGCGCTTTATCCACTCGATATGCAAATGACCTATGATAGCTTCTTCAATGGGATTCAACATTTAGAAAGGAGTATATTATGCAAATATTGTTCAACTAGGGCCAGAACACGCCTCTGCGTTAGCCTCAGTGCATCTTTTATATCTGATCTATGTATTTATAACCTGTATTTATTCTTTGAAAAAATATAGTATGATATGAATAACTATACGATTGGTATGAGCGTATAATTTTTCATCTTCATTTTTCTTATATTTTTTTACGTGTAATGAGAGACCACTCGAGTTTCTGTTTATTATGTTTATATACCTATGTTGATTATGCTGCACGATACATTTTTTTCTTTAAAAATATTGTATTGAACCTGTGACCGTAACCATTTGTCACTACTTATAAATTATAAAAATATATTTCATTTTATATGACTTCATAAAAGAACAGTTCTAGTGTAATCTAAGTTCAACTCGAGCAATTATCATAATAACAGCAATTTTCAGAATTAAGAATAGTTTAGATAATGTTTACTAAGAAATATTAATATAACCATAGTCATATCTATAGTAAAAACTATAGAATTGATTCTAATGTAAAACTATTACATTTATTTCAACATTATATGAATTATAAGACTATAATATACAATTAAAATACTTAGGTGGAATGTTGTATATAATAAAATTAAGTGAACACTAGGTTTTTTATTATCAATAATAAAGGTCCTATTTACCCAAACACAATATTTTACTGTTGTAGTGTATATATTATACTAAAACTACGCTGTCTGTCTGTCCGTCAGGCTATACCAGGTTATACTTCATGAACCGTGATAGTTACTTGAAAATTTCGTAGTTAATGTATTTCTGTTGCCGTTATACCAATAAATAATAAACAACAATAAAATTAATATTTAACTATGGTACGGAACTGAACTTTTCATGCGCAAGTCAAACTCGCACTTGGCCGGTTTTTAAGTTATTTACATAAAATGTTGTCCACAGTATGTTCATCAACCACATCGGTAACAACGACGTCTACAACTTCTCGCCACGATCCAGAACAACTGCGTGTAGAAGTGACTCAAGCGAGAGGAAGGGTTGCTCAGTTGAGGAAGGAACTGAGGCAGGCCAGAGCAGAAGTGGCGTGTGCGAGACGCGGCGTTGATACACTTGCTGAGTGAGTATAAATGAGACAATAGTTTTTTTATGATTTATACATTTTTGTCTACAGCTTGAGGTAATCCCGATACAATAATATAGCCTATATTCTTCCTAGATGAATGGACTATTGACATTAAAAAAAATAATTTCAAATTTATAAGCTGCTCAAATTAGCGCATTCAACCAAACAAATTGTTCAGGTTTATAATACTGCTATATATTTTAGTGAATACCAGAAAACTAAGAGAAGCGCATTGTCATATTTAATAATTCACAAACGTAACTAGTAATGTTAACATAATATTTAAATATTGATAATTGAATATCAATTGACTTTTGAAAGATGTTTAAACATTTTCTTGTTAAATGAAATGTATACAATTTACACGTGGTACATCTCATGTCTATTATTTTATATGGAACTATAGAAGATAAATTGCCGAGAAACGGCTTAGAGGCTACAATATGTACAAAGATTGACAGCACCTATTCATAATATTCAATAGATCTGACCTTTGTTCTATGGCGTTCTTAGTGTCTACTACTGATGATTTTTCTATACTTCACGTTTATAGCAGAGTAGGGCAGAGCGAAACTATCTTTAAGACACTGATCCCCACTTTCCACTTAATTTTAGAAATATTGCGTGTTTATACCAGTAAATTAAAATAATAAATTCCCCGAAAAAAGCAATCAGACTGTCGTGTTCACAGTCAATACGCTGTGCCACAACGGACAATTTTACCTCATTTTTTTTTAAATCTTATTATGACAAGCAACACCAACAACGTGCTAAGATCACGCGCCTTGGATTCTTGGAAAATTCAAGTCATGTCGAACATTCCGATCTACATGTAAGATTTATATGAGTGTTCCGAGGTCAATAGGTCAATTATGATTGATGATGACGAGATGTCTGATTTTATTTCTGTTCGCCATTGTGTACAGTTATTGATAGATGCCTGATATTAGAAACTTTGTGCCTATAGGTTCTGACATCTTTCTAGAAATGTATTTTTGTTATTTTGTAATGTTTTTAAAAATGACTTTAATTATTTGTTACTTTAATTTTCATCTGCAATTCTGAACAGAACAAAATGGTTAGTGGGTGGTAATCGGTAAGGGAAGAATGAAAATGTTTCAAATGGTCATTGTTACTAATATGTCCTTTATTTAATCTTTAAATTTAAAAAAACCGTTAAATTTGAAATAAAATATATATTAATTTACTTTTTATGTTTCAGAGTGGAACAAAAACTGAGTGCTCAGCAAGGGTGTTACAATATCACCGAAGCCCAGGCTATAATGACTGAACTCAAAAACGTTCAGAAATCTCTCACGTCAGGTGAGAAGGAAAGGGCAGATCTTATGCAATCACTTGCCAAGTTAAAAGACGATTTAACAAGGCTGCAGCTGGCAGATGCATCACCAGATTTGTCAACGTTGAGTCTGCCACAGGAAAAATTGAGTACAGCATCACAGACTGACCTTTGTGCCGACTTAGTCCCAATTGGTACTAGACTAGCAGAAATGGCGCGGGTTCGCCTACAATATGATGAAGCTAGGAAACGGATACAACAAATTCAGCAACAATTAGCCGATTTAGAGGATAAAGTTCAACCGGGACAGGCAGAATCTGACAAGGATAGGCTTTTATTGTTCCAAGAAAAGGAACAACTTTTAAGGGAATTAAGAAGTATTACTCCAAGAACGAGGTCTAAACAAGAGATGAGTGATATTCAAACTGAATGCAAGAGGTTGGAGCAAGATTTGAAAAATGCTTTCGAAATGTCCAACAAATGCATAGCAGATAGATTGAGGCTACACGAAGAGAAACAATTGTTATTACAACAATTAAAGGACGCGTTAACTTCTATGACGACTTTGGAAGGACAGTTGAAAACATTATCAGCGTCCACGTTATCAGTGTCGAGTAGTTCCAGTTTGGGATCGTTATCAACGGCTAGCAGTAAAGGATCGTTAAGTTCGGGGATAAGCTTTACGGATATATACGGAGGTCCGCAGATAGCAAGTTCGTTTCAAGCGGACAAACCTATTGATATGGTTGATCTGCATCGAAGAGTTGAAAGGTGGTCTATTTTAATATTTAAACACATTTTATGTAGGTACTTATATCGAATTTTTTATAAACTTTAAGTTTTCATCGAGTTAAATATATATATATATATATATATATATATATATATATATATATATATATATATAAACTACATATTATTTATGTACAAATGCGTATGAAATTGAAAGCTCACATTTAACTGTCAATTATGATTACGTGATTAATATCGCGTTTCTATTTTATTTCACAAAAATATTTACTACATATCGATAAAGATAATAGTTCATTAGCTTTTATTATATTTAGATATCGGAACATAACATTATCTCTGTTAATATAAGATAATCGGCATTCCAATCTAAATCAATGTTTCATAACTGCAATAAAGTGAACCTAACAGTAGTTTTTATTAGTATTGTAATTGTTATTGCTACTTTTGTTTAAATATTTTGATAATTTAAAAAAAATGAGGTTTTGTGTATCAATATTGTGCACATTAAGAATTATATTTTTTTTCTTTATTTTATTTACAATGATAAAAATATTTTTTGATAACTATCATATTACCAGAAACTTTTTTTAACAGTTTTACATTGATTTTTTTATGTTGTATGCCTAAACACTATGATCGTAGGTTTGATTCTATTTTGGAACAATTCTTATTTATATATAAAAAAAAATTTGTAATTTATTATTATTATACAAAAAAAAATATGCTCTACCAGGTTACTCCGCGGTACAAGTTTCCCTGATAGCGCTACACCAGGCACCAGCAGTTCGCTATCACAGCCCTCCTTATCACCAAGAAGTAGCTTATCATCAGCCAGTCCACCACCACCACCGCCATCTTATCATCAGGTATGGAAACTATAGGGCTACATAGGGTTTTGTTAACTTTACACTGTATCCTGCATATATCAAGGCACGCACAGGGAACTTAGTGTTAAAAGACTCCGTTCTCCTCTTGCCCCGAAATTTTCGGGAAATGGCGTGTTGAGTGACTTGGGGAAGTCGAACTCACAACCTTTACAATTCGCGCTGTGCCACTGTGTCAGAGGGAACATACATATGTGTATTCTTAATTGCCATTAACAAAATTTTTGATATACTCAATTAATTTCATTATTAATATTAAATTCTATGTTTTATACTTTTACAGGTAGAAAGACAAAGGCGACAGCAAAGGGAACTAGAGGAGAAACTGGCTGAAATGAGAATAGGTGTAGCTACAGGACTCAACGAAATCACTGGCCTGTCTACCAGTGAGTACATTAATAATTATTAAAATATGTTAAATAAAACTATTACTTATTTTCAATTACTAGTGTGATTTTATAATTTTGTCAAATATCTATGTGGGATCTTTTCTTATTATCTAAGTATATCTCGCTTGATCAACATCTGGAATCACTATAATTTTATACAAATAATTGTACATAGACAGAGGGAACCTGGAAACCTCGTGTTAAGACTCACCATCCCATTAGATACTTCTGTTCTCCACTTTTCGCCGAATTCTGGAGCCAACTCAACCAAACAGAGTTTGTTTGGTTGAAAGTAACCTTAAGCATTATAATATGAACTATTGCATATTCTATATATCACATTTTATTTTTTCACAGTTCCCGTCCAGCTACAAGGCCCAGGACGACCAATCGAGCCGTTGTCTCCCATATCAGAGACGCCCCCCAAAACGTCACCCCCCACCCCACCATCACCACGGACTCCCTCATCTAGTGGTAACGTGTTCTAATCCCAATAACAACTTATAAAGACGGTCGAGATACAGTACGGTGTCCGACAGTGCCGCCCTGAAGTTAGGCTTTCTTAAATTTTTGCACATTATTTCCACGGAAAAAAATTAATCAAAAGTAATAAGAAATCTGCGCAGTCTTCTATAGCTCATTTCAGGGCGGTCACGACTTATTGATTATACTGTATGTAATAAAAAAATGTATTGTTGTACCTAATTTAATTTTAAATATTTATTCTCTAGGTACTAACACTAGATCAGTGTCAGCAGCAGTGAGCGATGAATCGGTGGCGGGTGACTCCGGCGTGTTTGAAGCGGCTCAAGGGGGAGATGCTGGTACGAAATTACTTTATTATTTAAAGTTTATATATTATCGTTTTATTAGAAGAAAATAATATACATATAAATTTTTAATCAAGTAGATATCTCCAATATGTGTATAGTTAGATACAGTGCTGCTGCATTTACGGTGGCCTTAATGGCTCGATGGCCACGATATTATATTTTTTATCTTCACGCCCTATTCCGCATATCCCGCATATAGTATGCTCAGTGTTAAAACACTCCGTTTGTCCTACCTAATTTTCGAGATATTACATATTGAGTGACGGATTCCAACGCCGAACCTAGTTATAAAAGCGAACCTAGTTATAAGAGGAAATGAAAATTACACGTCCCTCCGAACGAGAACCAAATTCACAACCTTCGCGTCTACAATTAGACGCCGCACCCTGTCGGCCTTTAGATTTAATTATATAGTATTAAATTTATACATATATAATCTTCTAATAACCATTTTTCATTGTTACAGTAAACAGTGCGCAAATTGAAATCAAATTGCGATACTGTTCAGATGAAAGTGCTCTGGAAATTGGAATTCTTAGAGCAAGAAATCTACACGCTTTGTACATCGATATGGGGACTGAAGTGTAAGTATATTTGTATTTTTTTACTTATAAAGAGGGTAGGAAGCGTTTAGTAGTATATAAAGCGACAAGTGGTGGGTTCGACACCCACCCGCGGAAATTAAATATTTAATGTTGTCATTGCTTTGCTCTGGTAATAAGGCAAAGCGCGGCTTTGAGTTCTGTATCTCAACACGCAAGGCCTGCATAAAATGGAAAAGGACGGAAAGATGAATATTTGAATCATCAGATTCAAATATTTCAGATATTGATCACAATATTATATCTTTGGATAAATGATCTCTCTATAAAATTCTCTATTAATTCATATTGCATTGCTACTTCCTAATGCTATTTCCTACACATTGATGACGGTGCTTTTACGAAACTCAATAAATAAAAAAAATATAATACTAACTAAATGTCTTCTTCTTTAGTTCTGTTCGAGGTGCTCTCGTCATAGGCGGTGGTGGTGGTGTAGCATTCAGCAGTGCAGCGCTGCAGTGGCGCGGCGTTACCTTACTATGGAGGAAAACGCAACGCGCTGCAGTAAGTGCTAAAGCGCTTAGGGCTGCGACTTTGCAGATCAACCTCTCTGCTGGTGCTGAGTGCCTGGTACTTACATTTTATGTTTTTATTTGTTATAATGATTTTTTTTATGTTAAGTAGAGTAAGTAGTATTGTAATTTTTTATATTTTTTTTTGCATAATTCATCATGATACAAATGTTAATTAAAATTTATACAATAATGCGAAAACCTCTTTTTGTGCCGCCATAAAAATTTAAATATTAAAAAAAATATATATTATATATGATTACACTTACACACACAAAGGATATTTGTATATTTTCTATTTAAGTAATTTATATATATTTTAATATATTTGAGGCCAGTCGTGGCGCAGCGGCACGAGGTGTGACTGCAAAACCGACTGGTTGTGGGTTCGATCCCCATTCGAGGAGATGAAATATTTACTTAAATTTATATTTCCATTTCTTCGCTCTGGTGTCGAGGTTAAGCGCGGCGTTGAGTTCTGCCACTCAACACGCAATACCTCCAGAATTCGGCAGAAAGTGGGGAACGGAGTGTCTTAACACAAGGTTCCCTCTGCCTACCCTGCTGTGTGCGGGATACAGCGTGAAGCTGATTTTTTTAAATATATAACTTGTGCATTATATATAATAATAAATAATATTTTTTTTATTATGCCATTTTTAAAATTATATGATGATAAAAGCCAAATTCGAGTATTCGGCGTCAACGCCTCGAGTGCCATGTGAAAAATATAGGGCGAGAGCGATTTTATACTGACATTTTATAATTTTCTCAATAAATTAAATTATTTTGTTCCAAAATGTAATAATTAATTTATTTCAGGGCTGCACACAAGTCAGTTTGGCCGATTTCGACCCGGACACAGTGTCTCAGAAGTGGTATAATGTATTAAGCTTTAGAAGTATGAGACGGGATGAGAGCTCGGATGAATCTACGGTTATATCTTCACAAACCTCCACTCTTACTCGGAATAGAGGTTAATATTATTTAATATTAGTACATTTATAGAAAAATAATATTATAAATAAGTTGCCACCGATTGTAATGGATTCTTATCTTCTTATCTCTTCTTATGGATTCCTCGCTCTGGTAAAAAAACAAAGCGCGGCGTTTTGTTCCACCACTCAACAGGCTATGTTGAGTGGCGGAATTGAACGCTGTGCGCTAATATCTAGAAAATTTGAAATGCGTGGGGAATGGAATGGCTTGCAACTAAGTTCCCCCTGCTTACTGTGCTATATGCGGGATACAGTGTAAATGCGTTTTTTTTATTTTAAATATTTATTATATAATATTTTATTTATTTGTATAGGTCCTGAGAGTATGACTGGAGCAGAATGCAATGTAGATTGTGAAAATTCGGCATCTGAAGATGAAGAGTCAAGAGAGCCACTTAATCAGGTATAATATTAATTTAATTATTTATGTTTAATATATATTTTTTATTATGTAGATAGATGGTTATCTCTTTATAGTGGAACATTTTATTTTAATATAACTATCAGTAGGAAACGGTAGCTAAAAGTGTGTTTAAAAAAGTAATTTCATTCAGCCTTATTGTTAAAAGAAAATATACTATTATGTAAAGGGATTGCGAGTAAAAAATAAGCGACTTTAAATATAAAAAAAATATCGACGTCGAATAGAGAACCTATTTATGTTTTAAAATTAAATTTAAACATATTTAATAACAGATAGTTGAAGAAGATTCATTCGAAGACTACATACCAGAGGACATTGTGTTAGAAGATGAATACTTGCCGTCAACCGCTGAAAAAGAAACTAATACAGAATGCAATTTCTGTCCCGAAGGAAGACAGCTGCACAGACGGTGAGATTTATTTTTTATTACATTTTTATATGTAAAGTGAAAGAAGAGGGAGAGGGGGTGTCAAATTTTCGTATAGTACGTTCGATGAGCCGTGGCCGCTATGAAGTTAGCTGTAGATAGCTGCGGGGACTTGAGTTTGATATTTTTTTGTTTTTTTTTACTACTTAATTTTTAAAATCTTAAAGTTTCTTCTTTTAAACATTTAAAAATCCAGAAACTTAACTTCAGGGCAACCACGACTCGTCAACTGTACTCTGTATTTTTATATGTGGTTATTTCTAGAAGTAAATTATACATACCCTATGCAACTATTTTCTTAGTTGTATTAGGAAAATATTCATCTATTATAAATTTATTTTTATGAACTTCTACATATTGTCACTACAAAACACTCAGATATACATATAAAATGTATATATTATACATTATAAATCACATATAGTTTAACCAAAAAATAAAAAATAACTATTTTATCACCAAAATTACAAGAAAAGTGAAATTTAGTTTTTCAATGATATTTCCCCACAACAGATATATAATAAGGCGGGAGGCGGACGGAAAGCCTCACGAGGATATCGCACTAGAGCTATAGTTACATACCGTCCATATGTATATCTGTATATATTGTATCTTAGGTATGTTTATTGTGTAAAGTGTGAGCTTGTTTTGCATTCGAAATTAACATTAATAATAGGTTTGACTATATGTAAAGTTTTTATGAAGTTATTATTTATATGAGCTGTTGCATTTAATGAGGACAAACAGATTTACAAAGAGTATTAAGACACTCAGTTTTTTTTTATTATCGTGTTTTGATATATCATAAATGATAATAAAAAATAACTACGTTACAACTAAAATTCTATATTTATTAATTTATTTATAATATTATTTAATTAATTACAAATTTTAGTGTGCAACAAAAACATTCTATAATACAATTGTGTGGCAGCTTTACCGCCCGCCAATAAACGTGAAAACAGAAATTATATGAAATTTAAATAGTAAATAATATACTAAATGATAATGTCAACCACATAATGAAAGAACTATGTATTTTTTTATACATCAGTATTGTATTTTAAATTCAAATCATTTAAAGTAACTTTATTGAAAGGTCTATTCATATTGTTTTATATAATAGATTTAGGTAAAGACAAAAATAATGTTTGCATGACAAGCGAGTGTAGCATGGCATGTACCTTATGTCCGTTCGTCACGAAATATATACTAAACATGTAGCATGGTTTGAATATTGATGTTTTTTTACCATATTTGGGATGTTGACATCTTTTGTATCTAATTAAATATTTTAAAGTGTAAATTGTAAAGAGTAATAATCATATAAATTGGCCTTTCCATCAATATAAATATTAGAAGGCAAGTTGCTAGTTGCTACTACCATATGACGTCATAAGTTACCAATTAATAATCAAACGGTTTGGAGTTTTTGGACGATTTCAATGAATTCCTCAAATGTTTCTATAAATAATTAAAAAAAAAATATTTTATCTATTATACAATACTATATTTAATACAAGTCAACATCCTCAATAATAAAGTGACCTCTGTAACAATTAATTGTCAATATTATTTTATTATTAATAAAATACACCCTTGTTATTTGTTTGTAAATTATTTATAATTTTTATTATTTATTATAGAAAAAGTCAACAAGTAAGCTCAAACCAAGAAGAGTCACTCGCGACTATAAAACGATCTCAGACATTCTCACCACAACCACAGAGTATCGGCAAAGGGCAATACATTTGCAGGTAATTATAATAAATTATAACTATATAATTTATTTTCAGTCGTGGCGCAGAGGTACAAACTGTGACTGTAAACGCGACTGGTTGTGGGTTCGATCTCCTCGAGGAAATGAAATATATATTTAAATTTATATTTCCATTTCTTCGCTCTGGTGTCGAGGCGAAAAGTGGTGAATACAAAATGTTTTAATAGGAACGGAGTCTTCTTAGGTTCCAGGGTTCCCTCTGTCTACTCTGATATATGCGGAGTACATCGTGAAGTTAATAAAAGTTGAAGTTAATCATTTTCGAAAAATAATAAATAACAATTTTTCCTCCATTTTCAGGCTCAATCGTTCAGAATCTGATTCATTCATGGCGCAGTATTCCCGTCGAGTGACATTACAGCCGCCGTCTGTTGGCATCCCCTTCGACAGGAGTGTGAGGGAGAGACGATCTTTGAGGTTATTATTATATTTTAATGTATCGATATTTATATATATATATATATATATNTATATATATATATATATAATATTTTTCATTTTTATTGCACGAATGTTCTTTTAATATGGTCTGTCACTCAGGACGAAATGAAAGGATTTATTTCGCAGCATTTATTTCCACCTCTCAACACGCAATGTCGCGCAAATTTGCGTAGAAAGAGGCGAATGGAGTGTCTTAACACTATGTTCCCAGAATATATATTTCATAAACGAGTATATAATACAATATAATATCAATTATAATTTTTTTTTCACACAAAAATAATCACTTATTTAATAAGTTCTTTGATTTTCACGATTATTACACATTTTAAATAAAACTATTTTAACCGAATTAATCGCGTATATTTTGTATTTTTATACATTTTTGGAAACCCGACGTTTCGAACACTTTGCAGTAGTCCGTGGTCACGGGTAGACTGAGGTGGCATTCGTCTGTCAGTTGACATAATTAGTTTGATATAATAATTATGTCAACTCAACATGTAGTTTGATATAATAATTATGATATAATGTTTCCAAAAATGTATAAAAATACAAAATATACGCGATTAATCCGGTTAAAATAGTTTTATTTAAAATCACTTATTTTTTTCCAGATGGGGTCGAGTGCGAGGCGGTGCGCGTAAAGTGACGTCCAGGTCTAAGTCGGCCAGGACTAGCCTGGACCTGTCCTTGGACCTGCATGCGCAACACGCGCGCTTGGCCGACTTGAGGCAGGAGATCACACATTTAACTCAGCTTAAAAAACGGTAAGGATAAAGATTAAATTATATACATACACAGTTGCTGCTGTATCCTGCATATAGCAGGATAGCCACGGAATTAGTGTTAAGACACTTCATGCCCCATGCACTGCAAACCTTTCGAGACATAGCTTATTGAGTGGCGGACCACAATGCAGCGATTTGTCTTGTTATTTGAATTTTGAACCTGCACTTAAGCATATCCGTACTTAAAAATAATATACATATATAATCTATTTTTATCTATTTTTTTAGTCTCGAAGAAGCCTGCTCTCGCGGTGACCCCACACTCGCACAATGGGTGGCCGAGGACGAAACACTACGCAAATTGATCTCTACGCCCGTAGAATCAAAAGACAGAGTGTCCAGACTCTTCCACAGGACGTGCAGAGAGATATACCGGCTAAGGAAATCAAGGCAGGGTGGCAGAAAACCGGATTTAGTTACTTTTAAGTGAGTTTTGTCTATATTTTTTTTTATTTTCACACTGCACCCTGCTTCCCTTTCTAACTCAACTGGCAGGTTGAGGTAGGTAGAGGGAAGCTAATATTAAAACACTCCGTCCCTAACACGCTGCCCAATTTATGAGGCATTGCGTGTTAAATAGCGAAATTCAATGTCGCGCTTTGTCTTGTAGCAGAGCCAGGAAATGAGAATAGCTCATTCCCACAAAGGGGATTCCAACTCACAACCGACGCGTTTACAGCCAAACGTTGGTAAAAAGACATTTAAAGTCACAATTATTTCATTATTGAATTTCTCTTTTAATGTAAGTTTTTATGTATTGTAAATTTCTTAATTGCTTTACGATTGTATCAAATTCTTTTTTATATTCTTTTCGCACGTTACATTATTATCACTAAAATAACAATTTATCTCTCCAACAGAGAAAAAATGGCGTTCTTCACACGTACCAAGCAAATACCGATACTGCCAGACGAAGAAGGGGAACTATCAGATGAGTGGGAAGAATTAGAGGAGCGGCGCACACCAGACGGTAGATCTTCCAAGACTTCCTACGAACGACGGGAAACGAACCCCGAACCTGTGGAATGCAAGAACCCATGTATACAGGAGCCGTGCTACGAGAGTATTGAAGATGCGAAGACTGAAGAGAGGTATGAATTTGTTGTAGATAGAGTACTTGGTGTGCAAGTTTGAATGGATTAGATGGATTTTTTATTTGTATGTATTTTATGCGTAATCTATTGGATATCTGAAATAAAAACTATTTGAACCGAAAGCTATGTAATATTCTTCTTATATTCGTAATATTTCTAATTTTATGTATTATTGTATAATTTTTGTAAGTTTAGATGTGATATTTTTTAATATTGTTCAGTAAGCTGAATAATGTGACTCTACTTTGTCAAGTTTATGAAAAAAGAAATAATATAGAAACTGATCTATTGTTAATTTTTGAAAATTTAAATTAAAATATATATATTTATTACCTATATGTCTTCTATGCTACATTATACTTATTTGTTTTTTTTATAAATTAGTTTCATCTAATCCATGTCTGGTATTTTTATAATATAAGATAATTAATTGTATGAAGGTTGGATCAAATATGGCTGAATGTATTGTATCTGAGAGTTGACTTAACAAAGAACTATAATAAAATATGTATATCCAATTATGATATTTATAGCGTATTTCTTTATCTTATCTTTATTAAACAATAAATATTTTAAAAGCTTATATATAAGTTTGTTGCCACATTTTGTTTTAGTTATGCAATTTGTAACTTTTTTTTCAAGTTTTTCTATTACCACTAATTCTACTGAGCAAGCACTTTAATCTATAAACAATTTGATATAATAAATTCTATCATTTAATATTACTAAACTAAAAATTTTAAAATACAATATTGTAATATCATAATGAGATATACATAGAAAACTAAAAATGGCACCGAAAAAATTTATTCACTTACACACTGTGATCACTATTGCCTTTGAGATTCGTAGATTGAAGACTGAAATGAAGTAATTATATATATTATCTATATACATTCTACACGTAAAAGGGGTGCCATAAGAAATCATTTACAAAAATATATATTTCATGTATAGTATTATTATGTATTTATGTACAAAAGGCATAAAGTATGTTGTTATGTATTTACGCTCAAGGCTGGTAGGCAGGCGGCGTTAAGTTCCGCATCAACACACAAAATCTGGAAAACAAGATGGTGCGCGAGGAACGGAGTGCCTTTAAACTAGGTTCCCCTGCCTACCCTGCTATATGCGGGATACATCGTAAAATAGCTATGTACAAAAAATTGTGCCTTTTCGGTGCCTTATGTTGTGCCATAGCCGGCAAGCAACATTGGTGTACAAAGTAGAGTATGGAAGTCACAAAAATATGCCAAACTTTGTTTTTTTTTTATAATAATAATGGTGTACATACGTAAAGACCCACCGGGCTTCGGTTATATGTAATGGATTCCACCGAAACGACTTGATAGGCCAAAAACGCTTTGTAAATACGGCTGCAAATGAACAGTGGGTCACATTACTTTGAACATGTTCTTTTGTAACATCAGGAAATTTATTGAGATTAGACGTTAGTACAGAGTTTGATTTGAGTAATGCAAAGTTATTACGTATATTACAAAATAAAGTAATAAAAAATAAATCTAAAAAAATATCATTAAAGGTTTTAGAATTTTATGGATTGATTATCTTTGTTTTTCTGCAGCATTAAAATTATTAAATCACCTATAACAAAATCAAACCCTGTGCTTACGTCAATTTGACATTTGTTATGATTGACGTTGTCGTTGATAAAGATTAAAAATGTATTTTGTATTTTTTTTTAAATAAACTCGAGGAAATAAGCGTGGCTCACATCTGCCTGATTGAAATTCCTATTTAACTATACATTGGTAACAATAATCATTTTCGATGTTACAGTAATTTATACAAGATACTATAATTTGTATGATTTTTTATAATTTACTAAAGTATTTGTTTCCAATGTTGGATGCTTTTTTATTAATTTCATATAAAAAATTTACTATTTGATCTGAAATGATACTGGCAGACATCTCAATATTACGACCTCGTACGTAAGATGTGAATTAGTTTTTAGTTGTAAATTTTTGTAAATCATGTACATAATACGAGATTAAATCTGCATTCTTATTTTTACTTTAAAATTTATTACTAAAATATTTTTTTAATAAGATCTAGATTATAGATAGACGCTATAAGTAATGTTACATTATTGTATAAAAAAATGTATATTTTATATGCCTTTACTTGAAGTTTATACATACATAGTTTTGTAATTGTTACAAGGTAAACATTGATTTGCCAAATTAATTTAATGTTTTAATTTTTTCCAAGAAAATGGATTATATTTTGTAAAGATGCCAATACCGACGATAGAATGTTGATATTAATAAAACGTGAAAATAAAAATAATAAATGAATTAACTAATTGTTTGATTTTACTTTCCTTTATACATATTTAATGAAATAATATATACGGGGCGTCACGTTCTAGTGCAGGGCCACAGGTGTGTGATAGTACATACGACATGCTTGCTTGACATGCAAAGTGGGAAACGGAGTGTTTTAATGTGAACATTGTCTAAACTCTAGTTTCCCATTCCTCTACCCATTTTTTACATAGCTAAAAAAATACTTAAAAATCCACTTATATTATCAATCGCATTTATTCTTTGAAAATACAGATAAATAAATAATCTTAACATATATAACTTCTAATAGTCAAAATTCATAAAAACAAAACTAGGTGATATGAATAACTCTGTAAAAATAAAAAAATAAATAGCGCTATGGTGTATGTATACCTACATACTAAATAGGATACTTCATAGAAAGTAAACCAACGCCTACAATGAATACAAACATGCGATTCTAATAAAAACAAACTTCCATTAAAATTATACTAATTACAGAACAGTCTAAAATATTTTTATAAAAATGCGGCGCCGACATTAAAATTCCATTAAATATGTAGGAGCAAAAAGCTTAAAATATTATTAAAATGCAACTAGTACATAGTTGTAAAGATAAATGGAATTTTATATTTTTTCCGGCTCTACGTTTTTTTTCATACAACAGGATGGCGAGGCAGACTCTCCATCTAGTGTCAAGACACTCCGTTCTTCACTTTTTACAGGTTTTAAAAACATTGCGTATTGAATGGCGAAACTTAACATCGCGTTGTGTCTTAACAGAGACTCCTGTCAGAGTCAGTTGGACTGCGCTAGGAGCCCCGATAGATCCAATTTAAAAAGAATTAAATTGAATTTAAAAATTAAAATTCTATACATATAATAAAATTGTAATTGATGGCATGTCTGTACACGAAAGATAAATTTAAAAATCTATTATTATAGCACCTAAAACTATGGTTTTATAAAATTTTTATCTGCGCCTGTTAACGCCTTTGTCAGAAATAGCTAAACCGATTTAAATGCTGCTTAAAACTTTATAATATATAGCAAATATTAAATTTCTTATAATCTCTATATATGTAGTCACGGCGCACAGTCACTCAGTCGTGGCGCAGCGGCACAAAGTGTGATTGTAAAACCGACTGGTTGTGGGTTCGATCCCCACTCGAAGAGATGAAATATCCATTTCTTCGCTCTGGTGTCGAGGCAAAAACACGGTGTTGAGTTCTGCTACTCAACACGCAATGCCTTCAGAATTCGGCAGAAAGTGGGGAACGGAGTGTCTTAACACTAGGTTCCCTCTGCCTACCCTGCTGTGTGCGAGATACAGCGTGAAGCTGAAGCTCTATTTATGTATGTAACTACGAAAATTCTGAAATGCGAATATAACCGTACATACCTACATAATTTTCTACTGTTATTTAAGTGTTCCATTTATATTCAAGAAGGTATAATATTTTTACAAAATATCCTAATTGCCTCCAATAGTTCACCTCGAAATAGCAGTAGAATATTATATGACACGTTATACAATGCTTATCACACGAAGGGTCCTTTTATAAATTACTGAAAATTTTCCAGCATATTATTTTTTATCAAAGTTAAGCTAACTTTTCTTTACTTTAGTCTCACTCTTTTATTGTTTTTTTTTTATTATAATAAGCTTAGCTTCATTTTTTGTTAGTAAAACATTATCGCCTCCTGTCGAGGCTGTCCGTTATAGGCAGTTCTTGTGTTTTGAGTGAAAAATGATTCGGCTGTCGAATGCCTTGTCATTTGGGAAATCAAGGTATTAAATTATAATATATCGGTTTAGAATTAAAATATTACAAACCGATTTTTTTTTTATTAAACAACGAAGATAACTTAAATTTTATAAGTTTTGTAGGGAACTATTATTTATATTTATAGTTTACTTAATATGTGTTATTTATATATAATTGATTAAACTCAGTGCTAAACGTGAGTAGACTTTTATTATTCACCATCAACACTACATTGGTGACCCCGATCTACACGCCATGGACTATACCACGATGCATAGTGATAGTGACTCAGCTCAATCTGATGTCACTAACCGACCACAACGGGCAAGAAAAATGAAGCGGGTAGAATCTCTCAGCGGTGACCCACCCACCTTTCTACCCCCACACCATTTGAGAACACCATCATTTTGGCCAGAAAAACCTGCGATTTGGTTCGCACAGGTTGAATGCCAATTCTTCCTAAACGGAATCACCGATGACGCGATCAGGTNTGGGCGGAAAGTGGGAAGCGCATTATCTAAACTTTTAGGCTATTTTTAAATAATTAATCTGACGGGACTTTACAAATTACTTGCTATAGAATTTGAATTTAGATTCTAAGTATTCAATACATTAAAGAAATACGAAATAAAAAAAAATATATAAAAGAAACATTTTTCATTTTACATAATTTTTTTTATTTAGCCCCTAGCTACAAAATAAGCCTTCTTTGAGTACAGTTAATTATTATATTTTTATTCACCCTCAAGGAACCCCGGAAATAAGTTAAGATTATCTTAAATCAAGCACCGCGTCGTTAGGAATTATGGTAAAAAGTTAAAATGACAGTTTTTATTTTAATTATTTTTATTAGCCATATCTGATTGGGTAGCCATTGGGCGGCGTTAGACTGTATACAAGTGGAATTATTTTTATATGGTAGGTTATTATTTTTTTAATTAATAAATAGCAACTAAAAAGAAACGAGAAAAAACTGAAACTTCTAGTTGAAATTACAAAGAGTGTGGCGTGGGTAGGACATTATTTTATAAAAAAAATAATCAAAAAAAAATATAATAAAACACTGATTTGCATCTCAATTAGATTTGTTTTTAACACGCTATTATTATTTTGATTTTTTTTATCTTTATCTCTGGAGGCGTTGCGTGTTGAGTGGCGAAATTCAACATCGCGGCTTGCATCGTTACCAGAGAGAAGAAATGGAAATATTCATTAACAAACACACACACACAACATCAACACACTTTTGCACCACGACAGCCTAATTATTTGGCTATATTCGATTCGACTTGATGTTATATAATTAAATTTATAATAATGTTATTATCATCAAATCTTGAGGCCGTCGTGACGCAGGGGCACAAAGTGTGACTGTAAAATCGACTGGTTGTTGGTTCGATCCCCACTCGAGGACATGAAATATTTATTTACATTTTTATTTCCATTTCTTCGCTCTGGTGTCGAGGCAAAGCGCGGCGTTGAGTTCTGCCACTCAACACGCAATGCCTCCTGAATTCGGCAGAAAGTGGAGAACGGAGTGTCTTAACACTAGGTTCCCTCTGCCTACCCGATTTATTTATTTTTACCTGAACTAGTACTATCTGTAGAAGTTAGCTGCCAAATTTCATAATTCTAGGTCAACCGGAAATATCTTTATAGTATCGAAATACGCATTTTTTGCAATATAAACGTTCTTGTTTTAAGTAAATGTCGAAATCAAGACACCACAGGCCTAAGTATATAGTTTGAATTTCAACTCGATATCTCTAAGCGTTTCTGAGATAAAGGCTCTTGACAGACAGACAGACAGACAGACGGACGGACAACAAAGTGATCTTACAAGCGATCCTTTTTTCCTAAAAAAGGAACAAAGGCGTGCGAATGTTAACACGACAGTTTCGATACCCACATAATATTAAATATTTAATTTCTTCGCTCTAGTAAAAAGGCAAAGTGCGGCGTTAAGTTCTGGCACTCAAAAGCTATATCTTCAGAAATGAGTGGAAAGCGGGGAACGGAAGAGGCTTAACGGAAACAGAGTGTCTTAACACTAGGTTCTTAGGCCTACCCTGCCTTTTGCGAGGAATACAGCATGAAGCAAAAAAAAAAGAAAAAATTATATTACTGAAACTAATATTATTATAGTATTTAAGATTTTCTTAAGTATTTTATAGTCCCTTGTCTATATAAATTTTATGGTAAAATTACATATTATAATATATAGACTATGTATGTATGACTAATATTATATTAATGTATAATTGAAGTATGAAGTAATACAAACATATTGTTAGAGCAAATCCTGTCTGCCATGGGCTTAGGAATGTAAAAGGGGGTGCCCGGATCGTACCCTAGAATTTCTACTAACAAAATATTAGGCCTGAAAAATTAAGAAAAAAAGTTGAATCCAAAGCTATAGTCAAAGCCCTCTTGGTAAATTCCCTTAAAACGCCCACAGTGGCCGCAGAACGACAAAATATTATAATTGATTTAGAAGTATAGGTAACTTTGTAAACCTTATATTCTCATAAACCACCGTCGTGGCGCAGCGAGACAGCGTCTGACTCTAAGCGCGATGGTTGTTATTTCGATTCCCATGTGGGAAATAATTATATACATTTTATTTAATCAAATTCTGGAAAACTTACTACGTGGGGAACGGAGTCTTAATACTAAGTTCCCTCTGCCTATGTGAGTACAAGCGTGAAGTTGTTGAATTTTTTTTTTTAAAGTAGATTTGTGGAATGTGTGTATAAAAATTTAGTATTATACGGAAAAAATCCAGATTATTAAAGTTGTTTTCCTGCACTTATTCCTATTTCCATACCTTTATGCTTATGTTTTGTGGAAGTTGATTGCTCTAAACTACAAGATTTGGGCGTAAATTGCCTTATTACTTTACAGATAGATTGAAGACGTTGTAAAGAACCACAACGTTTGACGCGACGATTGTGGATTCGAATACCACTCATAATATAACAATATTTATTTCCTTACTCTCATAACAAAAGAAAGCGTGGCGTTTGAGTTTCATCATCCAACACGCAATGTCTTCAAAATTGGGTGGTGCAAGGGAAATGGACGGTCTTAACACCAGGCACCCCGTACCTTGCTATGCGGAAATAAACCTGAAGTGTTCTTTTTATCAAATAATCTAAAAATAAATAAAAAAATCAGCTTCACAGAGTAGCCCGCACACAATAGAGTAGGCAGAGGGAAACCTAGTGCTAAGACAGCAGTTTCCGATTTTCTGCTGAATTCTGGAGGCATTGCATGTTGAGTGGAGGAACTCCACTCCGCTTTGCCTCGACACCAGAGCGAAGAAACAAAAATATTAAATATTTAATCGAGTGGGGATCGAGCCAACTAGTCACGTTTATAGTCACTAAAATTTGTGAAAATTTCTGCCCCTGTGCCGCGACTTGCCTCATATAAAAATGAAAATATTTTAATTAAAACTAATACTATTTCCAAAAATCGCTTTGCAGTATTAACTTAGACCACACCCCTGCGTGACTGGCCGCCGTCACGCGCCGCGTCCTCCGGAAACGTCCGGACGTCGGGGGGGAGCGAACAATACACCCTGTTAGTATTATGGTAATGCTGACCGATAGCTATAAGCTATGGTATGTTTATAGTTGAAGTAGAAGCAAAAAAATGTATGTAAAAAAAGTGATTACTATCGAATTATTAGTAGATAATTAGTTTAGCTTTTTTTTAGCTTCACGTTGTATGGCATATACCAAGGTAGAGGGAATCTAGTCTTAACACACTCTGTTATATATTTTTCTACCAATTCATGATACGTAAGTGTTGAATGAAGGAACTCAACCTCGTAGGAATTACCTAGCACGAATTGAGTCCACAACCGTCGTGTTTGCAGTCAGTACGCAGTGCCGCTGCGTCACGACGGCCTGTTTATTACTTAATATACCTAATTATTATTTTATATACTTAACTATTACTTAACACATATTTTTTTATTTCTTTTTGATATATATTTTTATGCTATAGTCAGGTTATGTTTAAAATTTAATTTTGTTTAGATTCAGATTTTTGATTTATGAACTATTTATGAATTATTCTATCTCGTTAAACAAAAGTTGGCGTGACATCATGTTAGCTAACGCCAACTTCAAGTGAAAAACGGAACATTTACAAAATATTAAAATATTCTATTATAGTAAATGAGATTTATACGATTTTTTTTTAAATTTTGTATAGCAATGTCTGAAAATATAGTAATGTCAAAATACCATTTTTTAGGAGCAAACATGGCCAATTAATATTTATTTAATAGAAAATACATCATATTTAAACGTATTCAAAGAAACAATCAATCACACACAGATCAATCGAGCTTTGAACTGTATCGAAGCATATTATATAAATCTTACAATATAATACATTCTAAATTAATATCAATTATGTGGGAATCGAACCTGTTCACCACACCGTAACTACCACTTTCATCATAAAATACTCATCCACAACTTTCCGCCAACTTTCATCACAGAATCTCTCAACAGAATTTACTTTCAAATAACACAATACAAGATAAAATAAACAACGACATCACGTAACATGTTCTAAAAATATGAAAAGAAAGTGAAAATAGATGGAAAACACAAAGTCGTGATTTCCTCCAGTTCACAATGCCCCACTGTCACAATGGCTGTCAGGTATGTCATTTGACTCATGCGCGCGCGGGCCCTGAATACAAAGCCGAGGCGACGCCAGACGAGGTGTGGCCTCAGTGTAAACGGAAATATGTTTTTTATTGTTAAATAGTGTTTACTATCAATTAAAAAAAAGAATTGTGTTAAATTATGTTACATTTTTCCTTTGTATCTATTATGTTTTTTTATAGCAGAGTATAAAACAAGGTAGGCAGAAAGAACCTAGTATTCACTTGTTCCTTCCGCCTATTGGATGTTGAATTCAAAAGTGGAAAAAAGTATGAATATGAGAATTGAAATACACTGAAAGCATAAAAAAGCTTTAATTTTTTTTAAATTAGAGATTTTCTTTCAGCCAACATCGCTACATGTGCTAAAAAATAATGGTTTTTGTAGCTTCTGCTTTAGCTTATGAGGCCAGTCGTGGCGCAAGAGCACAGTGTGACTGTAAACCTTTTTATGGGTTCGATCCCCTTTTTATGGTGTCGAACCAAAGTGAGGCGTTGAGCACCGTCACTCAACACCTAATGCCTCGGCGGAAAGTGGGGACGGAGTGTCTCAACACTAGTTTATTCCTGCCTACCCTGCTGTGTGCAGGGTACAGAGTGAAGTTGATTTTATCTTTTCGTTTTTATTTAATAAAATGAAACATTTTAAAGTTTCTTAACAAGCCATCTCTTGAACTCAGGCCGCACACCACATGGATTTTAGTAAGAAACACGGAGCGACACTTATTCTTATGCAAGACAATATACTAACGCATGCGATAGCGTTTTATCGACGATTCCTTCCTATTGTATGCATATTTAAGTACTTCGCCTGTGAGAATTTTTAGTGCTAGTAATACCCAAATATAGAGGATTGATGTAGCTAAATTAATAATTTTTCTCTTTATGTAAATTATTCATATGTATTTATTTATTTTTTCTTAGCTTCACGCTGTATCCCACATATAGCAGTGTAGGCAAATTGAAACTGGACACCTAGTGTTGAGACACTCTGTGTTCCCATAAAGACACTTCTGTGACTCCCTTTCTTTCCAATTCTGGAGGCTCTGTGTGTTGAGTAGCTGAAGTCTATGCCGCGCTTTGCCTTCAAAATTCTTCAAAATTCATTTCCTCGAAAAGGAATAAAATCCGTAACCTGTCGCTTTTACAGTCGCATTATCGATTTTTATTTTATTTTTTAATTTTGAAGACATTGTGTCACAATGTATAATATATATGACTATAAGTGCGACTGTTGTGCGTTCAATTGCTACTTAAAGGAATGAAATACATTCATTTCCTCACTCTTAAGAGGTTCTGTGAGAATTATTAGTAGGGTGCTTACTACAAGACAACTCCTCGGTGGAAGGCTTGCCTAATGCGAGTCATGTCGCCTTGAGGTTGCCCAAAAGTTTCCCCTAGGAAATCCACAGCCTCGATGGTTTTGCCACTAGGTGGTCCAGGGTAAGGAGAGTAAGAGGATACCTCCTAATCGCTAGCGCTGGACTCACGCACCCGCTCCGCGGCCTCCTTCAATGTCATAACAGATTCACAGTCCCCTGTCAACTAACTTATAAGGGCGAAAAAAAATTTTTTGAACAAAAATATTTTTTAGCTTTGAATTTTGAACCCTTCACACAATCATAATTAAGTAACTACGTTGAATTTCATATATATTCGTCAATATTTGCAATTGCAGCTTTAGAAATTATGTTAATTTCTTAAGCTTGAATGTATTAACTTTGTGTTACAAAGTGTACGCATTTTGTGTCATGTGTCAACATTTAATATAACTAAACTATATATAGATATTCGTTAGAATAGCGTCCCCCGCGCGCCTTACCCGCTTGTACTATAAGAATAGTTATTGAGTAAATATTTAAAATTAATAAATATTTATATCCCAATTCGGGAATCGAACCTAGATTACAATCTGAATAAATCAAGCATATACATAAACATTTATATATAATACATTAATCTATTGTCTAAGAAAGTAATAAACTACATACATATAAATCAAATAAAACGACCAATATTTCCTAATATAATAAAAGTCGATTAATCCGTCGGTTTGTCCGCAGTGTATAGCTCTATACTCTATAGAGAGACGCATTGAACTGGCTGGTACAGTAATGGTGCCGGAGCAAGCCATTCGTAATGATTTAGCAAAATAACACAATAGTTGGGTGTGTTCAAATTATACTTTACAAAATCGATACAATACAAATAGTATAATCACTCAGTAAGCTTATAAAAGATAGTTGCTAGTAAAATTGTATCGGTGGATTTAATTTGTTAATAATATCTATTATTCATATAATATTATGCAGCATCACCCTTTTTACAGCATAGTCGTGTAGGCATAGGGCATCTAGTGGTAAGACACTCCATTACTCACTTTCTTCTCTTATTTTACAGGTATTTATCGATGTCAACGCGAATTGTATTATTTATAATTGTATTTTTTTGTCAATGGCTTCCTCTAATCCTTTCCGCTTAAATTTGAAGATGTTGTGGTAGAACTCAACGCCGCTCTTCGTTTTTTTACCAGAGAACTTAAATCTACAAATATGTATATAATTAAATACGTGAATCAAATACCACTACAGCCATTTATGTTGTAACACACGTTGCTATGGACGCACGCAACGCATTTTCTATGCATCAATTCGTTCTCCAGTAATCATTATCATTCAAATAAACATATATCTATAAAATACAACACTAAAACGCGGCGTTGAGTTCCGCCACGTAACACGCAATGCCTTCAGAACTCGGCGGAAAGTAGAGAACGGAATGTCTTAACACTAGGCTACCTCTGCCTACTCTGCTGTGTGCGGGATAAGGCGTGAAGCTAATTTAATATAATTTTTAATTTATAATACAACACTAAAAGTCTTACATTTTGGTAATCTCCGTATTCTTAACAACTTTTTTCCTATTGTTAATTTGAACCTGTTTTACCCTTTAAAGGATCTACGGTGGGGTGGCGCAGTGGCACGTGCCGACAGGTGCCGGCGCAGCTGTCTAGTTTGTAGACCGTAACCGCATTGTAGATATACAGTAGTCTGTTTTAATTCGTTTCTAAGACGCTTTTGTTAGCATCACCTGTATCTGTTTATATAACATTTTTTTTTTCAATCAATCAATGTAAGTTAATTCTGACTGCCTTCTAGCAATCTGATTTGGTTAATCATTTGCACACACGTCCAGATCTATGTCCAGATCTATGCGATATGCAGCGATACAACGGGAAGCTTTTAGCTTCCCGTTGTATCGCTGCATATCGCAGGGTGGTAGGCAGTGGGAACCTAGTATTAAGATATGTAATTATATGATTTCCCATGCACCGCCAAATTTTGAAACATAGCGTGTTCAATGGCGGAACTTAAATGCTTAATACGTACTTGTCTTTTCAGTTTTTAACTAATTTTCTTTTAACTTTATGACGTGATTTGATTAAAAAAAAGTAGCTTTTAATTAACGGAATGTCCACTAAGTATTAACATTTTGTAAGCGTTATTCTACACTTAAGAAAGAAAAATACTTTTTTAGAAAACCTATAAAAAAATTTAACAAAGTAGGACTTGAACCCGCGTTCCTTTCTCTTGGACAGTTTCCTTTATTTTACAATGTAATAAGTTATAACGTGTTTTACTTTCCTACTTGCTCCTAAATTTATCCTAGCCTCCATTTTTGTTAGGCGAATTTTATAGGTGAATGGATGAAACCGGCTTTCAATATCTAGGTATAAGTATAGACCCAAGGTTTACCATTATCATCCTAGTGCTTACATTGTTGTTACGTATTAATAGCATTGAAAGTATGTATTAGGTTCTCATAAATCAATCAAATTTATGTTTTTGTACGAATAATTTTATTAATCTGATATTTTAATCAAACATGGGCAAACCGTACCGCAACATAATTAGTTTTTATGTAGAAATTAAAATCGATATAATGGATTAAGTAAGAAATAAAATAACTCTATTACGCCTAATTTAACTGTAGAAAACTTTTAACTTTTAGTTAAAAAATTGTTCTTGCAAAATCTACCAGAGTAGTATTCAAGAGATATTAGAACGTTCAAATACTGTCGTACAACGAAAGTTTACTTATTTATTTTTCATAGTTTGTGAAAATTTGCCAGTTTATAGTAGGACCTATGTCCTACACCTTCCACCCAAATTAGAGACACTACGTGTTGACGGAACCCAACGCCGCTTTATATTATCGTAACGAGGAAATGAAAAAAATCAGTCCCACGAGTGGGAATCGGAATTATGAACATCGCGTTTCCATTTAGTCGTTGTCGTCGGCGATCCCACTGATAATATAAATAAATATGCATCAGCTTCACGCTGTATCCCGCACACTGCGGATAGGCATAGGGAACTTATTGTTAAGACGGAGTGTCTTTCCCTATTTTCCGCGTGTGCCACAATACTTTGTGCCCCTGCGCCACGACTGATCTCAACTAAATGAATGTATAATAAATTCCGTCGTGGCACATGCGTGTGACTGGACAAACGTGCGACAGTAGACACGACGGTTATGGGCTCGATTTCCACTCGAGGGAATGAGATATTTAATATTTTCATTTTCTCGCTAAAGAGGCAAAGTGCAGCGTTTAGTTCCGCTACTCAACACGCAACTACTCAAGAATTCAGAAAAAAGTGAAATGTCTGAATGGGAATGGAGTCTTAATACTAGGTTCCCAGGTTCTGGCTACCTTGTTAAGTTCGGAATACAGCGTAAAACATTATATATAAAAAATATATATTTATTAAGAATCAAAGTCATGTCCATTACCTAATGTTAAATGAAAACAATGCAATGAATTTATTTTATCCTATATTCATTTAAGCTATAAAGCAAGTATTACAGGTTAATAAAAGTTAAAGCGTTTAAATATTGTAGCAAATTGATAATAATAGATGATGCTATTGGATGGATGGAAAGCTATAAACTGCTTTTGCTATGTTATTGACTTAAATTAACTTTCACATAATAATGTACGAGTATGTATTGTCATCCCAGCAAATCAATCGTAGATGATGATCGTTGAACCAGTTGACTCTGACTAAACTAGGATATTTTTTTATGCAATCATTTAGTCATGGTTATGGGAAATGAAAGGAGGGTTTATGAGGCAGCCAGGGAAACTAATATGTCCTACTGCCCATCCCAGAATATTGATCTAGTAACAAAAAATTAAGAGTATTTTCAGCTTCAGGCTGGTAGGTGCTGGCATAGCAGGGTAGGAAGTGGAAACCTGAAAACGAAGAAATGAAAATATTTCATTTACTTGAGCGGGTATCGAAACACAATCTATCGCGTTTATAGTCACACCCCAAGTTTATCATTAGGTTCCCCATTTCTTTCCACTTTAAAACTATTATTATGAATTGCATAAATAGTTTCGATTTTTCTAAATCAAGTTTAACGCTGAAATTTGTATAACCAAAATATTTATGTATAGTTATATTACTTTTTCTCATTAAGTCAATTCTAGACATTTTATTTCACGATAAAAGGGAATTTAAAAAAATAATATATATATCTCAGCTCAGCATTCTATAGCATCAGCATTCTATATATCTAAATTTAATCTTGAGAGTATGGTCGTTTGATTTCTAATCTTGCTTAAGGAGACCTTCGTGGCGCAGGGGCACAAACGTGTAACTGTGAACGTGACGGTGACGGTTATGGTTTCGATTCTCATTTGTGGAAATGAATTATTACTCATTAATAATTTTAATTCTCCACTCTGGTACTAAGGCAAAGTGTGCGGTTGGATTCCGCTACTTAACTTACAATGTCTTGAAAAAATCGGCGGAAGGTGAGGAAAGGAGCGTCTTAACGCAAAAAAAATTTTTAGGTGTATTTCAAATTTTATTTTACTTCAATTTACATCTGGCTTCGAACTCACAACCATGACGTACAGCCACTCCAACTACACCACAACGTCACCAAATATGTTATTCAACATATTTTTATAGAAATGACCATTAGCTGGTTATCGGGGGCGTGATCAGCTCGCGTGGGGTCCACTCCACGTTTTCGAGGAAACACCGCGTTTCGCGTGGCGAGGAGAACGGTAATAGCTGTGATTACTGCTTCATGTTTGACTTAACAACGAAATATGATTTATTATAATAATGGCCTACTTTACGGCATCGTGGGTGTAATTTTTTTACTGTGGAGATTTTCTTTTTTTCTTTAAATAGGTTTTGTTCTGAAGTTGTGTTTTAGATTATAAATGGTTTGGTGTAGCTACTGAAATATACAAATATTTATCTATATTATTTACGTATCAATCATCATGAATGCGGAAGGCATTGGGAGACTGGTGTAAAGAAATTTTATCAATTTCTAAATTCAGTTCTCATATTTCGTTCTTCAAATAATCGAAGCATATCAGTTTCAAATTATATGATCACACAGTAGGTAGAATTAGTACAGTATGACAAAAATAATCATATACTATGTAATATTCTAAAATTTAATAAAAACCACGAAGAAATTTTCGTGTAATTGTAAACAGACAGTGACTGTGACAAGTGTAGGTTTGATTATGATATATATGTTTTTCTAATGCCCTCAATTCAACGCGCAGCGTTAAATTCGGCTACTAAATGTTTAGTGGCCGAATTTTTTGTGCATTGCCTCGGGAATTCAGGAAATTAGGAATATTTTGTTCTATATCCATGCTATATAGAAAAGATACTATACTCCGTTATAAAAAAATCGGACAAGCGCTAGTCGGGCTCGCCCAACGAGGGTTCCGTATAAAAATTGGAGGTCTCGAGCTTTTTCTGATATTCAAGCTTAGCTTAGCCAAAGCCCTTTCATCTGATACCTCACTTGACCTAGCGGCTTTAATACCAAATTTGCCCCACTTTTCAGGCCATTATGTATTATTATATTATACCTGTAAATTTCATAATCCTAGGTCTCTATTAATTTTGATTACCTTTATAGTGTCGAAATACGCGTTTTTTGCAATATAAACGGCCATATCTTTTTTTAAGTAAATGTAGAAATATAATGTTTTAGGAAAACATGGAAACGTAGATCTGAGTATATGGTTTGAATTCCAACTCAATATCTTCCATGAACGTGGTAATCTCAAAAGCTACCGGATCACGAAAACGACCTTCAGATCACGAAAATATATTTCTGTTGGATAGTCACGTCAATTATTTCGTTGGAACCCACTGTACCTGCGGCCAGAGTCACTTTGGACACTTAGAATGTGTCATATGCCACACACAACGCTTAATCAAACCGCAAGTAAAAGTTAGTTCTCTATCGCAGATTACTTCCAGTTCCAGTGTTAAGCAATTCTCTTATATATGTAACATGTTGGTACGTTGGTCATTTTTATATATGCGATTGAATAAATTTAAAAGCATTACATTAAATTTCAATGCATAATCACTAAATATGATAATTTGGCGGCAATACAATACAGGTTATTATATAAGTACGAGCTAAAATATTTCAGCCGTTGTAAATCACATATGAAAAGCTATAAATATAAATAGTAATTCAATAAATCGCTATAAAATATTGATTTTAAATCGTAATAAATTGTTACAGTATATTATGATTTTACGTGTTGATAACATTGCTTAATCTATACTTCTATATCTATTAAAGTATTAATATTATAAAGCTAAAGATTTTATTTGGCTGATAGGGTTAATCGTCGGAACTATTCACGGACCAAGGCTCGAAACGAATAATTAAAATTACTTTTATATTAAAAAGTCTATTTTTCTTTAGGTAATATTACATCACTATCATTTCAATTTTCAATTTTTGTAATTTAGTTATTTTCATTAGACTGCGAGGACGAAAAATTGTTGTTTTAGAATTCCGACCATTTCTTGAACTTTTAACTAGTTCGTGCGTTCTGTAGCGCATTTATCACGGGAAGTGTTCTGGGGAATTCTTTGACCTGTTACCTGCCGCCGAATTCTCTATCCGCACAGTACGTCACAAATTTAAATACCATTCACACCATTTGGATTCGTGGCACTCTACTACTGTGCGGTTTTGTAGGAACTTTCTTCCACGCGTTACGCAACTGTGGAATGGCCTACCTGTGGTAGTGTTTCCAGGTCGATATGACTTGGATACCTTCAAAAAACGTGTCTATATCCACCTCAAAGGCCGGTAACGCACCTGTAGCTCCTCTGGTGTTGTGGGCGACGGTGATCACTTACTCTCATTTGACCTGTACGCTCGTTCGCCTTGTCTTTTTTCATAAAAAATAATCATTTCCTCGAGTGGTAATCGAACCAGAATGTGTTGCGCTCACAGTCAAACGCTTGGTACAACTTTCAAAATTTCTATGACTCATTAACACAAGAGAACGGTGTGTTTTGTCAGTAGTCTTCCCCCACCTGAACTTATAATATACCGTTATAACTTATAATATATCGTTTTAATTTATTAGTCTATATTTACTTTAACATTTTTTTTTATTTCATCATTTTTCGGAGTGAGAATCGAACCCATAACCATAAAAAAACAGATCTTATGCTTGTAAAACCTATACCGCTGCGCCACGATGAAGTCGTAATGCTGATATAAATAAACAGTAGTATATTTCTTTCCACGACAGCTGACTCTAAAGTTATTTGAACTTTGATCAATTTACTACGGCTTATAGAAGTTTTTGTTTTCACTTGTTGCTCGTAATACACACATGTTAACATGATGAGTTCTAATTTAATAGGTAACTACGTAATAAATTGACTAGATCAGTGTTTCCCAACCCCACGCCTACGCCCGCTGGGGGGCAATTTGATAGTTAAGGTGGGCAATTCAAAAATGCGATACAACTTTAACCCTGTCGCTTCGGCCCATTATATGCAATGCATAGGTCTAGCATCGGTGCCAAATTTAACAACAAAAAAGGCAAAGTCTTAAATAATTTCCGTTAATAATTATTAGGTATAATTTCGTTTGACGAGATCAAAATATCAACTGGGTGATTGGAGTCTTCAAGTAGACCACTGGCCCATCGCAATGTACATAGTGTTTCACATCATTCAGTTGGTGTTAATTTGAAATAAGTGTCCGTCAAAACTGTTGTAATAGTTCGTTAATTTAATATTCATATATATTATATAGATATAATTCATAATTTAATTAATTATTTGATTTCATTTTTATTTATTTTAATTTTAAAAGCATAACTTTGTCACATTGAATTAATTTTACCATATATTTTAATTTAAATTTAGAGGCCATCGTTGCGTAGGGACACAAGAGAATGACTGTAACGCGATGGTTGTAGGTTCGATCTCCACTCGAAGGATTGAATTATTATTAAATTATATAAAACTCAAATCAGTTTCACGATGTATCCCGCAGCAGGGTAGGCAGAGGGAACATAGCGCTAAGACACTGCTTTCCCCACTTTCCGCCGAATTCTGGAGGTATGGCATATTGAGTGACGGAACTCAACGATATAGATGTGGTAAGGCGTATTGCTGCCGGTAGCAGGGCTAACAGAGCCTTAGCTGCATTGATGAGACGGCGAAACGACAGCACAGCTGCGCGTTTAGCAGACAATGCAGTTTTGGTATTGACTCTGTTACACGGCAGCGAAACGTGGGTATTACAGAAGAAGAATGAAAGAAAGATGAATGCTTTGGAGATACGATGTCTTCGTAGGATATGCGGAGTCAGCTTATATGTTGGAATCCGCAATGAAGAGATATATAGAATGGCAGGTACTAGCGAGGATGTCACGGTGAGAATGAAGAAGAAATGATGAATAGAATGTAGTGTGTTGTCACTTTATTGTTTTAAATTGAAATTTTAGCAAAAACTCATTTATATAACTCGAAAAAGATTTTGGAATGAATTCTGTAAACTTACTAGGTGGTGCTCGCAACTACGTTCTCGTACATTCAATGACATTGCATTTATTCTCTAAGAGTTCCACATAAGATGTTTCACTGCAAAATGATAATAATGCTGAAAAACTTTTGTTAATGAGATATTTCTTATTTTTTTTATATAATATAATAGTTTAGCTGGTTTATAGTGCTACACCAGGCATTACAGGTAAAATCAATTATTCATTATGTCCTTCCTAGGCGTAATAGCTATATAGTAAAAAAATTATTCCAATTCGTACTGAGTTAGGCTTTTATTACACTTATATTGTTTTATATCTTTGTAATATATTAAAAGTAGCTGTTTGATCGCAGCTTTGGTTGCGTGGGTTTCATGACCCAAGGGCCAACATAAAATTTCGTGCCTTCCCGTTTCTGTAGGTTATTTCGTGAAATCCTCTTTTATTGTTTTCAAGCACTCCTTAAAAGACCCTATTGCAATGTCAAATTTAAGGTTCCTAGGCTGCGTAGTTCGGCAAGAAGCTATCGACATATAGCTTGTTGCCGAACGCTAAGTGACAAATAAAAATTATATATACAAATTTAAATAAAACCTAAGTTATCTTCAAGTGTATTTGACACCATAATGTAAGGTACTATACTTTCTCAATATCTAAACTTCGTAGTTTGGTTATTGAGAGAGTAGAAATGAAAATATTTTCTGCATAAACAGTGCTATTAAGGTACAATAAGGTAGGTTAGGTTAGGCAGGATTGTGAGTGCAGTGGTTGTAGGTTTTATTTCCACCTGACCTGGGAGACCAATGGTTTTAATTTGTCCCCTTTGGCAAGCCCAAGCCACGGCGTGGAGTTTCACCTCGCAACTTCTCGAAGGATAGATTACAGCTATCTTAAATAGATTCCCTCTATCCAGTGCGTAGAAAAAAACTGAGTAAAACCGAGTAAAAAAAATAAACAGTAGTAACACATAATAGAATCCAAAATAATCAACAACACTGAGAAACTTGCTAACTGTACCAGTATATAGTCATCTATAATTCACAATACAATAATAAAAGTCAATCGATTACGAACATTTCCTTTCATAATTAATCAAAAACATTTTATCTTATCCAATCATAAGTATTTAACCACTTAAATGACTATTAAAATTTGTTCAATCAAAATAGATACAGTAGTTAATACCAGTAGCTGTTATAAACATTTTTGTATTTCTCATACATTGAACTGGTAGAGGAAGTAACTAAAACTGACTTTATTTCAAAGGAATAAGATTGAATTTTAATTGAAATCAGTAAATTATACTTGTTTTACATCATAAAAGACTAATTCATTGATTTTGATTACAAGATTAAGAATTATAAAAACCGGTTAGTTTTTCATATTTTTATTATATCATTATAATACGTAATATATGTAACTGTTGTCGGTTGGTTATTGCCGATATTTGATTTTGTACCGTCTCTGGTCTGATTTGTTAAATGAATGATAGCCGCTTGGAATGTTCCTGCTATCGTTAGAAAATATATTATTTTTATAATTATTTTTAGTTCTAAATATGAGGCTATTCATTCTATTTATAATTCAAAACTCTAACTCTATCTCTGTAAATTTGTTTTTATTTGTAAAGGAGATCTCTCACCACTTTCAAGAAGTATCTTTTGACGGAGTGCCGTTCTCTATTTCAGTCTTCACGCCACGTCACGGCACAAATCCAACGCCACAGTGTGTATTGTAACCAAATGACAGAAGTATAGAAATAAGCCGTTGCCCCGCATGGGAATCGAATCCACAATCAACAAGTATCTCTCACCACTTTCATGAAGTGTCTTGGACTAAGAAACGTCTTTTGACGGAGTGCCGTTCTCTATTTCCGTCTTCACGCCACGTCACGCCACGAATCCAACGCCACGGTGTGTATTATAACTAAATGACAGAAATAAAATAGCTCGTTGCTCCGAAAGAGAATCGAATCCACAACCGACAACGTTGCACCAATACGGCCTCTTTTAAAACATTTCTATAAAATACAAAAAAATCAATATACAACAGTAACTTGCTTCCAAAATGTTAGAATCGCTGTAGACGTACAAACATACATATGTAGGTATGCTGTGTATAGTTGTTTTGAGTTACGGAGCGTAGGTAGCAACCCATTAAGCAAAAGTAAGGTGAACGCACTGTTTCGACTACAGCCACATACACTGACTCACCAAACAATGGAATATATGAGTTACACGATTAGATAAAACGTTATAATTTCTATGGGCTATGATGTACGTACAATATTTTTAATGTGTTTTATTGTTTTTTTTGGTTCGCGCTATATACTGTACAGAGCAGGGTAGGCAGAGGGAAACTGGGAACATAGTGTTAAGACATTCTCTTCTTATTAAGACATTTACGCCGATTTCCCGAGGCATTGCGTGTTGAGCAGCGGCTTTACCAGAGCGAGAAAATGAAAATATTAAATATTTCAATTTCTAGAGTGGGAACCGAACCCACAACCTGTCGTATTCACAGTCAGACTTAGTCTCTTTTCTATTGTTTGGTCAACAACTGGTCACCGAGGTCATTTACAATTAATTTACGTTTAAAGCCTTATTAAATGGAAATAAAAATGAAAACAGATCTTTTCCCCAAAAAGAAACTAACCCAAGCCGGTATGTTTTACCTAATTACAGTTCACGATTGCGATCGTGCCTTAGGAACTTATAAACTCGCAATGAAGTTGTAAAATTTGTAAGATTCGAAAACTTTATAGTCAGGTATAAAGATAAGAGCACTAAGTGCTAATTAATAAATTTATGAGTGGGCTTTTTTATATTTTTACATACTTAATAAGAATAAAATAAAATATATTATGTTATATATTTTTGACCACGTATTTAAGGCTTTATTTACTTAGTTAATTAACTAGCTAATATAGCGGTAAAATGCAAATAACTGAAAGTTAAGATCGATTATATTAGCCTAACACAATCAATCGACCCACTTGTGGTCACCGATATAAGGACTATTCAACGATAAAAAATATCAATTCGATGCAGTAGTTTCTGAGATTAGCGCGTTAACGCAAATTAACTCATTTTCTTTATTTTAGCTTATGAAACAAATATGGTTAGTAAAATCATAGATTCTATTCTATATTCCAACGTGGAATGTTTTTAGGATTGCCGGAAAACGGAGAACGGAGTGTTTTAACACTATCTTTCCCCTTCTTTATTGATGAATTTGGGGTCATGATAAAAAATAAGATAGCCGTCACCTAAACTATTATTCATTATGAGCAATCAATTCATTTGCTTCTTTGCTTCCCACACGTAAGAAATGATTGACAATTGTTTTGTTTGGCAAAAAATATTTGACGTTGAAATGTTGTGACACGATCATTAGAATATGCTTTAAATGGTTGATTATATGTTATTGTTTTAGGTTCAAATCCTACAGTAAACAGTATTCTGTTTGTCACTTTTTTTTAAATAAACATAAGGTTAAGTTCTCTCTGCGGTCTGCAATACCAGCTAACTTTGCCATTTCGTATGTACATAGAGGGAACCTAATGTTAAGACCCCACTTTCTGCCGGATTCTGAAGGCATTGCGTGTTGAGTGGCAGAACTCAACGCCGCGCTTTGCCTCGACACCAGAGCGAAGAAATTGAAATATAAATTTAANTAATACAGAGTACTGGATATAAAGTATTAATGCAACGGTATAACATCCTTGTTTTAATGAGAAGCTTTAATTTACAGTTCTAAAAGAAGAAGCTATAGAAGAGTGGACCTTATTTAGTATAAAAATAGAGCATATGTTTATTTTTGTAATGTATATAGAGATATTTGTATAACATTGTTAGTTATAAAGGATTACATTAGACAGGAAATGAGAGTAAGTAATTGGTGGGATTTTCGTTTTGTTTTTATTCACAACTTGTTTTTTTTTAATACGGAAGTCACGACATTATTTATGTTTGGTCTTGGTGGTCTTAAGTTCGAGGCTTCGTATTTTTATAGATTATCGCTGTGTATGCTGCACCTAATGCACACTCTGTTTCCCACTTTCCGCAAAATTTTCAAGACATTGAGTGTTGAGTGTCTGAACTTACCAAAGAGAGAGAAATTGAAATAATATTCATTTCATTATCTCGAGTAAAAATCGAACTTACAACTGTCGCGTTTACCAAATTGCTTAAGTTTAAATGTAAAAAATCCTATAGGTCAATGTCTATTAAAAAAGAATGAATTTGTTGCCATTTTTTTATTAAAACTACATAAGTATTATTTGGTGACAACAATATCGTTTGGTCTAACAAACGACCAATGTTACTAAGAATAATTTGCACGTGAGATATTGTATTGTACAAGCGTAAGTGTATTCAACACTTTCTATTTCTTCAGTCTCATACGAAGAAATACGAAGAAATACAGCTTAGAACTGTCAATTTTTAGTCACACAGAGTATGTGAGTGGAGTACTGTGATCTTTTTAGCATTATAATCAATTTGGGGTCTTTAAGGCCTCATTAGCATCAACAGCTATTGAATGAAAATAAAATTAGTGAAAACTTCATAAATAGACTAGAATTTTCTATTTTTTTCGTTTATCCGTAATTGTAAGATGTCAGCGTTGCGTTGATTTACACTATTCTGCACCTACTACGTCAAAGGTAAGTGGAGAGTTCTTGCTTTATATACAAGAAGTGTGAAGATAACAAAAAGGTGAATATATATTATATTACACATAAAAATATCGAATAATATAAAGTATCGTTAAATTCGATCGGATAAGAATCGATATAAGATCGATAAAATATAATTTTAATGTTATTATCAAATGTAAACGGTTATTTTATGGGTGTTTAAAATAGAAATGTTATTCAGTAGTTAATTCTGTACAAGGTATTAAATAACGTGTTATTAGTTACGAAATTAATTTTAATTATGATAACGTTCTCTTGATTGATTTTATTATTAAATAAATAAATTGTGACCTTAATATATTATATGAAAAGAGATTGTTCAGTTTCTTTCCGTTTTTTCTCAACAGAACTGGCTTCCGAGTATTGTGTCCATTCGAAGATTCAATTTTTTAATGGGAACGGAGTGTCTTAATACTAAGTATTCGTGTTCCCTTTACCCTGCTATGTGCAACGTGAAGCTAAAAAAAGTAAGATAGGAAAACAGATTCCAAGACAATGTTGAGTTCTACATTGTCTTGGAATAATAACAAGATGCTATACATCTCGAAAATTGAGTGGAAAGTAAGGAAAACAGAGTGTTTAAGCATTACGCTCCTTCTGTCTACCCTGCCACACGGGAAATAGTGTGAAGCTGTTGTTGCTATTTAATGTGAAAGTAAAAAATAATAATTTAATAATTTATTGTTTCAGTTCTTGATTATTCTTCATATACAAAATGACGTAAAACTCAATAATATTCGTATTTGTTTTTCTTTTTTATTATTTATATCATGTTAATAACCTTATCGTAGTGCATTTGCATAATATAATGTTTTTGATAAATTTTATGAAGTAAAAGATAAATAACATGTTATATGGAAAAAATCATGTATAAATGATAAACAAAAACATCACACTACAAAAAGTTTTTTTTTTTCAACGAATTTATACAATATTTTATAGAAAAAACATTTTTTATCTTTTATTCTTTCCACATAAAGCGATATATTTACCATACGGGTACAGGTGAGGCGATAATTTTTCAATTTTTATTTAGCTTTGCAAGAAACAGGAGGTAGAAATAACTCACTGATAAGATAATATGTTCTCTACATTCTGTCGTTTAGTATCTAGTGGCGGAGCCGATCTCCATCTTTTGACCCTAAATGTTTTTTTTAGCTTTACGTTTTAAGCCGCAATTAGCAAAGTAGGCAAGGGGAACCTGTAAAATGGAGTTAAGATACTCCGTTCGACTTAAGACACTTCCGTTCTAAACTTTCCACCGAAATCTGGAGGCATTGTGTGTTGAGTGACTGAACTCAATACCGCGCTTTGCCTCGACCAGAGCGAGGAAATGAAAATATTAAAAAAATAATTTCTTCAAGTGAGAATCGAACTCACAACCACGACTGGCCTCTTTATTAAACCTACCTTGCTACATGAAATGCGTTAAGGTAAATAACAAAAAAACAGTTAATAATTTGAAAAAAAGAGCAACATAACAGTAACATTACAACAAACATTAACATGACTAATAGATCAAATACCTTATTGTTTAAACTCAATACTGTCGACACCATAGCGCTACCATGACTTTATTTGCTGTTGTGTTTACGACAGGTGCGCCTGCGCCAGTCGCTCTACAACGTGCGCAAGAGTCGGACGTTTGTCGAATAATTAGAGAAAAAAAACGTAAGAAACAAGAAAACAATCGGAAAATTGTGTTTGTGTTCCCTTGTGTTTGTACTGTGCTGTGTTTTGTGTTTGTATTCTGTGTTTATGTCAGGCACGTACAGTTAAACAGAAGTTTGGTGTTTCATTCAATAAAATTTTTGGTAAGTTTTGTAAGTCACGCTCGTTACGTCTTATTCTAGATAAAATCTAAGCCTCAATTTGTTTCAAGGCCAAGGTTTTTCATAATTGTACAAATCATAGAATAAATAATGGTACATACGATATGTTTATTTGCGTGTATTTAATATTTTGTTCGTATATTCTTGTTGTAACGATGTGAATCATAGAAAAATAACATTTAATACGTTGAGAATTTTATTAGTTTTTTTTATTATTTTAAAGTGTAATTAGCATTCATATAAAAAAATAAGATTGTATATACAATTTAGAGGTACTTGAATTTGAACTGACGACTTTTCGATTAATCGTTATGACTACTAAGCCTAAGAAGTTTATTTTTTGTTTACTTGTTGTTTACAATACAACGTAAAAAAATATTTATTGTTCCATATATAATAATAATGATTTATGTTCACGATAAACATAAATTATTTTAAATACTTGTTAAAAAATATTTAAAAGTGAGCAGTTTAGAGAATATTTTTTTAAAGAAATCATATCATATATATTTTTCAAATCAGATGGTATTGTAAAAAGATTGGTTTTTTTTGATACGTTACGCTAGATAATTTTTATGTAGTCTTTTTTATTTTCGGGAGTGCCTTCATATATATTTTAAAGATTTTATTGCCCTTTAGGGTCACTGAACTTTTTTTTAGCGCGTTGTTATTTAATTATATATAAAAATGTATAATTACAGAACCAGCAACTCAAGTCTGTTTACACTAGTATTTTTGTTAGCGTCACCCTGTATTCCGCACACAGCAGGGCAGAAGAGGGTAGGGGAGGGAAGTGTTGAAACATTCCGTTCCCCATTTTTCATTAAATTCTGGAGGCATTTTGAATTTGTTGAGTGACGAAAATCAACGCCCCACTTTGCCTCGACACCAGCGAAGAAAATGGAAATTTCATTTCTTCGAGTGGGAATCGAACCCACAATCTGTCACGTTTACAGTCACACTGTGCCTTAATGCCACGTCTAGTCTCACTAGTATTAATAATATTATAAGCTTTTCTTGTAGCAACGTAATAGAAAATTATGATTTGATTGATTACAAACTGACGTAAACGTCTCTACTTTATGAACTCCCTTACTCGATGTAGAGCAGACTTCAGACAATTTACCGTTTTATATTGTTTTATTTAGACTATTAATAATAAGGGCAAGTAGTGTTATTGAGTTAGTGTTATTAACGGATTTTCTTTACATTTATTTTTCATATTTTTAATTATGTTAATGTATACATTAACATAATAAAAAAGATTTTCTTATTTTGTATATTTTTTAATTAATATTTAATATAATATATAAAATAATAATAAATTGATATATTCAATCAATTTGGAATATTATTTGTTATTTTTTATTATTTGTTAATAAATAAAAAAATATACAAAATAAGAAAATCTTTTTTATTATGTTAATGTATATATTAACATAATAAAAAAGGTTTCCTTATTTTGTATATTTTTTAATTAATTTATAATATATAAAATAATAATAAATTGATATATCAATTTGGAATATTATTTGTTATTTTTTATTATTTTTAATAAAACAAGGCACTTAAAAATACAAGAACTTGATTATTTAATATTGTAGAAAAACATTCGATATGTCACACCTGTCTATACTAATTACGTGTAAATAAAACTGGTTACATATAAACAAAGCGAGGTCAATTCTTATATGAAATAAATAAAAATAATAATATACCTATTGTGATATTTGATTGTAGAGTAAAATAAAGTGATTGATCACTAAGCCTGTTTGTGGACATAGAGATAGAAGAGTAGTTTTTCCCGCATATTAGGATAGGCAGATGTTAACCAGTGTTAAGATACTTTGTTCTTTCATTTAACGTGTATTGATTGGTGAAACTCAATGTTATGCTTCATTTGTAAGACCGGGAAAGTGAAAATTGCTTAAATATAAATATTCGCCCGAGTGGAATCGAACCAATAACCGTCGCGTCAACAGTCAAACGGTGTCCTATGATGTCTTGTAATAGACTTCAAAATAATAATAATACTAAATATTAATAAAATACAAGTCAATACTGTCGTCCACCTGTGTCGTACAATCGTGCTACATAAAGTGCCATTCACCGACAGGTTTACTTACGTACGATAGATTGCTAATCAGTTGTTAGAGAAAAAGTTATCATCGGGGATGTGAACCCGCACTTCCTGTATATATCCAACAGCTTTCTATAATTTTATGATAAGTGAGGTGATTATTGAGGTTAATATAACTAGAATCTTGTTTACTTTTTTCTCTATATATTTTTTGACCTGTTAAGAAGCTATATTACAAAAAGAAAAATTCCGTAGTATTCCATGGATTCAACATGCCCATCGCGATCCAGGGTGAGGAGTGCTTCGTATTTGGGATAAAACTGTTTAAGGAACCAAATGAACTGTCTGATCTGAGATCCTCTAGATATCTTACCCAATGGTAAGATTAGATTAGACTAGAAGAGAAGCAAATAAAAAATCGAATATTTAAATTGTTATTAAAGTAAACTTTTAATAACGTGAAAACGGAGTGTAATCAGTAAATTTTCTTTCTCTTCTTTCTTTTCTTTTATTATATAGCCTTATTAATTCAAATGGAGTAACACATAATGCAAGTTTATTTTTAAATGTCGTCGTGGAACAATGGCACAGCATCTAAACTAAAACTGTAAACGCGAATGTTGTGGGTTCGATTCTCACTGGGGGTAATAAATAATTTTCATTTCGCTTTGGGAACAATATATAAAGCGGAATTGAATTCCGTCATATCTCAAAAATTGGACGGAAATTGAGGAAAAATTGAGTATTCTGTAATAAGGTTTCCTGTGCCTAACCTGCTATGCGCTAGATACAGCGTGAAACTATTTTTTTATATAATGCCTTAATATGTAACATTATTTTTTTTATCTTAACATCATATCGATAAGTTAAAACAAAAAATCACAATAACTGCTTGAAGTATTCCAGTGATACCGCAATTTAAAGAAGCTTTCGATTCGATTTCGATTTATAATTGATCGATCGATTTTATAATCCCAATTAATTTCAAATTCTCGATTAATTTAATTAATAACATTTTAGAATACTACAAAGCAAGTACGAAATAATTTGAGGCCAGTCATGGCGCAGGGGCACAAAGTGTGACTGAAAAACCGACTGGTTGTGGGTTCGATCCCCATTCGAAGAGATTAAATATTTACTTAAATTTATATGTCCATTTCTTCGCTCTGATGTCGAGGCAAAGCGCGGCGTTGAGTTCTGCCACTCAAAACGCAATGCCTCTAGAATTCGGCAGAAAGTGGGAAATGGAGACGGTCGACGGTCTTAACACTAGGTTCCCTCTGCCTACTCTGCTGTGTGCGGGATACAGCGTGAAGCTGATTTATTTATTTGATTTTAAGTACGAAATACTAAGTGACTTCAATCAATGAAGTTATAATTCGTACCTGTTTTCTTTGTTTCTAGAAACTCATTGCATTTGGACTAAATGTAAATAGATTATTAGCGAGAAGCCCTTTATTAATAAACAGCGTGTTGTATAATTGAATACTTCTTATAATTGTAAGAAGACATTCCTACTACTAATGGTTCTAACTGTTCTAATTAAATATATTTAAAAAAAATATATAGGGATATATACGTAATGATAAAACATATTATTTTAATAATTTTTCTTGGACATACATATATTTATCTTCTTCTGGATCAGGGAAAGAAAATCTAACTAGTAAAGTCCTTGCTTAGTTCTTATTTACTTGAAAAAAAAGGAAAGCCAATTTTCCACTTAATTTGTTGATTTGAACCCGCTATTAACCCAGATAACATACAAATCATTTCACACTGTCTGGATCGATTTTCGCTTTAAAAATCTTTTACAATACGGATATTTTTAAAATATATGTATATAAGACCAGAACGTATAATTGGTTCCAATTAATATTTTACAATACAAAGTGGGGAAGAAATAATAAAGTTTATGAGTTACAATCGCATACAAATAAATAAAACGTATTTACGACTCTAATCGCCCCCCCGACTATATACAGTGTCATAAAAGTCTTTCAACCATTTTAATGTATACACGTCAATATCGAAAATAATAAAGGTCTTTTATCAATGATTCGATGAGATGAGAAATATATATTTGATTACTAAGCTTTATTTCTTTTTATATTTTTTATATAGAAGTATTTCATCAATTATTCAGTCGGATAAAAAAATAACCACTCATATATTTTTTCGTTATTTTAATGTTTTGAAAGTTTTAGTCACACACTGAAAAGAAAGGTATCGATCATTTCGAGTTTCAAAAAATATTGGCCATCATGGCTTATTAGGACCGTGTCTGCCTGTATGAGATGCTATTCTGGCTTCGATTCCCATTTAGGACAATGACTTATACATCGCTGCAGTTCAAAAAAAGGATTTTGATTATAAGCTTAATTTATCTGGTACATAATTATGACCTATAATCAATACGGAAGCATATTTTTATAATTTCTTCAATTCTCTCAGTTTTTTAGGCAACTGTCCTGACTGACCTGCAAATAAATAAATTAAACTTATGCACTAATAGTTTAAGAGGCGATGGCAACACAAATCGCATGTTAAATTATTTAACACGGCCTACTTCATTCTTTATATGGCGTTAAATTAAATATTAATGAAAACAACAGGTAAGATTTCTTAAGGTCGCCTCTTAGACTCGAAATCAATCTTGTCCTGACATTAACTGGTAGAACTGACCTACCACACCTAAAATATTTTTATAAGGCACGTAAATAAACATATTTTATTTATGTTTTTTTGCAATAAAATGAGTTGCAACCTGCATTTTATCTTTTTCCAGAGGTTAGTATTTTTTTATACGTTTTGCATGTTTGTATGTAAAGTGGGGAAAGATCCATTGATGGAGTGTGACTGGTTATGTACATGGTTGAACACTATGGTTGTGGATTCGATTTTAATATTGGTGAAATAATTAAGTATTTTAAGTATATTCTTACTACCTGGTTTTGGTATGATGAGACTCGTAAAAAAAATTAAAAAATCCTAGACATGTGCATTGACTGACGTATTGCTTAGATTAATACTTTTTAATTTCAAATAAATCAATTGCAGTCAAAAACAAAAATCAAATTCAAAATCAAAGAAATAAATAAGATCTCATAAATAAATAGCAAGACACAAGGGTATGACTGTGTGAGTTCGATTCCACTGGAGGAAAGTAAATATTTTCATTTCGTCTTTCTGGTAACGAGGCAAAACTGCCACTCAACACACAATGTCTCCCGAATTGGGCGGGACGGAGTGTTTTAACACTAGGTTCCCATCTTGCCTCTGCCTAAAAAAGTCAAGAAATTATAATTTAGAATGTCAAATCAAAATATTCCTTGTTAATAAGTAGAACCACAGGTATAAATTAATATGTAAAATTTATATTTTAAACTTGCATTCATATATTGACATTTTCAGTTTTATGTCCAAAAGGACGACTTGACAAAAATGGGGTCGAGAGTATAAAAGAAGTTTAAAGACAATATCTTTTAAATCAATTGCTGATCGTGACTTTGAACAGCTTGTATAATACAATGTTGCTTCATTATGTATATTTTTTTCGACAAAAGTGTCAATAATTCGTAAATATGGATTAAATTAAAGGAGAAGGTAGCTACTTCGATTACAGTATAAAAATACATAGTATGTATGGTGTATTTATACCTATTAAATATTTTTTTTAGTATCCCGCCTGTATATAATACATTCCAAGGATTCTCTAACCCCGTATATATCATCAGTATCAAGACACTCTGTTCCACAATTATGCCATTTTCGAGAAATTGTGTGCTTACGTTTGTACTAATACCTGAGCGAGAAAATTATTATAATAAAATTCATGTGACGAATCGAATATTTATTATTTACCAAACATTAGATATTACAGATGGCTAATTTCTCTTTATAATAATCACAGAGTTGAAAACCCTAAAAACCCTAAAAAGTTAGCAGAACCAAGCAGCTATTCATATATAATGCATTATCTTTCTTTGTAATTCATTTATATGTATTATACCCACCGTCAGTTCTAAGATTTAGAAGAATGAACGGCTCTACGAAACTTAAGTTTCAAAGAAATATAGGGATTTTGAGAATAGAGTAATTATTTAAGTACATTCTTACACAGTCTTAGTAATTATATATGTATATATTTATTGTCTTGATTTCAAATCCAGCATACATGTATGTTACATGTATCAACCAAAAAAAGGCAAGAAAGCCGATTACCGTTTTTTACCTTTGAAGATATTACCTCTCGATTAGCGGTACTCAACGCCGCGCTTCTTCTACCAGAGAAGAGAAATTAACCTAAAGTAAATATAATCATTACTTTATGTGCGGATGGAACCCATAACCGTTGCGTTAAAAGTCACACGGTGTCCAACTGTTAACAAAATACAACTCTTAACAAAATATTGATAAAAAAAGATAACCTTACGCGATACAATACAAGCTGCTACTACTAAATAACCTTGGTGTGTTTATTGTTTTTGTCATTAGGTGCGTCAGGACAAAGAACTTAAGGTTAGAAGTTAGTTTTTTGTATTCAAATAGGTATTTTACACGTCAATGGACAAAAAATTTACGATCTACATTAATGTGCGCGTGGGCGCTCTATGCAACGAAACATATATTTTTTTATAGCTTCTTCGCAGAGAATTCAGAGGGAATTTGTTGTTGACACACTCCGTTCTGTTCCCACTTTAAGACACTTCTGTTACTGACTTTATTCCAAATTTTTAAGGCATTGTTTGTTCAATGGATGAACTCACCACCCCGCCACGTTTTTGCTCCTGCGCAACGAAGGTCTCATGTATATATATATATTTATATATACACATTTTTAATTTTTCTATATATATAATACACTTGAGGCCAGTCGTGGCGCAGCGGCACGAGGTGTGATTGCAAAACCGACTGGTTGTGGGTTCGATCCCCACTGGAGGAGATGAAATATTTATTTAAATTTATATTTCCATTTCTTCGCTCTGGTGTCGAGGTTAAGCGCGGCGTTGAGTTCTGCCACTCAACACGCAATACCTCCAGAATTCAGCAGAAAGTGGGGAACGGAGTGTCTTAACACAAGGTTCCTTCTGCCTACCTTGCCGTGTGCGGGATACAGCGTGAAGCTGATTTTTTTTATAATACACTTTTCTTACTGAGTCACTGACAGACAACGCAAAGACTAAGTATAGAAGGTTCTCTTTTACCATTTAAATATATGAGGGAGGTGACGGATTTTTCAAAACGTGCAAACAAAAAAAAACGAGATTTGTCATTTTACATCTTAAAGTCAACGTAAACAATATTGCGGGCTACAATTAGTCAATAAAACAAAAAATATTTATAGTAAATTTTAAGCATTATTAAAAGCACAGATATATTTTCTGTTAAACAGCTATCTCCATAAAAATTAATAGCTAAATTAATTATGATTTGTTATCAAAATATACTATTACTGAACCAGTGGGAGGTATAGTGATATATCGGTAAATTTTCCTATTTCGAATATTATATAATATATATTATTATTTCTTTATTTTTTTAGAGAAATGAGCGGGTAATGCTTATGCGAAACGGACTCATTTTAGGTTACTATAAACTTAGAGTTTTATATTTTGTAATAAGTAACCCACAATCAGTCGCTTTTACAGTCACATTTTGGCCCCTGCGCCACGACTGGCCTCGCACACAATGGAGTATCTGAACACTAGGTTCCTTTTGCCTACACTGCTATATGCAAGGTACAGATATGTGAACCTAAAAAAATAAAAAGAAAGAGGACCTAAGATCTTGACTTTCAGTCTGGCACATTTAGATTAACAGTTAAGTCAATTTGGCAGTAACACGGAAGGCACTAATGTGCGAACCATTCTAAGTGTCGTAGATTCGATAATAATCGATTTATTATACTTGTGACCAATTTATTATGATCGTTAAAGATTTGATTTATATAAGATATCGTTTAAGATATGGTAATGTTTATATAAATATTCATGTTACATTTAAAATTAGGCTTTTTATTTATGAAACTAGATACTTTGTTACTATTTTTATTTTTAGATCTATATGGGCACGAATGTTATCTATAACATTTGATATACATACTAGAATGGTTATAAAATAAACAGTAGGTACGGTGTTCCAATATGTGGCGATCTTCTCCAAAAAGTAGATTTTTAAAATCTTATAATAGATAATAACCCAGAGGAAATCTAGTGTCACGACACTCCCGTCCCCACTAAAAAAATAAAAATATTAAATTATTTATTTAATTGCGTTGCAAGGCTTAAAATAGCGCCTTGGACTTGCGACCAAAGTGTAGGTTTAATATTAGTAGGAAAATGAATATGTTAAATATTTCATTTTCTTGAGCGTGAATTGAACCTAAGACCTGTCGACGTCCGTGTCCCTGCGCCACGATTGACGTTAACTGGTACGACTAATGTCACACGCGATATACGTTCTAAAAATTAATTTACAATTACAAATAATAAAAAATATTATTTGTCAGGTTTATTAGTAGATATTTTTACCTGATCACAATAAAAAAGGCTAAAGTGTTTAACCTTTTGTTCAGATATTTTATGGATTTCGTATCTTTGATTATACCTCTATAAATAGATATTTCGATACTATTATATCCTTTAATGTGTCGATTTTGATAAATCGATAGCCGATTGATAAGACATACAAGTATACTCGCCTTTTATATATTTATAGTGTTGTACAAATTAAAATTATATTTGAAAATATATACAATGTCGCTGTAAACGTAATGGTTGTGGGTTTGATTACCACTTAAAGAAATGATTTATTTTTGTTTTTCCACTCAGGTCACACAAAGCGAGGCGGTAAATTTAGATATCAATCGAAGAATCGAAGGGCTTTGACACCAAGTTTCCAGTCCTAATAAAAATCAAGTTTCAGGTTTTCCCCATATTTCGAGACATTGTGTGTTGAGTGGCGAAACTTAACGTCGCGTCTTATCTTGCAACCAGAGAGGAAATTAATATAATTCATCAAACACTAAACTCACTACCTACAGTCTTGACTACAAATAGAGGCTGTGCCGCTACTCCACGACCATCTATAGTTTATTATTATTTTGTAATATATACTGATTTTTAAATTTTAGGTGAAGAGCAAAAAAGAATTAAATATTATGTGTTATTATTGATGTATAATATGAATATATTGATTTGATTTCAACCTAATAAAATTTAATTTGTCAACTAATATATTTTTATTCTACCTATAAATAAAAATAGTATTTATTATCTGTTTATATTCCACCGCTAAAGTGCTAAAACAGGAAAATTTATATTGATTATACAGGTCGTTGTATTGCAGGGGCTTAAGCTTGCGACTGTCTCTAAACGCAACGGTTGAGGGTTCGATTCCTACTTGAAAAGTGAATCTTTTTTCACTTCTTTATTCATGCAAAGCGACAAAGTCATATAGCGAGGCATCTCAATCGTCAACGGAACGTTCCATTTCTAGGTTCCCTCAGCTTACCCTGCTATAACTGAATTAACTTTTAGCAAGCGTACAATGAAATGGAAATTAAGTGATTTATATCTTTATTTTCTCTTTTTATTATCTGGCTTTATTTCAAATAGAATATAATATTACACTATAGTAAAATAATCCATGTCTAAGCTCCTAGTCCACTCAAAGTGCGCTGTGAGCATTCGTTGAACTTGACACGTTAAAAAACTTTCGGTGAACATAAGTTTATTTTATTTGCTTGAGCTCGGAATACATTGCACGAGATAAAGCGGACGCGGAAGCGGAAATGATAAATAAAATCTTATTTAGCTAAGTTGAACCTATAGACTATTAATTTTATTATTATAAAGAGTCAGCTATTTATATAACATTGACTTGGTTTGACATACATAGATATTTTTGCTTTTATTTATTTCATTTCGGTTTAGTCTCGCATTGCCCTAAAGCTTTGGCCGAAAGTGGGGGAGACGCAGTGTCTTAATACTAGGTTCCCTCTACTTACCCTATTTAACACGAGGTACAGGACGAAGCTGAAAAAAAAATATATAACAATTAATTCATAAAATTATTAAAATATAAGAAAAATGAAAAAAAAATAAACATAAATGTATTATAAATATAATCGTTACCTACCCTTATTGGGACTTGAATCATCCACTATGATAGTGCTTAAAAAAATCTAATCCGCTATTTCTAACATAATTTGAACGTAAGCTAACACAAGTGTTATTCATACCGGGTCGTAGGAGTCAGTAGGCGCGTGCCTAGAATTATAAGATGACCATTCTATTACACGAACTAGCGTTGGGTGTCGCGTGCTTTATTATTATATTTAATATGATGTTATCAAATATGTATATGGAAATATTTTGTGGCATATGGCGCACTACGTTATAAAAAATAAAGTAATAGTACAGAAATATTTGGTTTTATTATTCAAATGTGGCGGTGTGGTGTGTGTGCTCCACCACTTAACAGGCAATGCCTCGAAAAATTCGGTGGAAAGTAGGGTACGGAGTGTCTTAACACTAGGTTCCCTCTGTCTACCCTGCTGTGTGCGGGATATAGCGTGAAGCTGATTTAATTTAATTGATTTAATTGTTTTATTTAATAGTCAATATAAATTAACTCGACGTTAATTTATATCGACTATTAAATAAAAAGACGACAGTGCAGTAAGGGTGGCCGTTTTGGGTTCGATTTCCTTTCTGGAGAATGAATTATTTTCATTTTTTCGCTTTGGTAACCAGAAAAAGCGCGTTGAGCTACGCTACGGAGTATCTTAAAGCACTAGGTTCTGGTATATATCTCTGGCATCATGTTATACATGGAATTAAAGCTAAAATAAATAAATAATGTCCACTTTAAGACAGTTGTTGACCTCAGTACATAAACTACAGGAGTATTCAGTTTTTTTGCATTTTCCGATCCGCCTCAGTTCTTGTTCTATTTACATATACATATTTAAATAGCATGTGAATTTAATGATGATTGCTTTTGAGAAAGTGAAGCTATTGTTCAAGTTTTTCCTTAGTTTTTATATTTATAATCTACAAGTCGTCATCCGCAACAAAGCTGACGTGGATTTTAAGACGTAAAATAGAAAAGCTAGTTTTTTCCCGTTTATCTAGGAATTTCGAGGAATCCTCTCTTCCTAGTAATAGGACTTTCCTACAATCCCAAATCTCCCTAGAAGCAAAATATCAATCTTATAAGATCAATTGCTTCGTAGCGTGCGTTTTCTGTTAGTCACCTAGGAACGGAGAGAGTATTATAAAAATATAGATTATAGAAAAGAATATACAAATATAGAAAAACAGTAAATTTATAATCAAAAATATTAAGTTCTTATGAATGGAATCTTTAACTTAATATAACGGTCCTTGGTCTTCTCTTGGACGACTAGCTATCTACTAATATTAGTAGTGTAAACACTACCTCAGAGTTTATATGAAGCTACAGACATTTTTTTTAGCAGAGAGGCCCTAATTAAATCAGCTTCACGCTGTATCCCGCATGCTAAGTAATCATTTTGTTTCACCATACTTTTTTTTAAAGAAAATTATCGTCTCATTTTCATTTTTTTTCAAGATCGCGAAACTTTAGAATATAAATGCTATTTATATAATTAAAACAAACCTTCTTAGAATAAATAATAGCACCTAAATAAATCTAAGCGGTGAGTTTTAAAGCTATTTTTTAAATTCTTATCGAATGCTAAGAATTTTAAAATTAATGACTTTGACTTTAGCGAGCTTGTTTTGTACATCAATGATTTTTGGACTAAAATGCATAAAAAATACATAAGCTGTCACCCAAAATATCTTCATAGTTAATGGTTTGTAAATTAGTAATACTTGGTGAATTTCTATGCCTATATCAGCTTCACGCTGTTAGGCAGTGTATTCAGTGACGGCAGTTATTAATTAAGTCATCAAGAAAGAAAACATTTCTTGCTCCGGCAAAATAAAGAACGGCGTTGAGTTCCACTAGCAGGTTCCACCATGCGACTAGCAGACTCTTGAAATCTTATCTCATGATGATTGTATTTTTCCTTCTGTTATAAAAAAATTAAATCAGCTTCACGCTGTATCCCACACACAGCAGGGTAGGCAGAGGGAACCTAGTGTTAAGACACTCCGTTCCCCACTTTCTGCCGAATTCTGGAGGCATTGCGTGTTGAGTGGCAGAACTCAACGCCGCGCTTAACCTCGACACCAGAGCGAAGAAATGGAAATATAAATTTAAGTAAATATTTCATCTCCTCGAGTGGGGATCGAACCCACAACCAGTCGATTTTGCAGTCACACCTCGTGCCGCTGCGCCACGACCGGCTTCCTTCTGTTATACTTATACTAAATTAAAAATAATAATCGAAATCTTTGAATTTAGAAATCAGTCTTAAATGTTTTCTTCAAAAGTTTTTCAAAAAATATATAATACATATTTCAACATATTAAGAATAATAAATTTTAATGATCTGCAAATATTGATTAAAGGATCGAAAACGATAAAGACAAAAATAAACACAACACATCCTTTTATTAGGAATATTAGCAAAAAATTGCTTAATTTTGTTTTACGACTCACTTGATGTTTTATGTTAATCGATATTTTAATCTTTAACGAGTCGAAGGAATAACGATCTTTAATAAAAACAATCAAATAAATTCGCAACAAAATAAGACTTTGTAATCAAATTGTATAAAGAAAATTAAGTAAATATTTATGATAGTTTCCTTGAAATTTTCTTCTATATATAATCTTTATTTTTTTTCTTGTATGACTGACACTACCGACATATCGATTAGTTAGTCGATATTTTAGTTTTAGCTTGTCTAGAGACAGGGCTATCGACTTTGCCTTGTCTAAAGACATAGGGCTATCGAGTTAGTCGATATTTTAGTTTTAGCTTGTCTAGAGACATAGGGCTATCGACTTTGCCAGATCAAATATAACATTTATTTTATTAATATACTAATTAATCGATTCTACACACGACTTCTAAGCATATTTTAATATTTTATTTAAAACCAAGCTATTACTTATTTTAATTTATGACAATACAAAATGTACATATTAATGTTTTAACACTCCCTTCAAAATTTGCCATCTCTACTTGCTAAAAGACTTGTCAAGTTGGCGAGTTCTACACGGACCATCTGTCATTTGACCTCTGTAACCACTATGTGGGAACATTGACAACCTTTGATTATATTAGAGTATGTCTCGATAAAATAGCAGATAGCGCTAAGGCCAATTGAGAAACTTTAAAATGACATTTGGAATCGAGAATCACGTCTTGTCAATTACATGAGGCATGTCAATCTTGTAGATATCAGATCACTTGGCATAAAATAATACAAGGATATTATTAATGACGAAAATATTTTAAGAAAATATTACAATATACACAAAAAATGTACGCTAGGTTCCTAGGTTCCCTATGAGATTTAGGCTAAGTCTATATTGTTGTATAAAGGTAACTAAAAACAATCTTGCAATAAATATTTAAAAAAAATCTTTGCCCACTCCAGCAAACTCCAGCATCAGCCATATGGCACACGCATATCTAACGCGTCAGACGCCGTGGGCGGAGTGACTCACTAATGTTTACAAAGGTGAAAGTCCTATTACTTTCTTGTTTTTGTTTGACTTGTGTGTAAAAATCGAGGTTATTATATAATGGTACCTAAAATTTTAGTAAATTCGAATCCGCGTCGCAGCGTTAAGCTCCGTCATTTCCCGAATTCGGAAGAAAAGTGGAGAACGATGTGTTATCACTATCTGCACTCTTATGAGAGTACAAATAAACTATTAAAAAATATTTACGTATTAAGCATTTAGTGCATCCGGAAAGTATATGATATAAACGATGTGGAAGTCAAAATAATAGTAAAATATTTTAGTTCTATGGTTTGGACAAAAAAAGTGCGGCGATAAGTTACAACTGTAAACTCTTTACAATATAACACATAACTAAAATAAATATTCTAAAATTGAAAAAAAATACTATTTTCTTAGGTTTACCTTATAAGAAAATATACATATGACAATAACTGATTAAACTAATATAAATATTACAAATAATATAACACAAAACAATGATTTTCACATTTTTGTTTGTGCATTTGAGCAAGTTAATCTCAGAACTCAGCCTTAACTGAGTTAAATGCACTTTTCACCAATATTTTTTCAGTAAACTGCTAACATTAAGTGTTTGTTTTATTTCAATCGGTTAATAAATAAAAGAAATATATCAGACAGAGTCGCATGCGCAGCTAGTATACGCAATAGTGACCACTTACTAGACTTCCTCACACCCTAAGCTTTTCCATATTATGCAAAGTGAGTGACTAAGTAGAAATACACTAGTTAAAATGTAGCATTTCCCACGGGAACTCATTTAATCATAATAAAAAACACCCCTTGTCGATATCATGACGTTTCGTTCACTGGTCACCTATTCTACTATTGTTTGAGGGGGTCACAAACAATTTACAATGTTTGTACGCATGCATTTTCTATATAGCATTATTATAATTTATTAGTAGGGTAACCAGAGGAAACCTAGTGTCAAGATCCTCCGTTCTCCTTGTCCAATTTGATAGATTGCATGTTAAGTGCCTGATTCAACACTGCGCTTTTCCTTATCAGAGCAGAGAAATGTAAATAATTTATTTCCTCGGGGAATGTTGAATCTGCAACCATCGCGTTTGTTTGGATTATAGAAAAGGTTCTAAAATACTCCTCCTTTAGATGAAACTGTATACAACTATTTTCTTATTATAAAAAAATATTTTATTTATAATAAATACTCATAAGTTAATATTAATAATTGTATTATGAATATTTAATAAAACATTTAATATTACACGCGGATTCACATTTACATTATATTAAAACAATATATTGCTGTATATACGATAAAAATAATAAAAACGTATCTAAATCTACATCAAAATGGCTACTGTGGGTTAGAACCAAACTAGTTTGACTCTTCATTATCATTTATTATTTAATAATTAATTGTATGTTAATATTTTTATTAGTTACTAGATTTTATGCCGTTGGCGGCTTCGCCTTCGAGATTGGAGTGAACAAAAAGTTTTGTGTGGAACATGATATGACACATTTTAAGTACTCGTGATAGCTTCAACTGTAGGTTCAGTGGGTTAGATCTGACTGTACTCAATGACCGTGGGTTCTAATATGGGGATGTTTCTTTTACAAAAAATTCCAATTCTGTTGGATTTTGCCTTCCAAAATTCGAACGTCTCGACATCCCTAAAAATGTGATGCGTTGTAAACAGTTGAACGTCAATTTTACGCGTCACAAAAGTACCCGTAAACGAAGTTGCAGAAGAAAATTAGTTATAGATTATTTTTAGTTTCTTTTTATACAAAATTGATAATTTTAGACATAAAATTTGTTAATTGACCGTTCAACAAGTTCCTTGTTTTAAAGTTAGAATCCATTTGAATATAATATTATAATACTTCTCTATAGATTTTGTATACGCTAGAGCTATCAAGTTACACCAATTAACAAAACTAAACAGAACTATTATATACGATCTTAATTAAAACAGGTTAGCTTTTTGATTCTTGGCAGACGGTTTTTTTACCAAAGTGCACATTTTTACATTTATTAGCGTGGTCTCTTAACGACTTTTTGCCCATTTACAATAAATATTTAAGTAATAAATCAAGTGAATTTGGTGAAAAGGAACTTTTATTATTATTGATTTTTACTTCAATTTTTGTTTTACGATGTATTACACCGTCGTGACGGAGTTGAGGTTGAGATTGTGGAGATGGGGGGATCACTAGGTGTAGGTGTCTACCGTCCGCGATGCAAGCTGAGGACCCCTTTTAAAACGCTTTTGCGTTATAAAACTCACTTTCATCCTTTAGTTGATCGAGTTTCTCTCTCTACCTAATTAAATTAAAAATGATTCTTTAACATGATCTGTACACATACATATCTATCAGCAGCTCAGTATTTCTATTAGAATAGATGTATATCTATATTAATATAAAGCTATAGGAATATTTTTTAATTGGAATACTATGTGTATATTTATATTTTGGTGTTATATAATTTTAGCATACTTCCTTTATAGAGGCCAAGCGAGTATTTGTGTATTGCTTTAGAAATATAATTTATTTATTACAAGAAACGAAACAAAAATCAAATAAGGCTCGTTATATTATTGACAATTTAATAATACTATTAAAGTTCTGGTCTTGATTAAAAAAAAGTATATTATAGAGTAAGAAAATATTTATATTTACGTCTATTTAGGCAATAAAATTAAGTTTACGTTTTATTTTAAATAAATAAAAATCAGCTTCACACTGTATCCCGCACACAGCAGGGTAGGCAGAGGGAACCTAGTGAAAGACACTTCGTTCCCCACTTTCTGCCGAATTCTGGAGGCATTGCGTGTTAAGAGGCAGAACTTAACGCCGCGCTTTGCCTCGACACCAGAGCGAAGAAATGTCAATATAAATTTAAGTAAATATTTCATCTCCTCGAGTGGGAATCGAACCCACAACCAGTCGGTTTTACAGTCACACTTTGTGCCGCTGCTCCACGACCGACGTTTTATTTTAATTTGAAAAAAATGTATAATAGTTTTATTTTAATTGAAAAAAATAAACATAATAAGCATTTAATATAATAATCCAGGAAACAGTTTTACAAGAGTCATAGACGAACGCGTTTATCAGTCAAGTCAATGCAGTCCGCATTACTGATGATGTAAGCGCTCAAATGAATTAAATATTTATTGCTGACCGCAATCAAAGCGGTAGAAATTTCACCGACACCTGGAGCTATCTCTGGTCTCTCATCAAAAACGGTTTGTACCTCATTTGACCAATAATATAATTCGTTTTTCTAGCTTTATGTTTTTTTTATCCCGTATTGGTATGTCGGAAAATATGAGAAAAAGATCCAGTATTAATCTTTCCGCCGATCCGATTTCGAGACATTAAATATTGAGTGGTGGGTTACAGCGTCACGCAACGCTTTGTGTTACTGAAAGGGCGAAATTAATATAAAATAAATATGAATACACCCAAGTGGGAATCAAACCCACAACCATCGTGTTTACAGTCAGACGTTGTCAGTCTGTCCTCAAGTTTTGGACTATTTTCAAATATCACCTCAATAGTAATGTTTGTAATATATGTATAGAACGTGATTTCTAGAATTGTAAAAATATTGTGTAAATAAGTGTACTACACGAAACAAAATATATTTTCTAATGAAACATAATATATATGTATAAAGAATATACAATATTTATTAGATAATTACGCGGATTTGATTTTTCTAACTTTTGGTTATTTTCTTTCCAAATGTTCGAATGCGCAAAAATTGATAAAGCCATTTGTTTGTATTAAGATTTTTATAGACTTTACGCTACTTTTCAAAAAATAATTTACTTCTCTATATATTTGGCTTGTTACAAAAACTACATGCAGCTTAGCTGGATTCTTTTAAAATTATGTAATATGTAAAAAAATCAGCTTCACGCTGTATCCCGCACACAGCAGGGTAGGCAGAGAGAACCTAGTGTTAAGACGCTCCGTTCCCCACTTTCTTCAGCAGAGCGAAGAAATGGAAATATAAATTCAAGGAAATATTTCATCTCCTCGAGTGGGGATCGAACCCACAACCAGTTTACAGTCACACTGTGTGCCCCTGCGCTACAACTGGCCTCATGTTATATGTATTTATATATAATTTTGTTCAAGTATAATAACTTGAAATAAAATCAACTTACATATATTTTTATCGCAATGTTTTCTCGCAATTAGTAATTCTAGGCACATTGGATGCAATATTAAGACACTGATAATAAAAAATAGAAAAACGAAAAACTTGTCTTTTTAAAAAAACGCTATAAAAGATAACGCATCAAAAATAATTTACAAGCGAATGGGTAACAAACCTAAAATCGTATGTCAACAATAAATATAACAGATGTTACTCGAACATCCAACTCGGCTGCGAGCGATCGTGATCTCCTCAATAACGTGTGATCATTTGTATGGGCTCTCAGAATTATGCTTTATTATCGTTTTTTGTAAAGTAACACTTTCTAGAGGAGGCCGTCGTGGCATAGTGGTACGGTGATTAACTGTAAGCGCGATTAGTTATGGATTCAAGATTCTTTAGGTGAGATTAAATTATTTGAATTATTCAACTAATATGTTAATTATTCACCTAATATTTTATTAGGCGAGACAAACTGTGGCGTTAAGTTCCTTCAATTAATGCGCCAAAACTAAACTGAAGTTTTGCATATTTTACTTTTTCAATATCCAGTATATTGAAAAAATGTTAAAATAATCTCTTATTTCTTAGTTTCTATATTATAAGTAGATTTTTTGCCAACAAGTTAACAAATTGTAACGAAATTGCAAAGCTGCTGGACTTATTTAAATAGAACAATGATGGAGAAGGTTTTACTCAAATAATTTACAAAAAAATATCACAGATAAAATAAGCGAAATTCAAAAAAATATTACAATAGGTACTGAAATCGTATTCCATAGCTCTACACCATGAGAGAGGTCAGTAGGTCGCCCCCACATATGTTACACTATCGCTGCCTTAACATGAAAGGGGTTGGATTATATAACTTTATCATGCTACAGTTTTTGTATTATTTCTGATATATGTACAAAAATCACTGCCAATTCACATGTCGTTTCTATATATCATAATATTTATATTTATTTAATGTTTTACAGAGAACGATTCTATTATTAATACACTCTGCCCTTCACTTTCTACCTGGTGTCCTAAACACCGTGTTTTGAGTGACAGAAGTTGAGTTTATATTAGAGTTAATAAATAAAAAAGAAAATAATTCATTCCTTAGGGTGGAAATTGAACCCATAGCGTTCTTATGCCTTCTTGGTTACCGAGAAAAGTATTACATTAAAAAAGCATTTTTTTAATATATTAATAGAATAAAATAAAATATAGTAGTGTGTAGTCTGTTATCCCTGGGGACGGACGTGTTATAACGCACTAACCTAGACTTGCATCTATTTTCTCACGGAAAAAAAATCCTAATATCTCCAAAATCAGTAAACACAATGTCCCGCATAAAACATTCCGTACCAACTGGTGACACCTGAATGGAGAATTCAACACCAACTGTGTGTGTGTGTATACCATGTGTTAATATTTTCTTATATATAGAAAATATGCTTAAATTGTTAGATGCCAGTAGTGACGCAGGGGCACAAAGTGTGCCCGTGAACGCCACTGGTTGTGGGTCCGACCCCACCTCGGGGAAATGAAAATTATTTTATTTAATTATTTTTCTTTTTTAATTTATTTATTTTTCCTCGCTCTGGTGTCGAGGCAAAGCGCGGCGTTGAGTTCTGCTACTCACACTAAGACTTCCTCTGCCTGCCCTGCTGTCTGCGGGATGCAGCGTGAAGCTGATTTGTTTTTTTTTGCTTAAATCTACTTACAAATTTCATGATTAGACCACACCATAAAAAATGATTTAGGATAACAGTCATTACTGCAAGTATAGAGGTGGCTACGTAAATATTTAATAGTTGGTGCAATTATCTACCTTGGTTTTTCCGTAACATGGTGTAATACGTGTGAGTGGCGTTGCGATATCCTGTCGTAATCTATTCAGAGTTTGTGTTTACTTTAAAACGTTTTTTTGTACTTTAGGTATATAAAATAATACTTAAGGTAGGCTTTGTTTAGGTTTTAGGAAACTAAACATTACTATAAATTGTATGAGCCTATACTAGAACTAGAGGTTCACTATTAACCTTTGAAGAGTTCCGCTGCTCAGGATCTGGATGCATCATTAGACCAGCTCGATGATACCATATTATCAATTGACCTATTTATAACTGCTAAGTTTTATGATGAACCAATCATCACATGTGGTTCAAATTCAGTTTCATCAATTTTCTTACATAGTTACAAGTCGGCAATCAAAACAAGTAAAAATAAATGTTTGGTTTGGAAGTATCTACTTATATTTTGTCTCTGTTTGTCTGTGTTTTGAGACCCCTGTCTAATTGAGGAAACTTTCAACCTAGTTTTACTATAGTACTATTTTCTTAATTATTTCTTTTTTTAGACAAATGGTACTTGGGTCAAACATCAGACTATTAATATATTTATGAGTTATAAATATACCTATCTAAACACAATAATAATATTGGACTGTACGGCGTTGGTTTTCGTCATTTAACAAGCATTGTTGTGGGTGAAAAGCGGAGGAAAGCGAGTCTTGTACTAAGTTATCTCTACCAGCTATATGCGGGATAAAGTGAAGTGTATTTAATTATATTCCAAACATAAAAAAAACATATGAAAAAAATATATATCCATAACCATATTATCACAATATATGAATAAACAAGCTTTGATAAAGAACCCACACTATCCTAACTGTCTATACATCGTTTCGTTAGTCGATTCTAATAACGGAAAATAATCACTCCAAAATGTTTATTAAAAAAAGTCTAACATTTCATATGAGTTTACAGCATGGGGTCAAAAATCCCATGACCTGTGACTCATAACGCCTAGGTTAAACTTCTTTACAAATAGGAATAAAATTTATTTTGTAGTCTTTATTCCATTTAGTTAAGGTTTAAAATCAAAGTTCTATCTTTTTGTCATCTGAAAATGTGTATTTGCAAAACACACCTTATTAGATTTTATTATACTATAAGTAACAAGAACACTTATTTCATACCTCTTAAAAGTATAATTTCTTTTAAAAATGAATGTTAAATATTTCATTCGTTTTTTAAATACTTTCTTTATCTCTCATAGCAGAGTAGACGTAGGAAATTTAGTGTCGAGACACTCCGATCTCCAATCCGTCCACAGATATTGACAATATTTTCCTCCAAATAGCTTCTCCAAATTCTTAGAACGAATTACAAATTGATCCCGTGACCCACACTTGTGTATAATCAAGCTTTTATTATATTAAACGAGCTATTATGCGTCCGGGTATTGATAGGTAATAAAGCGCCGCAAGCCTTAATGTGCCAATCATACAAAAAAAAAATATAATTTTAACTATTATATAGGAAAAAATGTTTGCTTTCGGTCTATTAGTCAATGAAAGTTTTTATCCGTGGTCGTCAGTTTAATACCCATTTCTTATTGATATGATAATAATAGTTATTTTGTGGAAATTAATTTAGTCACTGAATTACCTATGTCACTATTTATATTTCAGTTTCACGCTTTATCCTGTCGGCAGGGTAAGCTGGGTGAAGAACTTACTGTCAAAATACCTAAGTTTCCTACTGTCATTCGTATTCGAGACATTGCCTATGCAGCTTAGTATGAACAGTTACATATTTTCCCACGTGTACTATAAAATTGTTTATTTTCTTATTAATATATTAATGATAATGATCATTTCAAACGCAATATCCATACATCGAAAACTACAGTTTTGTGGGGAACAGAGTGTCTTAACTAAAAAAAAACACAAAATAAACATAAATAATACTAATTTAGTTAATCAAAGAAAGTTTTCTAAAATACAATAGTAAAAACTGCATTTACACCGGTTAAGCCGTTTCTGAGATCAGCGTGCACAAACACACAGATAAACAGACAAAAAGATAAAATTTACAAAAACATAATTGTTTTGGGTTCTATTGCATTTATTGCTCCAATAATAGACTTTCATATATATTCCATATACAGACAGCGATGGGTTACAGTTTTATTATATGTAAAGATATAGATAAGTACATACATCTTATCTTAGTAAAATGACTAATTTAATTATCTCCACCACATAAGAGGCCGCGGATTAGCAAAAAATTAATAGGCTCATACAGATACCTAAACGTAACTGTGTATGACTGTGCCAGTTTGTGTTATGATCGATATACATATACAATATACTCACATACTTATACAGCGTCCATCCGTCTATGTAAATATTACTCGTGACTACAAATCCGTGGAATAACAGCTTAAGATTATTTTCTAGATAATACATGGTGTTCGATATTCCGTTAGGATTGGCACTAAACTGTAGATATAATGGTTTAAAATAACAATATCAATGTTTCAAGTAGAACGAGTTATTACCATGTAATGGTTTACTAACGATAAGACCTGGTTTTGTCTTTTAAATTTTACTGTTTCGGCTTCGTGGTTTATTCTTACCGGGATAGTTACGGACAAGTTTTATCCGCGATTAGTTTTAGTTGGGCTGAGTTTTGAAATATATATCTTGTATATAGGGTGTAAAATTGTATTAAATATTTTGAGTCTGTTTGTTAAAGCCTCATAGTCCCATAAGTAGAATTTTTTTTAAGATAAGTACAGTTAAATATTATTGAATATATGTTAATAAAAAAAATGTAAGCCTTAGGTAGATATGTATTATTTCATTTATCTCTCTATAAATAACTTATTTAATATTTTCATTTTCCGTATTAATATTTTCGTTCTGGTAATTAGATATTTGTATATAATTTTGAAAAAAAGACTTCCTTTTTTTGTTTCTTAACTAAATAAATGTCAAACAATTTGAAATCTAAAATATTATCTAATCGATATTTTATACGACGCTAATAAAAATTTAAAATTAATTATTATTCAATGATTTATAACATTTTTATATTTACAGCTATCCAGCGGACGTTAATGTTGGCAGTTGTGATTTTTAATTACTCATCTTTATGACATATCCAGTGATAGTATTGCGCTATGCTATAATATTCAAAGCTTCTTTAAAATATTTTTTTTATTAGCTTTTTTAAGTAAATTATTAGGTATCTTTATGGTGAAAAGATTTTATTTCATGCGTGAACTGGAGAACTAAGATTCTTTAACATAATATTTTCTAAAAATTACTGGTAAAATGAAATGTAAAGAATTACCACAATACAAATTACCTTTTTATAATATAAAAGCTAATACAACAACAAACAATATCTAGAATTAATATTATTAGGGGTACTTTGAAAATTTTTAGTTATAAAATTATTTTTTAGTTTTACGGGTCATCTCGAATACTCTTAGAAGGAACAGAATAACTGCGTTCTTCACTTTCCGTCCGAATTCAAGACTATATTTCTCTCCTATGATAATATACGTATAACATTCTGACTTAGGAAATAAAGACAATTATTTACAATTACAACAATTATTCATATTTACATTCTCTTCTACTAAGCTGTACCATTAATACATTATAACTCGTCCATTTTTAGGAATCCTCGTCTTAGCGCTCGCGTAACTCCTAAGGAGAGAAATGCCAATTATCAGGTTTTCCCCCCCTCACCCACTAAGTTTCTTCTGTGCATTGTTTCTGTCAGTCAGTATTTTCCTGTGGGGTCATCACAATCTCCCCTCCCCCGCAAGGAGAAAAATCGACGGTCCCGGTCATGGTTGCTGTCGTCCGCCCATAGCTCTTTGTCCACAAAAAGTTATAGGTCTATAACTTTTTGTGGTAACGACGACAAAAGACTTTTCTCATCATTTTCACCTGCCGCACTATCCAGCCAGGTGAGATCTTCAGTTGTCCTGAAAGAGGCTGATCTTAGGTGATCAGTACCTGATAGTGGCTCCGGCAATACAGTACTTAGATACTTACAGAATATTTTTACGTATAAAGATTGTTGTATACACGACACAAGCTAATGTAATTTCAATGGAAATAGGTGTCGTAAAATGTTATCGCTGTATTATATGGACATTTAATTTGCCATCTGATTTATAAGACAAATAGAAAGTTAAAACAAATTTGACGTCTTTAATGGTATAATATTGTTTGTATTCATAAAATAAATATCTTCTCTAGTTTTATATGTCGGATTGAATTTCGTTTTACAGTTAGTTGTTATTTTTTTTGTAATGTGTATGGTAAAAATATATTTATTACAGTATAAAGCAAGGGCAGTAGGGTGTCGAATTTTAATAGGAGAATGTATACAGCTATATTTTTTAGCTTCACGCTGTATCTTGTATATAACAGGGTAGGCTTAATTAGTCACGCATGGTAGGGAAGATAGTGCTAAGACACTCCGTTCATCCCATTCTGCCCAATTTTCGTGATATTACGTTTTGAGTAGCGATATTCAACGCTGTCTGCCATTTCTCTTTACCGTATACTACAAATATTTACTTTGTCATGTTTGACAATATGCAAAAAATGAGTTGAATTGAGCTCCTTAGAAAAAAATAACTTATGTGAGATAGATAAATAAATAAATTAAAATATTCATAAATATACTTTAAATAAAAATTATTTACTTTGATAAAAAGTTACTCTACTTATAGGTATACAGCTACATGAGTTATTTATATTATTTTCTTATTTTGTTTCCTTAGTAATATCGTGATAGTTTGAAGTAATTTGAATATCATTATCATATAATAATATAGTTTATGTGATCAGGTCCGTTTTTGATATAAATATATAATAAAACAAACAAAATCTATAAATATAAAACAAATATTATAACAGAGTTAAGGCCAACCACTAAGAAATATATCACACAATCAAAGCTAGATCTATCCGTCAGAAACGAAAAGTTAAATCAAGTAAAAGTTAGAGTCGTCGTGGCGCAGGAGCACAAGCATATTGCTATGCGCTTATGCCTGGATTTCAGGCAGATTCTGAGAAACGGACTGTTTAGATACTAGGGCCTCTCTGCTATATTCACAGGTCTCTGGTCTAGTTACAAAAAAGCTTAAAAAATGTATTGTCACCAAAACTAAAGGAATATAGATCAAATTTCAAGTAATTTGGTCTATAAGACCGTAAAATATCAATTACTAGATTTATTGACTCTCAACAAAGTCAAGCTAAGTAAAACCGTGTAATTAAAAACGGTTAAGAGATATCTGTCTGCACTACCAAATGCCGTAGTTACTTGAAATATAAAATATATAAAGTCGCTTTAAAATTAAAAATCCTTTTTTCCCGTTCCCGTAAGAATTTTAGGGAAACATATCTTAGTTTAGATACTCCCCAAAGAACCTGCATGTTAAATTTCATATAAATCTTTCAGTTAGTCAGTAACGAAGTAATTACATATATAAGTATTATGTAGGTAAAATAAGAAAATCTTCGTTTACTTAAAGAAGATAAAAGTCATAAACGAGTCCATTTCTTAATAGAGCTATTCGTGAACAAACAAACATACATATAAGTAAGTACTCGAGAGTCATTTCTAAAAAGAATGATGACACAACATTACAAGTGCTTAAACATCTCAACCACTTAAGTGGTTTAAGATTTACGCCGTTACTAATATTAGTACTGTCATGTTACATTGATTTATAATCGTTTTGACTTATTTTAGTTACTTGTGTTCAGTTTTTTAAATTTAAATTTGACTTTGACTTCCCTTTAGATGTGTGTGTGACGAATTGATTGAATGAGGAATTTTCTTATTTTCTATCACGCTGTATTCCACACATAGCAGGGTTGGGAGAGCGAATTTGGGAACCTAGTGTTAAGATACTTCGTTCTTGTTGAGACACTTCCGTTCCCCGCTTTGACAACGCCGCGTGTTGCCTCGTTACCGCGGCGAGGAAGTAAAAATATTAAGGAACCGAACCAATAACCTGCCGCGATTACAGCCGCACGCCCCGCCACAACCGGCATCAATGTTTTTTTTAATTTTTTTTTCCCAGAACTGGCAGTGAAGAGCGGATATTATTATTAATTTCCATATTATTTACTGTTAGCTAATTTACGTGAAAAGTCTATCTTATAAATATTTGTGTTAAGCTTGAAATATGATGTTTTAAGAAGAATGACGACAGGGTCTAAGAAATACGCCACTTTTCCAAAATTTGTGATAAGCACCGTTCTATACATATATTATGTGAAGGCACAAAATAAAACGTAAATATATGCAATGCATCCATATTATTTATTATCTCGTTTGTGTATCTCCATTTTGCCATTTTATCTCCAGATCTTCCGCATTCTAGTCTATTAGCACATAAAACTTATATGGATAACTCAGTTTGAATGAAATCTGAACTCCGCTTTCCGTGCTTCTAAAGGCTGCGAAACCCAACGCTGCCCATTATTTATTACTATTTCCATTAAGATTCAAACCGTTGACCAATTTTCTATTTAACAACGATGAAAATAGAGTAGTGATATAAGTTTTATGTGTTTGTGTGTCTGTCTGTGGCATCGTCGCGTTGTCCAAAAAAGGATGAACCGATTTCGATTTAGATTTTTTTGTTAGAGAGGTGACTTAATCGCGTGTGTCTTAGCCATGATTAAAAAAATATGTTCAACCGTTTTTAGTTGTTTGTTTAGCTATCAAAGCATTTTGTGTCGAGTGTTTTTAATTATCATTTAATGTTATATTAATTAAGCTTCACGCTGTATTCCGCACACAGTAGAGTAGGCAGAGGGAACCTAGTGTTAAGATACTCCGCTCCCCACTTTCTGCCGAATTCTCAAGGCATTGCGTGTTGAGTAGCAGAACTCAACGCCGTGCTTTGTCTCGATACCAGAGCGAAGAAATGGAAATATAAATTTAACGAAATATTTTATCTCCTCGAGTGGAGATCGAACCCACAACCAGTCGGTTTTAAAGTCACATTTTGTGCCCCTGCGCCACGTCTGGCCTCGTGTTATATTAATTATATATATTTTCTTATATACCTATACAATTTAGTAGTAATATAAACAAAGAAAAACACAATTTTACTTGTTACAGTTACATTTTAAGTTGAAATGAAGCATAAAGCACGTAGAAAGTTTTAAGTGGACTCAGCTAATGGTTTCTCAGTATAGTGACGGTACTTATTTATAACTATAAAGTTTTGTTAACTGTCACCTTAAGATTAGTATGGTATGTGGTACATGCTTATCTACTTATATTATGTGAAATTCAAATATAATGACAAATTATTATTACGAAATGTTTAAAGATATTTGTTAGGTTGACCTACCAGAACACAATAACGTGATACTGGAGGAATGTCGTTAGAAGTATGCAGACTTCCCGAAGAGTGGATATGAAGAGGTTGATGTCAGTAGGCGAGGCGCAAGAGGTACGCGGAGACCGTAGTAATAAAAAAATACTTTAAAGATGTTCTTAGCAAAGTTGCTATTTGTCTACATATGTATAAGTGCTTTGGTCTACGGTTCCTAGGAGCACATAAATCAAACTTCTAAGTCAACGAAATCAAAAAATACGAGCATTTAGGCTTCGTTACTTTATATGAAATTCGCCGCATAGTCAAAGTTTATACTTTCCGAGGATCTATATTTATGAAATTTACGCTTTTAGCACGAAGTGAGAACTTACAATTAAAAATAAAACATAACGTCCTAAAAAGTGAAATTTTATGGCTATTTTATAGAAAAAAATCTTTAGACATTTATATTTGTAGTTTATTTTATACAAAAATAATAAAAGACATACTACCGCATACGTAAGTTTGTCAATTTTTATAAAATGTAAGTAGTTCCCGTTGACCTACAATTTTCATTAACCAGACCATTCAAAAAATGGTTCGGAACCCCCAGAGGGACCGACCAGTCCGACTTGCACTTTACCGTTTTTTATTTATTTTTCTCCACATAACTGAGTAAATTTAGCAAAAATTCTGAACAAATGTAGTAGTTACAAGCATCTCGGTTACATGCCGCGTAATAATGTAGATGTTCTCGTAAACCTTGGCAGTTTTAACAAAAACTAGCAACATTGATACGAGCGCAAACGCACCGCGTTCCTTTTTAATGGACATGTAACTTGAATATTTCGAAATAAAAAGCTTTTTACTTATTTTACAACCTATTTTAATATTCTGTATATATTTACGCCGTTTTCAGATCTAAAATATAAAAAATAAATCAGCTTCACGCTGTATCCCGCACACAGCAGGGTAGGCAGGGGGAACCTAGAGTTAAGACACTCCGTTCCCCACTTCCTGCCGAATTCTGGAGGCATTGCGTGTTGAGTGGCAGAACTCAACGCCGCACTTAGCTTGACACCAGAGCGAAGAAATGGAAATACAAATTTAAGTAAATATTTGATCTCCTCGAATCCACAACCAGTCTATTTTACAGTCACACTTTGTGCCGCTGCGCCACGACTGGCCTCAGATATAAAAAATAGGTATAAGATATAAAATATAATATAACATAAATGTATGTAATGATGATGTAAGATTTTTTACTATGACATTTTAAACAGCTACCATAGCTGGTCAAAATGTCATAGTAAAAAATGTGTGTTCTGTTCGTTTGTTACTCTTAAGATATCATAACACGTTAACAGATCATTAATTAATAAAATATACAAAATATGAGTTATACAATATACAAGTATGCACGTTTTTATAGACAAGTACTTTGCATAATTATTTATTTAGTATATATTTTTTTTATATTACATTTCTCCCCTAATATGCTGGCAGAGGGTACACTCAATATGGAGAGAAAACTAATCAATATTCAAATTTCAAAAGCAATATGTAAAAAGCATTACAGTTATGTGGCTTTTTTAAATTGGGGTTCCGTACCTTAAAAGGAAAAAATGAAACTTAGAGAATTACTTTGTTGTCGCTCCGTCTGTCTGTAACAGGACCATTGTTTTTAAGATCGCGGTGGAGAAGAAGGAAAAGTGTTTTTTTTGTTATATTCATGAAAAAAAGCTATTACAAACATATATTCATAGTTAATTTCATACAAGTTTTTTTAAATAATATTTACACCGAATAACAAAACAAAAAACACGTTATTTCTTATAAAGTAGATGCGAAATGCAAAAACATGTAATAATTTTTGTATCCATAGGTTTCTATATAAAAACAAAATTATTAACATAGATATGTAGGAATTTTGAATTAAATTGTAAAATCATTACCGTATTGAGAATAACTGTACTGTATAGTATAGAAAATTACATTCGACGCAATAAAGCGGACTTAAATATAATTCCTAAGTTCAAAATGTGTTTGGTTTCTCATAAAATTATGTAAATTGTTATCGAGTTTTAGGTATTGATGAAGTAAATATTTTGCATGTCCTTTGACTACTAGCAATTTACCTCAGTTTTACCTGAAATATAAACTTTTATTTGGTAATATATTCATATTTTCTGCCTACCTGTACTAAATGATCGTTTGGTGTAAGAGACGAAAAAGAACCGATAACTGATTCTTCTTTTACACCACGAGAGTATCCGATAGTTTTGTATTTATATTAGACCTACAATAATGGCATTATGACACATATTAACCATCCATCGAAGCCATTGTGGCTCAGTCACAGCGTCTAATTGGAATCGCGTTGGTTGCATGTTCCATCCCTATCCGAAAATTAATTATATTTATTTTGTTTGGTATAATAATACAAAGCGCCGCGTTGAGTTCCGCAACCATTCACATACAAACCACATACAAACAAATATATGCAGGACAGAGCATGCAGCTAAAAAAAATCGACTGCCAAATGATAAACTTCTCCATTACGTAATGTCACCTCAATATTATAGATGTAGATAGAATTGATAAAACAAAATGTTCGAAATTGTTCGTATAAATTTTTAATTTTATAAAATATAAAAAATATACGCTAAATAAAAAATGTTTTTTTTAAACTCATGTGGAAAATAATTAGTTATTAATAGTAAGTAGTAGTCATTTAAGTAAATCCAGGGTAAGCTGCAAGTTAAAGTTAAGTACCTATTAGCCTAATGTTAACTTGTATCATTCTGTTAAGTTATCAACGAGTTAACCAGTAATTATTGAATGTTATTTATTATATTCCGTAAGTCTGTGGGGTCCGATCTAATTGCGGAAATTTAGGTAATTAAAACTAGAACAAACTGTTTATTTACGTTGGTTTATTCTGTACTTATGTATCGATTAGTTACTTATTAATTGCGACATTTTAATATTTAATGATGAGTTTAATATATAAAGAAATATTTTTGAAGAAAATGTATCTTGTTTTGATGATTGATTATGTATTGCTTGTAATCGTCCTGCTGGCAAATCTTCCAAGATTCCATGAAGTACGCTGATGCGGTACTTGTACCTTCAAATTTATATACCATTTTAAATATTTTTTGAACAACATAACGTCATATTTTTTCAATTATATGAATATTAAAACAAAGTCGATGTAACTTGAGCTATTAATATAGAAAATAAGCTCGATAATATGCAACAAGATCTAAGGTTAAGTCTTCACTTAAATTTAATGAAAAGTCTATAATTTAATATCCCGAGAACATTTGAACCAATCAACAAGTAAAGGATTTTCTAGTTTGTAAATCCTGTGATTATCATGTTTTTGCATACATTATATACAAAGTATGAAGATATCATTTAGTTAGGACTCGGGGCGGCCAATGTACAGCTTCCTGTAATTATTGTGACAATTAAGATAATTTTTATGTTCCTGTTTCTGTTCTATTGTGAGGTATGCGGATTTTGTAGCGTCGTTTTTACTTTTGTAGAAACTTATTTTCTTTTTAAAGCGTAGCGTTGGACTCCGCCGCACAACAGATAATAAATACATAGTTGAAAATGGAGAAAGGAGTATTTAAACGTGAGATTTTTATTTTGGGTATCCTTTTTGTTGGACCCATAACTCAAATTCTAAATATTATTATATTTACCAATAAATTCTATAAAAGCGAAAGTCATTTACTTTGAGATAATTTGCTATATTGCGCTGGGGCAGGGCAGGGCCACGAAGCCTACACTAGTGATCGTAATTGTCAAACTCTGCCCCGAGCTCAAACATATTATATATATAATATAAATATGTTATTGATTTTTGGATTATAGCAATAAAAACACTTTTAGTTTCTTCTGTAAAAGAAACGACATTAAATGTTTATTACTACTGTTACAAAACTTCTATATCACAAAATTGTACAATGTACACGTTTCTCATTAAACGGATAAAATTTAAAAGGCCTTTTGACAGTCCGTAGCGTCATTACAGATTATACAACTACATCATAAACATTTTGACAGATTAAAATTAAAGGAAATTATAATTTACTTTACATTTCCCCTCCCGAAGCAGATAAAACAGGGTACTAAGGTTCCTCAAGCACAGTAACTGGAGTTAGTTTTGAAATGTGAAAAAAATTTGATTCAGATTTTTTATGACCAGTATTTATCTTGAAAATTGAGTTTGATATTTTTTCCATGATTCGGTAGGGACCGCTTCTTAATTCATCAAGCTTTCTTCTGTTTAATTTATTTCCATTGTCCACAAACACAGTGTCACCAACTTTTAACTCTATATGTTTTCATAAATAGCTTTGTTATAATTATGAGACTTGATTGTATTTTCCAGAGCTTTCTCCCTATCTTTAGTAAGATCATATTCTGTCTTTTTTAGCTTTAGTTCATTTGGCAAAATAGTGACATCAGTGCCGTTTAATAAATATTTTGGAGGAAATCCTGTGACAGAGTGTATTGTTTCATTATAATTCTTGACACAATGATGTGCTATAGTTGTCCATGCTACTTTTGTATTATTTTCGTTAATTTTGCATCTGATTCTATTAACTAATGTTTTTGATTTAGTCTTTCATTTAAGCCATTTGAGAAGGGTGAGTTCACGGCTGTAAAAATTATGGGAAT